>VZRH01003117.1:1551953-1575383 GCA_013397555.1 Urocynchramus pylzowi
CCCAAAACATTCTACTACTAATAACTATGGCAATGGCTCCTCTGGCAATATTCAATAACTTTTGGGATGCAGGCACTGCTCACTCTGATCCTGCTTCTCCCACTCTAACAAATTCTCCTCAGCTATCCAGGCTGTTCCACTTTGTATAAATGACATGTCTACCAACCAGAGAAAAAAAATCTGTTCTTTACTTGACTTAGAG
Organism: Urocynchramus pylzowi; assembly: GCA_013397555.1. Taxonomy (NCBI): domain Eukaryota; kingdom Metazoa; phylum Chordata; class Aves; order Passeriformes; family Fringillidae; genus Urocynchramus; species Urocynchramus pylzowi. The sequence goes on from VZRH01003117.1 coordinate 1,552,156, forward strand.
GTGATGGATTCAGGTCAAAGTCCCTGCCCTTTGGGAGAGGGATGTTTATTTAATGCAAGGGTTACACAGAGCTCACAGACCTGACGCAGGAAGTAGGAGAGATGTGCAGCTTGCAAAGCCAGGCAAGGCAGCATAGAGCATTTCAAAGCCCCATGTGCAGGGGACTGAATCAAGCAGTGGAGCAACACAGTTTGTCTGACTTGGCACAGGGCATCTGCTTCAGAGGAAGTTGAACTGGCTCCATTGATACCCACCAGCTGAAGAAGCTCAGATGTCTGATATGCTTCTATAACCTACAGTCAGATTCCTAAACTTAGGTTTCTTAACCTATACCTCCTTCTCCTCAGAGCTGCCCTGTGGGCCTGGGAGGACAAGCCAAATTCCTGCCCTGGGTGAGGGTGGCAGAGTCTGCATACATGTGCTGTACCCTAAACCACCTCCAGCTCTCTCAGCCTGTCTAGAAAAATATTTGTCCCAGAATAGGATAGGACAGCTTTTGAAATCTGAAATAATTTTGCAGCAAGGGGAAATTGTCTTCTACCCATCTCTAGCTCTCAGCTTCTCAGGTGTCTGAGACATTTATATGTGAAAGGGAAACCTCTCTATGGTTTGATGAAAAAAGCAATGAGATTCCAGCTACTTCCTCAGATAAACAAGTCTGGGGTCTTGCCAGGACTAGCCAAAGTAAGTCAGAAGAGAGCAAACCAACCTTCTTAGTCTGTAAATAGCTACAAAAGATGCTGAGAACAGAGACAAAAGCAGTAGTCACCTGAAATTAATGAAGAAAGAAGAGTGTGTCAGGGTGCAGAAGCATCAGTGTAAAAGCACAGCAGCAATGATTGTACCCACAAGATGAAGAGAAGCAAAAGGAATTAATTCTCTCATCACTAAAGGATGCTCCCTGGAAATAGATGGACTTAGTATACAAATACATATTGCTCTTTCTTTTCAGGATGATTAATTCATGTTTTTGCATCTGATTTTAGAAAAACATTTAGATAGTCTCATCCTTTCCCAAACTGAAAAGAAGGCAATAGGAAGTATGCTGGTTTATGCCAACAGCAACTGTATATTGAGGTATATTTTTTGCCTTTAAAAGTAAGACAAGCAAGAACAGAAAAATATGGCTACATACAAGAATGTATCATAGAATCATATAATGGTCTGGGTTGGGAGGGACCTCAAACATTGTCTGGTTCCAACCTCCCTGCCATGGGCAAGGACACTTCCCACTAGACCAGGTTGCTCCAAGTCCTCTCCAGCCTGGCCTTGAACACTTCCAGGGATGGGGCATCCACAGCTTCAATGGGCAACCTGTTCCAGTGCCTCACCATCCTCACAGTCAAGAATTTCTTTCTAACATCTAATCTAAGTCTCTTTCAGTTTAAAACTTTTCCCACTTATCCCATCACTAACTGCCTGTGTAAAAAGTCACTCTCAGTCTTTTTTATAAGCCCCCTTTAGGTACTGGAAGGCTGGTATAAGGTGTCCCTGAAACCTTCTCTTTTCAAGGCCAAACAGTCCCAGATCTCTCAGCCTGTCTATGTAGAAGTTCCATCCCTTTGAGCATGTTTGTGGCCCTTCTATGAACCTGCTCTAACAGGTCCATGTCTGTCTTGTGCTGAGGACTTCAGACCTGGATGCAGCACTCCAGGTAGGGTCTCAAAAGTAGAGGGGGAGAATCACCTCCCTCGACCTGCTGGCCATCCCTCTTTTGATGCAGCCAGGATGTGGTTGGCTTTCTGGCTTGCAAGTCCACCCTGTTGGCTTGTGTCCTGTTTTTCATTAATGAGAACCACTTAATCTTTCTCCACAGGGCTGCTCTCAGTATGTTTTTGTATGTTAAAAGCACTGAAAGGATTACCAAATTAACCATTCTTCTGTCATCCTAATATCAGTTCTAGCAAATTTAACAGTAGGGTATATACGGGATTTCATTATTAATCAAATGACAGGAGAGGCATACAATCAATACCAGTAAGAAAATAAGAAAACAAAATCTTTTTCCAAAGAAACTCATTATCCTTTTAGTCATGTCACAGATTTTGTTGATAAATGTCTAAATGTCAATCCAATATATCAAATACATGTATGTATATATATATATATATAGGAAATTTTGATTATTGTAGATTACATCTTAGCTGAATCATCACTAAAGTAGTAGATGATAAAACCAGTCAGCTGAGTGATCTCAAAGATAAGTGTTCCTGGGAAATCCTTACTAAGGAAGCATATTTTTACTGCATTGCCCTATGTCTTCCCATTGTTTAAATTGTATCAGTCAACTGGCAGCATATATAATACTGTTGATAAAGTTTGTACATAAAACAAAACCAGGTGGATTGTTAAACAACAAAAAAAAAGGACTGGTGTTCCCTCTAGCAGATGCAATAAACTGAGCACAAACAAGCAAACAGAATTAATTTACAGTGCAGCCAAATAGTTAAATACTTGGAAAAAGAAATACTCTGCTTATGGGAGCAGAGATTGCATCCTGGGGAAAGGAGAAGAAATTGAGGAGTCACACTAGATAGTGAGCTAATCCTGAAGCTTTGGTGCAAAGTGATGGCTTAAAAGATTAACACTGTCTTTAAATGTGTAAGGCATGACACACTGACTAGGAGCAAGAGCTTCTATGCCTTTTGTATTTAACACCAGTTGCTTAAATAATAACATTCCTGTCCTCAACAGAAACAATGGGAAATTGTCCATCATCATAACTGTCCTTTGTCTTCATGTTTGCTAGGTGTGAAAGGCAGTTAGCCCACAAAGCTGAAAATTACAGGGATTGTGTAGGTCCCATCAGTTATCAGCAATACATTGGATGACAAATTTCATTATATTTGAATAGCTGTCACAGAATTTCAACATAGCTGCAGCCACATTTTCATTAGTTTTGAGCAAAATAGTGTAAACTACAATAACTGATAAGAAATCAATAATACATAATAATTATTCATTATTAAGAGATTAAGCACAGATCACATGCCTAGGTCTTAGCTCCCTTAGTTTTGAAGCTGGTCACATCCATGTATCAAACTCAACCCAAATAATACTTAATAATGATTCTAGCATACACCTGCACCAATTTACTTCTGCCTGAGAAGCTCATAGGGAAAGGAGTTCATACAAATTTGGAGGGTATATGGACAGTAAAGGGGATACAGAGCCCTGTTTCCAGAGGAGACAGCGGGAAACTGACTTATTTAGCATCACAAAGCAAAGCAAGAGTAGCTTCTTTCAGAAATACCTTAGAGTCAGTGGGAAAACAGAAGAGTACCATTTAAGTAATTTTGAAAATCAGAGGCTTTCTTGTCACTGAAGCTGTGAGAATAGCTTTCTAGAAGGAAGCACAAGCAACCCAGACAACTCAGTCATAAGACTGAGATAATTCAGCTTAAGCTAAAGACAAGATGCCATGTTCCTTTGTCTGACTGCAGGACTGGGTTTTATGATGAAGATGTGCCTTCTGCTTCTCTGCTGTTACACTGAGACAGAGGTCTAGGTGTTGGTCATCTAACATTGCATGGAAGTTATAAAAGACCATAAAATGGAGCAAAAAGAAAATCTTTAGAAAAATGTGAAAGACGCAACTCTATTGCTGTATTAACTACAGTCCCCATTTAAATAAAGAAAATACTGCTGAATTTGGACTTTTCAGGGAGTAAGCCATTGTGTTTTGGACAGGTAAGTCTAGCTTAAAATTCAAGCAGAACCCATTACAGACATAGTAAGAGAGGAACAATTTCATCATTTTGGCATCAATCGTTGCAGGCCACCCAGGGGCAGCACTGACAGTAACTGACCTTCAGAAGAGGAAGATCAGGAAAACACACCTTTTATAGAAAACCTGTCTCAGGCTGAGGCAGCTGAAATGCTGCTCTGTTTGGGACAAGCCTCCAGAAAGATGAGAGCCAAGAGTGTACTTGTGAGAAGAGAAGCATCCTCCTCTGCTGCTGAAAGCCTCTCTCTCAGCTGCTATGTGAACCTACTTGAGGACTAGGATTACCTATGCAATTTGTGGTAGAAAGTTGAATTTGGAGCCTACAAGGTATCCAGGGTGCCAAGTATTTTTCTTTTTTATGCTATAGCTGAGCCTGTGGTAGGGAACTGCTCAGAAAGGGTAAGAACCAACACCAGGCTGAGGTTTAGTTTGTGTCTGTGGCCACCTTCTGCTTTGCTAGTTCTGTTTTTTAACAGCTGGGAACCAGCTCATCCCATGAAGGATCACTGTGAGCAGCAAGCTAAGGAAATAAACACAAAATATCACATACAGCACCTGTGTTCCACCCACACACTGCTGCAGCCCACTGGGCCCTTCTCGCTCAGAGGTGCTCCACACTTGGTGGCCTCAGGAGTGTTTCAGGACCTACTGTCCACTGCTTTCCTGGCAGATCAGGTGACTGCTCTTGAACTTGGTTTGAGAGTCAAGTGTTTTATAAATGGTTTTGAAACAGCAGGTGAAACATCTGAGATCTGCAGGTAACTGATTTCATTTCAATTTGGATTGTACAAACTGGAATGCTTTCAACTCTGAGGTATCTCAGACCATTGAACTGTGAGAGGAGGAAGACCACAGAAAGGGTTACAATTATGTCTAAGTTAACTGGTTATACTTTGAGACACACCACTGTTCTCACCTTTTTGAAGAGAGAAGAATAAATGTGCAAAGAACCTGTGATTTCAGAGAGGTTGTCACCAACCCCACTGGCTCCCATATGAGCCAAGATTAAAATGTGACCCTTCAAGTGTGAAAGTGGACAAAGTGGGTGTAGTAACTGCGTGGCTCCTTTAAGTTACGTGGGAGCCAGGAGCTGTGGAAGAGTCAGATTCTGTGTACTTGTTCTCCTCCTGTAAGGTGGAGATACCAATAATATATATTTATTTAATTGGATACATCCTCTTTTACGTAGGAAGAACACAGCATTCAGTGTAATGGTATATTCCAGCCTGAAACTCGTGGTCACTTGAAGAAACTTTTCTCTAAGGAGATCCAAAATCATGAATTGTTACCTTCTGTCATGAAAATGAAAGTATTTTTCTAAAAAAGGCACAAGATGAAATATGCACTTGGAAACTTTTATTATTTAATCATCTATTTTTATCTCTTAAATTTGCTTTCTTTTCTTTTTCTTGGAGGTCTCCAACTTCTATCTTTCAAGGCTTGTTCCACAACCATAGGAAAAAAACACACTCTGTTTATTTTTAAATCAAAGCTAAAAATCTCATGGGATTTTGCAGACCCAGTAGCCCTGAAATGAAATGCAATTCCCTAAGGTTTAGGATCACAGAGATGTAAACATGCCTGCTATCAGTGACTACATAAATAAACTAGAAGTTTGGTAGAACTAGATTTTTCTTCCAACTTGGGTCTGCTGATTTAACTAGTGGGAAAAAAAAAAAAAAAAAGACATTTTGTAACATTTCAGAAGAGATTTGATATTTTCAGTGTGTTGCAAAAGTGAGGTTGAAAAGCTTATGGGGATAGAGGTGCAACAGTGTAACAGTAAGTGCCACTAACACGAGATAAAATTATGTTGAGTTTGCTGAATAAGAGGTTTAATCTGCCGGGTGTTAAGAAAACCACCCGTGACAGGGATGGAAGAAGAGGTAAGTGATGGGTTGCTGAGATTCACAGGATGACACACCTAGGGATATCTTCTGGGCTGCCTTCCAGCTACTGCTGCTGCCCTGTCAGAGCTCCATGGTGTTGCCATACCCCCTTGCAATCCTCCAAAGGATGGTTTTTACACCCTCACCCGGGCTTTTCTTATCCTTCAGCCTTGTCCTGCCCCTCTGCCTGTCCCACTCAGCTGCTCCCATTGGGGCCCATGGGCACCTTTCAAGCCTTCTTCTTTCAATGAGGAAGACAACATTACAAGCACAATCAAAAATCCAGCTCAGATGGTGCAAACACTGAGCAGTCCTCAGTCATCTGCAATATTAGAGAAAGGCTCAGGCAGCCCTGCAGTTAATTAGCTGCATAAATAGAAAATATAAACCCATGTATGAGGACCATGTTGATGCAATTGCACTGAAGAGGATATAAGCAATAATAAGGAGTGAGAGACCAGGTAAGCATCTGAATGACTATTTTGTTGGATGCTCTTCATGAAATTACAATAATTGTCTGGAAAAATGAGTTACATCCTTTTGAGTGTTCAATTCTAAAATTAAATCTCATTTTTTGTTGCAGAGCAGACATTTATTTTCACAATTATTCTGCTTACTGTGGACTATCACTGTGGACTTCCCTTGAACCATGCATTGCCTGAAGCTGTGAGGCTAAAGTAGGCACTTTCTATACCTCCCTGATGTCCATGCTTCTTCATTAAACACAAGAAGCAGAAATGTAGATTAAAAAACCTAAAAGCAACTTCCTTCATTCTAGAAAGTAACTCATCACAAACAACCTCCTAAAGCTGTGCTCATTTGATACCACTTTATGAAGTAAGATGGCCATGCAGCCACATCCTGCCCACCTTGGGGACAGCACACAAAGAAAGAAATTGAGTGTGGGAGAGAGGAAGATGAAATGATTTAAGATTAAAACATCTGTCTGCAGAAACATCCCATCTGCTGTAAAACAGCTACATTTGCAGGGAAGGAGAATCCACTACATCTCTGCAGATCCAGTTACACAGGATGGGAGAACCTGCACCTCCCAGATGTCACAGTAGAAGTGAAGTCCACTTGTGTGCTGGCTTCTATGTTTTGAGCTGAGCCTTCCAGTCCTCTAAAGGCCTTTGTGAGAAGGCAGAGTTCAGCATCCTGGAGTATATGCTCCTTCCAGCATTTTGCTTGGTGGCTGAGAAAATGATCATAGCCAAGACCTCAGAAGTCTATTACAAGGTGAATTTTTTATCAATTATTTGCACACGGTAGATAATGTGCAGTAGCCTAGAGCATCCAAAATATTTAGAGGAAAAAAATACTGAAATGTACCTCAGAGGGGTAACAAGCCTCGTTAACAGCAAGCACAAGCATCAAGGTAGGCTTCAGGGAAGTCAATGGTGCCCTCTAAAGGGAACTCGTGTGATGCACAGGAAAGCTTCACCGCTGCGGGACGCCCTGCCCATGCAGCCACGGGACAGCCCGGTGACAGCCTATGCGCGATAACTTCAATCATTCGTCAGATGATAAAATGCAGAGTCATTAATATCTCTTCTGAATTTGGGAAAGAACCCTGTCGAAAGCTTTACTCAAACATTTATTGCTTATGGTGAGAAGGCATCCTTGTCCCAAACACCATAAATGCTGGGACCAAGACCTCAGATCATGGCTAAGGAAAGAAAGGTACCTCAAACTAGCAGGACAGTCTGCACAAGTGAAAGTGGGCCTTGATATATTTCATCAAACTTTAATCTGAGCTAAATAATTTTTACACAGAGATATTGTGGAGCCTTCCTCGAGAACCATCTGGATGCAATCCTGTGCAATGTGGTGTAGGATGAGCCAGCCTGAGCAGGGAGGTTGGACCAGGTGACTCACTGTGGTGCCTTCCAACCTTGCCCATTGTGTGAGTGTGTGATAACACAGCACAGCAGCAGGTACACAGAAAGTGATTACAAGAGCTACTCAGGAATGAAGCATGTGAGTGAACAAGCACCAGAGAGCAACCAGAGCACTGCAAGCAGTGCTTTGTCTCAGCCTTAGCCATCAGGAGCCTGCAATTACTCTGTGATTCACTTATAAAACTCAACCTGTTCCCTTCCAAGAAGTATGAAGTACCTTGAACAGCAACACACACTTTATCTCAATCTTCCAGTTGAGCTCTGGCTGATTGCACCATCATTTGGCCAAATCAGGAGAAGAGCTATTGATCTCCAATGTACTGATGTGCAGATCTTATACATGGGTATACATTATTCCAGGACAAGAGTCTGCTTTCCCAGGAAGATTAATCTTGTGTTGAATTCAAGAGGCGCTGCAATGCTTTGCTGCTAAGAAAGTCAGGACAATTATTCCTAGGTTTAGTGATTGCCACTCATTAAAATCAGGATTTACTTGATTACATTTTGGAGAAACTCTAGACCCTGAGTGTAATTTATAACTGATGAGAAGATAAAAATATTAATATTGCTTAAAATTAAGTATTTCCAGTGAATCTTGTAAATGTTGATCATGCTCAAGCTTTAACCATGCTTTTTTCCCCTACTAGATTGCAGGTGTAGTATCAGGAGGATGCTGTGATTTACCAGATAAGGTGAAGCTACATCCTTTGCTCACAAATGTTACTTACACATGCCAGCATTTGTGGTGTAGTCACTAGAAACAAACAAAATATCAGAGAGCCATGATTTTCAGAAGACATTAGAATAATCCTGGGAATGTTTCCATCTCAGATTTATGCTTTTCTGTAAAAAAAAAAAAAAAAAATTAAAAAAAAAAATTGCACACAACTCATTCCAGAACTGCACTAAACCTGATACTTGGATAGAGGATGCCTTTACACAAACAAAATTGGGGACAGTGCCTTATAATGCATGACAATGTGGAAATTCCTAGTCTAACTTCCACCACTGGCCACTGTGACTTGGAGAAGGCCACTTTCACCTCTCATTTCCTCAGGGTTTTCACATGAGACCTGTTGGTTTAGAGAGCATGTTGAGTCAAAAATGTCTCTGAAACCAAGGTGCTGCTGTTGTTACTGTACATGATGGGTTATGAGACAAGGAAAACCATGCACCAGTCAAACTAATGCTTACCTGTTAAACAAAGATTAATGCTTACCTGTTAAACAAAGATTCCCCAGGGCTCAGGTGTTTGGTTCACTCAGGCATTTTAAGATGTTTCAACCGAGAATTCAAAGCCAGAGTTAGCTTTACAGCAAGAGGAAGGTCAGGTATGGGAGTTCAGTGTGTGCCCTTTGCCAATCTGAACACGATTTTTTCATGCTGAGTACTAGTAATTAAGTGATCTCTAGTGAATAACAGCACCTGTGTTATCCATCCCTGCTACCATGAGAATTATTAAGCAGCAAACTGTGAAGCTCACAGCTCGTTAGAAGCTCTGCACAACACAGCAGCACACAGCCCAAGTCCCATGACTCCCAATATATCACAGCACAGAGAACAGCAGTGGAAACAAGACTGCATAAAGGGGAAACGACTGGGAAGGCTGGGATGTGGGAGCAGCAGGAGGATTGGCAGAAGGGCTGTCAGAGGCACTCAGATTAGCAGGTCATCAAGATCCTAGCACAGCAATGTGCAGCTTTTTAGGTTACTTGGAACAGCAGGGGTGATCTATACCCAGCCTAAAACAGACATACCATTGAGGGAGGATGTTGGGAAGAACAGCCTGGAGCACTTGGCAATTTCAAGAAGGCAAGAAAGGACAGTGAGGAAATCCTAATGACTTGCAGAGGTGGGATAAGATGGGCAGCTCCTAAAGGACACAAATAGCACTTCCAAAGCCAGCCACTCTCCCCAGTTAAAGAGTGAACAGAAGATTGAGGAGAACTTCTGAGCAGGCAAGCCTTGTGCTCTGGGTACCCAGGCCAGCTGGGTACACATATCTTGGTACCTGCTCGCTGGACAGAGTGCTCCAGCACCTTAGTGCTCAGGTGTGGGCAACTCAGTTCCAAAATCAGGTCACATCCCTTTCCAGCATCTTTCCTACCCTCTTGCAACACTATTTCCACCCACAGGTGAGAGGGAACACAGCACAAAACAGCTGGTAGGGAGCTTGAGAGTGGGGAATGAAACCGTGGGAGAGGAGATAAAGGGAACGTCGGAGAGGACAACTGTCATGCCTAGGGGATGAAAAGCAGAAGTCAGTTCAGACAGAAGGAAGGAATGATGGTCCATCAGAGGAAAGACATGGTGGAAGCAGCAAAAGGAGTTTATGGAAGTCTGAGGGAAAGTGCAGAAAGAGAGTTGTGGGACAAAAGAGGATTCACAGAAATGATGGCAAGATGCTCTAGTGTTCGAACAATATTTTTCAGGAAACAGGAAAATGGAGGTAAAAAGAAGGCATTGGAAAGGTAAGCATGTTGGAAGCACTACTGGGGAGAGACTTGAGTTAGGGTTTGCATTCTGAATACAATGCTCCCATATTCAGGAACAGAAAGGCACACAGGAGGTGTTCTGAGACAACTTTGTGCAAGTGGAATGAAGCAGTTTTGTGCAAGGCATTTCCACTGTAAGGGAGCATTAATACCAGACAGATTCATAGAATAGTTTTGGTTGGGACCTTGGCAGGTCATCTGGTCTAACCCCCTGCTCAGAGTGGGGAAATAAAATAATACATAGGAGATGAAAATTCCCTTGCATCTTCACAGATACAAAGTGAAGCTTTATCTATAATGCCAAAAATGCATATCCAAAGTCAAACCTTCCCTTGGTTCTCTAGGTTGTTCCTGGAGATGTTCCCCTCTGGAAGCAATGCTCATTTTATAGATTACTGGAATTGCTACTGCAACTGCTCTGGATTCTTTGCTGTGAAGCAGAGAGGGTTTTATTGCATATCAAAAGGAGGAAAGGGACACACATGAAAATCAACCTGTAGCTTGCTCTAAACACACATGCACATCTAATGCACAGTTGATACCAGCACAAAACAAAAAGATAGGAAAAATATTTCTCATGCAAACTGGGTTGGTGGTTAATCAAGTGAATCGTACCTTTTAGAGAGGTATCCTAGCAACTCCCCAGCAGCCACGAGTCCCGGCTGACAGCACACACTGATGCAATTGTTCTCCTCCTGCAGACATCAAAACTTTGCAGCTAATCAAAGAGATAATTCGAAACAGGAGACCACGTTAAATTTGATCCAACAAAAGGGAATTTTATAAACGAGCAATGTCACCCGGGGCATCTCTTATGCTTAAAGTTGTCATCTTGGAACAGGAGTAGGTCAGGCTTAGCGCAGCCGTGCACTGCTGGGAACAAAACCTCCCTTCCTGCAACCATGACTCTCCTGAAGGCACTCGTGTCTGCCACACTGGTTTGTGCTGGTCTCTGCTTCAGAGCACTGTGCAGAATTTATTACTGTTCTCTTGAATAGCAAGGCTTACCCAAAGCACTTTGTACAGCACAAGTATCAGTGAAAGCCCTGCTGATGCTCCTGTAGCCACCTGTCCCAAGAACAAATTCATACTCCTAACAAGCCATATCAGATATTCTGTCCCACCTCCTGACAGTCCAAATGGGCTCAGGCCTGGCTGGATAAGACTGTCTGTCTCAGGATCAGCAATGAACCTGAGGCTACCAAGTAGCCTAAGCTCATCCTCTCTAAGTGTCCTCATTTTGGAAGCATCACAGATTTGCAATTCACCTCTTTAGGCATGGGTGCAATAGAAGAAGCAAAATCACAGAGGATCCCATAAGGTTATGGAAAATCACCTTCAGCCCCCTCTCCCACTTTTTAGCTAGCCCAAATATTCCACAGATCTGGGAAAAATATTCAAGATGTTTAAGCATTTCCCACTTTCCTTTTCTTACCTCAAGTGAGAGGCTTCAGTTCAGAGTTGTGAAGGGTCTCCCAAGTTCTCCTCCAGGGGTTTACGTTTCTTCTGGATTACAGAACATTTATTATACTCCCCCCGACACACTCACCAGTTCATCTCCTCTTTCAAAGAGAAAAATATTCCTTTTTAAAACTTCCTGTTTTCTCTGCCAGGTGAGCCCTGACACCTGACCACCCTCATCGGATGCTCCTCATATACTTTTGTTTGATGACCACTATCCTGGGGATCAGAACTGTAAGACTATTTTTTCCAGGGCAGTAATAATGTCCCTGAATATCCCACTAAAACTGTTAATCAAACTTGAATGATCCTTCCTTGCTGGAATGGAGGAATTTCTTCCATCACCTTTGATGGTTCAGAAGGAAAGCAAGAACAGATATAATAGCCATATGATCTAAACATCAAACAGAACCTACAACTGGACAAAAACATCAAATCATACACAAATCATCATCAAAATTCTTGTGACCTACTTTTTACTGCAAAAGCTGGATTTTTTTTGCAGTCAATCAAGTGGTGTTAAGACACTGCCACCACTAAAAGCAACATGCAGACTGTCCAGCTACAGCAGCTGAAACCAGGGGTTCAGAGGACTACAGGGGATCAGTGTGCCCATTTTTAAGGTCTACAGAGCCTTTTAAGACCTTGCAAAAGTTTCTTCCAGGGAGTAGAAAACTGTTACTCCACAGCAGAAATTCTGCTTACAGATGTTACAAGGACACAAACATTTCCTCCCACAATCAGAAGATTACCACTGCTTTCACACATTTTATCTTGCTGCAATGGTATTTTTGCCAGTAACTCCAAAGCTAGAAAAGTGCAGCAAGAAAAAAGAATAAACTGTAGAGATGGACAGCCATGAGAGGAAAAGAGAAATTATACCTGTGACACTGTTTCCAGCAGATCAATTTATTTTCACCTTCCTAATGCAGATATACCTTTTATTTTTGGTGTGAGTCACCACAGTATTTGCTTTAGGAAGAGGCTGGTAACAGGATGCGAATATTTGTGAGATTAAGAAAGGGCTGATAATAAAAAACAGCTTAGAAACTATACATTTGTAATTGAAACAGCAGGGCACATCAGTTCAGCACAATAGCTGGAATTTGCCAGTTGTTAATGTGCTGACTTCCAAAGAAACAAAATCAACAGTCCCCTCCATACTCTACATGATCCTTAATGCCCACAGCAGATACATTATTGCTTTATGCCTTAGAATCCTCAACCACAGAAAATAAACAATCCACCTCAATGTCATCTTCAGGAGCAAAGCACCTGCTTCTAGAAGGGCAGCACCACCCACAGGTAGGACAAGACAAGTAACTATCCAGTCACAAACACCCGCAGTGTTTACCCACAGCCCTCTCCTACCTCTTAACACCACAGTATTCACCCCAAAAAGTCATTGCAGGAAAGTAACACAGAGTTAAATTCACTGTTGTTGGTTAAAATATCTCTGATATTTCGACCATCTTCAGGCAAAATGAACCAGATAAGTTCTGTAGTATTACAATGAATGCCACTGGGATTGTAAACAAGCAGGTGAACATGATCTGCTCTTCACTACTGGGCACCTGGTGAGAACTGTCCCACACCCTGGATCTGGATCTGTGACTAATTCTCTTTCTGAATGAGAGGAGCAAAGAGAGTCACTGCATGATGAAGACACCAGCCTTTCTCTTCAGAAGAGCCACTGTGTTCAGAAAAATCTTGACTCAATGCATCTTTAAATCATAAGAATTCTGTGTTTCAGTGTGTTTTGAATCAGGCTCAGAGGGAGCATATCAGAGAGGTGTTTGAAAATCTCTTGTTCTAGCAAGGAATGACCTTCAGCTTAATGAATGATCTTCAGCTTATTTCCTGGAATGCTTCTGCTAAATTCTTCATTGCCTGCCTATCTTTTTAATTTGTGTACACAGCACCAACCAGTAAATAACATCACAAGCGAAGTTGCAACCAACTCCCCCCTTGATGCCTCAGGTTTCAGCTTTTATATTTTTCAGATCTGTACTGCTTTAGTGTGTAGTTCTCAGGTTCATATTAGGGGATGGTAAGCTCTCTTCACAGAGTAGGTAGACAAAACAATTCCTTCCCTAGCTGGGGACCAAGGACAAATGATCCAAATTTCAGGCCCAAGAGCATAAACAATGTGGACCGAAGAGAGAAAAACAAGAAGGATGGGACTTCATAAGCTAAAGCTATAACTGGACAATTAACTCCAAGATGCAAATGGAGCAGAACTTATAAAAGTGAGAGACCCTGTGACGGGTGATCCATTTTGTGACCATTTTGGGTTCACCTCAGTTGTAGCCCTGGCTGGGCTCTTGTGCTGCCCAAGGTGGATCCATGGAGGCCTTCTAATAAATACCTACTTTATTCTTTAACTCTGTCTAGTCTCTGTTCTAGGTCAGCCTTCCCAAGGCATCACCCCCACTATCAATAATATGATATATGAAGTCAGAACTTTGTGTTAAAGATGATCTACACACAAGAAATTTACTCAACTCATTTAATAAAACCATTTTGTTGAAAAAATTACTTAGTAATGATTGGAATTTTACATAGAAAATTCAGAAATTACAAAAGATGGCATTGTATAACAAATATAATCTGAATATATGAGAAGAGTTACACATTTGGTAGTAAGATCAACAAAAACCTAGGCAAAAGGAGAGAGCAGCTGTTCCTGAGTTAATTGTGCTTCTTTTGATATAATTCTGAGATAGCGTGACAGCAGCGTAAAATGCTCTCTTTCTAAGAGAATTAGTGCTAAGAATGTCTCTTCTACTCATTCCATGACTGATATTACACATGCCTTCTCCTGGCACAGTTAAGAGGTTCTCCAAATGTCCAAGAAAGAAAGTATCTGAGGCCTAAAAGAAATGCTCCAAATGAAAAGCTGTGAGCAGCCTACAGGTAAAAATACAGGTAAAAAAGCCCCAAGCATCTCTCCTCTGCATCTCTCCTCTATACACATACCCATTTATGTAAATTATTCCTTCATAAGGCTTTACAATAAATCTGAAATATTTCAAATCTATACCTAATAAATATTACAAGAAAATAGTTTTTCAGTATTTACATATGAAACATATAAAACACGATCACTGTAAGACTACTTCTTCAACTTCATCTTCTAAAGAACCAAGGGCATTAACTCCTGGCTTGTTTGTAGTGTACTGCAGTCGGTGTCTGTTTAGGCTTCTTCCTTCACCAAAAAGCCCATTGTCTTCTTTTACTTTGACTTTACTGTTTTTATCAACAAAAGGCTTATTATTAGAGTCCCAATCTATGTCCAAAGGTGGTGTATTGTTATTTTTAGAAAGAAGAATGGTACTGGCACTGCTTCCAAAGAGTTGTTCCATTAAATTGGACTTCTTTTCTTTCTTACTATCAAAATCTGCATTTTCCTTAACACTTTCTTCTAATTTGTCACTTTTCTGAGTGAGCCAACTTGGTCTCCCAGATCCCTTCCCAAAGGAAGGTACATAACTACCAAATGCTAACTCACCACTTAAATCTACAGTCCTTACATTTCGCTGCTTCTGCCCTTGTGCTCTTGTGCCATCATCCTGGCTGTCCTTTGCAGGAAATCCATTAGTAACCTTCCCAGGAATCTCAAAGAATGGATTCATTTTCTCTTTTTTCTCCAGGGAATCAGATTTTCTTGCTATGTTTATGAGCAGTGCTTGGGAACTTGGTTTTGTGTTTGTTGTATTTTGAATTTCTCTATCAATTTCTTGCATTTTAGCAAGCAGGAACTCTCTTTTTCGCCGCTCTTCCAGAGTTTCAGAGCTTTCTCTCTCTACTTCTTTGTGGATTTCTGTCTCCATCTTTATTTTCTCTTCTTTATCCAATAAAAAATTGCTTTCTTTTTTAATTTTGTCATATTCTTTCCTTTGCCACTCTGCAAAAAATGTTTGAACAGTATTTAAAGTGTTTTAATTTTAAAATACCATTATAAGATTTTGAAAATAATGCAAGCAAAAGCCATTGAGTTTTTAACATGCTCTTCTATGTACAATGCCATTTTCCTGCTGCAAAAATAAATTCCTCAAAAATTGCAACTAAATCCACTCCTGCTTCTCTGATAAGATATAAAAGTTTACTGTCATCTTCCAAAGGACATTACCCATGCTTTAGAATTTTTAAATCAATATGATTTCTGCCCATTGCCTTCCCATTTCCTGAGTTTGAATGAAAATGAATACAACATTACTGACTTTAATAGTTCTGACTGGCACTGTACTTTATTTTTATTTGTCATCACTGCTGACATTAGGACAGTCCTGGGATATATGTGTGGGTTCTTTTTTTTCATAAAGGGAACTATTTCTGTGAAGTAATCTGGCCTCAAAGTCATAGGAGTCACAACCTGTTTCAAGCAGTGAATGATTTAAAATACCCTGCATCAGCTGCATACAGAAAAGACCTTTACATGAGTGCTCTGTGCATCACAGCCTGAACTCAGAGTGACTGTGCACAGCTATGAAGGGACACCAAAGGTACAAAACAGCAACTTACGGACAGAACCCGGAAATGCTTATGTGTAGAAGAAGGAGGAAGCTTCTCAAATATTTCTCTCTTCAACCCAAGATAACAGATGTATATTTGGCCAAAAGTTGAATATGACTATTTGGCCCCTCAAACACAGTGGCATTCTCCTTTGAACACTTTACTCAAATTTCTGACTTAAGCTTTCACAAAGTTCCGTGTTATCTACTGTACTTCGGCTCAGGCTTTCAGAAACAACTGCAGTACTTCAGTTAACACACTTAACATAGATATTTTTTCAATAGCAGATCATTATACAAGTTAAGTAAAAAAACATGTTTCTATCTGTAAGGTGGGGGAAATACCAGCTTATTCCACATGATGGGTAAGGTGGTTTAATCATCTTATTCAGAGACATAAAATCAGATTCTTGGCTTATGTAAGTAGTGATAGAAGATTTTCCACAGATTTTACCTCTGAAAGCAGCTATAGATTTTTAGAATTCTTGTCATATAGAATAAGCACTACTGTTCATTAACTGCAATCACTGAAAGAGTTCTTTAACATGACAGGGTGTAGTCCATCTAAAATACCTGAGATTGACTTGGTGCATTTAAGTCATTAAGATGCTGTGAAAACCAAATGAATAAAAAAGCAATATTAATATATAATGATAGAAACTGACATTTCTCAAATAGCCACACCAAATGATTCAGATAACCAGACCTGAAAAGAGAAACTAAAATTTCAAATTATATCAGGCAGTAGAAAGTACTGAAAAAAAGAGGCTGTGTTAAGGAAAACACATTTGTTCTACTATAATAGAACAATAGTAAAACTAGTAAATCAAATCTCAATAGTAAAAATCTACTTCCTACCTCAATAATATTTAGCAAGTCAGAGATAACATCAGCATTTACCTTCTCTGTCAGTCTTGTTTTGTAAAGCACAATCTCTCAGACTCCAATACTTTTTTGTGGACAGCATTTTTTGCTGCTGCATACTTAATCACAGCTGAGTACAGGACATGGATTATTCTATATCCTGTATTTCTTTCTGATTTTTCTTTGCATAATAGAACTGAAAATAATTTTCCACTGTAGTGATCTCTGCAAAATCATTTTGCTCTTCTCACCAGAAACCAGCAGCCTCACTTGATTAGTATTCTACAGTGCATTTTTCAGCCTTCAGCTGCCCATTTCCTTACCGTCAGAAAGTTTTGGAACCCTCTCCTCTAAGGACTGTATTTCCTGAAAATGTTTCAGTTTCTCTTCCCTCTCCCTGTCTTGTTCTTGTCTTAGGAGTTCTGTTTGTTCTTTCCATCCTTTGTCTTGAGTCTCTTTCTCCTGAAATCAATTAATAGAAAATTGAAGCTGATGGGGAAAAACAGTCAATAAAATGAACAACCTAAAAAAATCACAAGAACTTCTATGTCATTCTGAAATCACATTCTTATTGCTAAACATAAAATGAGTAAGTCACCTTAAACCAAACCAGCTTTGACTACCCAGGGGTTTGCCCCCAAAATATTATCACCCCTAGTATACTTTTACACACCTGAAACAAAATGAATGGACAATCAACCCTATTTTGTATTGCACATTTCAGGGAAGTTGCAGCTCCAATGCCATAAAGCAAAATTATCACTCTCAGAGTGGCTCTCCTTAGAAACCAGACATTGTCTTCTTCAGGCAATTTAATAGAAGGCCACATTTCACCATCATATTCTCTTAACAAGCAAGCCATTAGTTGCCCTCTACTTGTACAATCTGACCTTTTTACTCAAGTGAGTGTGTTGTAGATTCAGATAATTTCATTCTGGTACTTAAATTTATGGAGTATTAAGTAACAAACAATCAAAGAGAAAGGTTTAATCTCAGATGACAATTTTAGCTAGTGACTACACATACATATGTAAAAGGAAAGAACCTGCAGAAAAGATATTAACAACAGCAGTAAAAATCACTAACACAGAAAAGTAGTGGCAATGAAGTGAAGAGAAAGTCAGCATAGTCCAACACATGGGAGCTAACTTTGTAGGTTGTGCTTATTTTAGAACAAAAACTTCTAGATTAAAAATACCCTTCTAAGACAAATAACTACTCCTTAATAAAGAAAAGATGGCTACTACTTAACAGTAGATGACTACTACTTATTTAAAAAGATGGCTACTACTTAACAAAGAAAAGATGACTGTTAGCCAAAAAACCTTCAAGTATTTTTCCTTCATGTACAAGGTTGTCATTGTTATATTAAAAATATAAACTACATAAGGAGATGGTGGCCAGATTTAAAATGTTTGACTTTAAAAACTGAGGAAAGCCTAGACTACCCCAATTAGATTTACATTATTTAAAGCAACAGACATATAGAGAACTCACAGCTGGACTCCATGAGCTGCACTTGTACCAGCTGTGTGGTTCTGTAACTCACACACCCAAGTATATACTGCAAGAATACATTAAACTACATCCATAGTTACAGAAAGGGTTTGGGAAGAGAACATACAAATGAAACTGCCATGAAAAAACTTCAGTACTAACAGGAAGCCAGCCAAGACTATCCTCAGACCACTTCCTGAAAAAAGGTCCTAGCCTCATGTAATCAGAATTTGTACACTTTGTACCAGAATCTGATTCGTCAGATATGTCATTCTGATTCGTAATACCTTACAAATCTCTGATTTTAGCCTGGGGTCACAAAAGTGTTAGCAATACTTCTAATTGTTACTATGTTGTACTAAAAAAGGAAATGGAAAAACAAAAAAAACCCAAGCATATTGACAAAGCTGGAAAGCCAGAAGAAATACCAGCCCTTTGACAATAAGAGGAAGTGTTAGATTTATGCATTGTGAAATAATTCTGGAAAGTGAAAGAAGCCATAATTAAGACCAAAGAGAAAACAGAGAGAAGGCAGCCATCACTGATTAACAGATTCCTTAAATAAACATTAGAAACAAAGAAAAAGGGTGAAAATGAAAATGAAGTCTTAAAAATTTCAAAGAAGTAACAGTGACAGAAACAAAAATAAATTGAGCTAATGGCTCTCAGTAAGACAAATAATACAACAAACTCTCAAAAAAATGGAGCATATTTCTAGAAAGGTAGATCTTGTCTTAAAGAACAGAATGTTTTTAAAATTGTATTTTCTATATATTTACAAGTGTATATTTACATATTTTCTAAAATATAAGCTCTGCATTTTAAAATCTGATAAGTGAATTTTCTGGACTGGGTCTCAAATTCTTATGGAACTCACTATTGTAGGAAGAATTCCTTCTTTCTTGTTTGCTGTGTCATCACAGACAAGTTCTGACTCTGGAAGTTGTGCTGGTAAGAAGCATCCACTGGTTTGTACACTTTTTGTGAGCTGTGGTCCCTTTTTAATATTTTGGTTGTTTGCTGTAGAAAATAAAAACTAATTAGATGATGTTTTCACTCGAAAACATCTCACTATATGCCTGTCTCTCATTTTTCATGATTTGCAGCAAACAAAAGACTGTATTGAAGACAGTGGAAGTGGAAATATTGATGAGTTTCACACAGTTGTTTTTGGCATCTGTAAAATCTAATCGTACAAAAATATGCATGCAAAAATTCTACTAAAAAAGTAATTTAAATCCCACCTTAATGCTACTTATAGGGTCCTTACAGTGCACTGACTATTAGTTAAAAAGCCCCACAAAATATCTCACTCATCTTACTGCTTGTCACAGAATCAAACTCATAAAATTAAAATTCACTTACTTGAATCTTTGAAACACATATACTTATCTCTATGGAATGACATTTAAAAAATCTGAACCTAAAATGGAATAATGGTAGAGCATCTATAATAAACAAGCAGCAGACAAACTGTTTGAAATACTGGCATTAAATATTTAAAACTGTCCCATAAATTTCTGCTTCTTCTGACAAGTAGATTCTACTGATCCAGTGAAAATAGTCTAAGCACACACACAAACACACATCTTTATCTGGGTAGGATAAGGTTTGAGACTGTCTTGTCACATCAGAAGAAATCACTGTACCGATACTTTTAGAAGATTATGTTCTGGGATACATATACTCTGAGGAAAAAATAAGTGCAGCTCATCTGCCTGACAATACATTTGAATTAGTAAAAAATAAATAAAACAGATCACNGATACTTTTAGAAGATTATGTTCTGGGATACATTACTCTGAGGAAAAAATAAGTGCAGCTCATCTGCCTGACAATACATTTGAATTAGTAAAAAAATAAATAAAACAGATCACAAAAATATTCTTAGCAATGAAGATACATATTTTTAAAGCCTTTTTAATTTATTGTTAAGTAAGTATTATTTATCATCTATTGGAGATTTTACTACCAATGTTCCCCTTCTCCTCTACCCAGAAACTTCTGGTATGAAAGGAGTTAAAACTGCTGTTTGGTGAAGTTCTTTGTTTTGGCTCTGCTGCGTTATGGAACAGACAAAAAACCAATGCTTTGTAATCAGTGCTGTGTTGAAAGAAGTGCAAAAAGGTAAATGTGCTTGAACAAGCAGCGTCAGGGTTGAGCACTGAGTGGCATGAAAGGTATAACCCAGCTGAGACATTTCAAAGTGATGCTAATAATTTTTCTGCTTTTATTGCTTTGTACAAGTCACCTCTTTTTCTTTGTACAATATCTGTGTCTCTTCTAGGTGATGGCTTCAACATACGATTAGCATATATATTTTTTGCTTCAAGTTCTCTTTCCTTTTCCTGTGAATGGAAGAGGTAGGTATAAGAATGAGTATTCTAGTATTTCATTTACCAGCCACTAGCAAAGCTGTAAATTAAATTAAAAATAGATATGGTAAATAGAAACAGAATAAACAATTGTTTCATCCGCTGTTTTAAGGATAACAATCACATTCCTAATTCTGTTTATGCTGTGAGAAAGCAGACAACATCCCCCCCCAAAAAAAAACTCCTTAGCAAAATATTATGGAGGATAAAAAACCATAGCTGCAGTGAAAATAAAACTAAGTGCCAGTGCTTCCATGAACATGAACAGGACTTACACCATGTGTATAGACTGCACAACTGAATTTTAAGTGTTGTGAAGAGTTAAACATTTCAAAGCAAGCAATGATACTAGTCACAGGGCATGTCAGTATCAGTAGCAGAGGCCTGTTGCATCACAGAGATAGAGGCATACTTTTCTTTTAGTACATTTACTGAATCAAATACAGAAACAAAAGGTGAGTTATCAGAATTCATCTGACAATGAAAAGGTTTTCAAACTGTAAACTCTCCACCAACAAATCTTAAAACTCTTACACTAAACATTTTAGAGCTACTAACACTACTGCTACTTGCTGGATAGCTGGGAATGTGGTGAACTGGTTCATCTCCAACATATTAAGACTTGGAGTTTGAGGAAAATTCTCCCAGAAACTAAGTACTTTATCTAGAGTCTTACTTAATTTTTTTCTAAAGATGAACTAAGTAGAACATAGCGATATTTTAAGTACTTTTATTGAAAATTTGGACAACAATGATGGTGGTGTGGGGTCCAAATAAACATTTGCACACATTTAGCAACACGTGGATATCACAAATAAATTACATTAATCTTCATTCAAACCTACTGTAATGCAAGTATATTAGTAACAAAGCACTATTTACACCTGCAGATTTAATTTTAAATTCAAGCCTTCAAATCTAATTTTCCATAGATTTTGTGGTTTATTCTCATTGCTTGGCTATGTATTTGATCTTGCTTTTCTTAACTAGTGCTAACAATAATGATTAACACAGAGGCATTCCTGTTATAAACACTGTAGGGTCAGAGCACAGAACATTTCCATTTAATGCAGAAAAAGAATTGACATGTTGTATGTAATTAAGTACACATCAGAGAGTGCAGCCACTGGTAAACTATTCAAACCTGATTACAGATACTTCCGAAGATAAAATCCCAGAACATGGTTAGCAACTTCTATTCTTTTCACATTTTACCTTCAGCTTCTGATTTAGCTGATTAAGCTCTTCTTGGAGAATTCTGTTTTCCTCCTGAGCTTCGTACAACTTTTTTTTCTTTGAATGTAACTCTCGTTGAAAACTGCTACTACTTAATTCAAGATTTCTTTCCAGATCCTTCAATTAAAACAAAATAATACTTTTAAATAACTGAAGTAATTTTTATAGTTAAATTACTTATATAAAATTAGGTAAACCAATATCTTGAGTTTAGATACAGGCTCAACCACTGCTGTAACACTGAATACATTTAAACCTTTAATTCTAACTTTGGGGGGGCAAAGCACCTGCAGATACTGCAGCTCATCCTTTTGAGTATTCAGAGGTGATTTGAGGACATAATAGAAACTCACACTACTTTCTGCAAGGCTCTTGCCACAGTGGACCTCCAGATCTCTAAGACAAATCTCCTACTGATGGGTAAGAGAGAGAATCCTTCCCTGAAAGTGCAGCATTAGAAGGAAGAAAACAAGAAGGAATTTTTAACCTTTCTACTAGAAACTAGCTTGTGATTATGACTTCATTTACATGCCCTCATCTTGTAATAGCTGTTTTAAGTGAAGCTGTGTTGATGAAAGTAGGAAAAAACTAGAAGAAAATCCCTTACTTTTTAAAGCATGATTCATTTTAACATGATCCAGTATTACAAATGCTGAAATACCTAATCATGAAAGTACAGATGACAGATGGTGACACTACAGGATGAGGTGGTTTAACTAACTCAGCCATTTATATATTGGTACTTTGGGATTTATTTTATGAAAGCTTAGTTTCCAGCTTAATCCCTGGATTTCCAGATCTCTTATCTCTGTAATGTCATTTAGGTTTAATTACTAATATAGACATCAAACCTTAACATCATCTCAATGACGTAATTCAAGCTAAGAATAGTATAAAATTTATATACTATATATAAAATATGTCTACTATCAAAATAGTACAACTACCAACAGATTTAGTAGTTAACACAATTTTTAAGTAAGATGAGTTCACAGACCTATTTACAGTGTAGACATGCTTAGTCATGTTTACAAAAACACAAACATTTTTGCTGGGCAAAATTAAAATATATCGGACAAATTTCTTATAATGCATACCCATAAAAAGGTCTAGAGATATTTCAGTATTTAAAAAACCTGATGTAATTTTGTCCAGCTGAGCTCTTAGATGTGCAGAATAGTGGACAATCAAACACTGTATGAATGCTCTTCAAAATTTGAAAATAATTATTACATTTTTTTTTTTTTTTTTAGAATTTCAGTGTAAAGC
>VZRH01003119.1:9313-19357 GCA_013397555.1 Urocynchramus pylzowi
AGTGAGTGCCCTTGGCCATGGAGTGAGTGCCCTTGGCTCGCCTCCCCCAGCTCCCAGCCCTCCTGGGGGGGTTCCAGCACAGGCTGGGAGGAGCAGCTCCACTCAGTATGGGGGAATGTGGGCAAAGCTGATTGATCCTGGTTGCAAATGGATCCTGCTCGAGCTTCGTGTTGGGGTTGCAGCTGGACCTTCCTCTTGGTAATGGCAGGATGGTGGCAGGAAACCTGGCTTGGGAGAGCCAGGACGCTCTGGAAAGCCTCAGGAGAACCACAGAGGGTGGGCAGGCCTTGGCACAGGGTGCCCAGAGCAGCTGGGGCTGCCCCTGGATCCCTGGCAGTGCCCAAGGCCAGGCTGGACACTGGGGCTGGGAGCACCTGGGACAGTGGGAGGTGTCCCTGCCATGGCAGAGGTGGCACTGGGTGGGATTTAGGGTCCCTTCCAACCCAAACGATTCCATGATTCTATGGATTCTGAGTAAATCCCAGATTTAATTTCCATGTGTTAGTGACACAGTGGCAGGTGATGCCAGTCCAGGTCACGCTAAATCCAGGGGACAATAATTTACCTCAGTAACTCCAATCCAAGCAGGAATAATAATTCCTCCCCACCACCTTCTTAGGCTTGTGCAATATGCTAGCCACATTCCCACTGAGGGCAGGCACAGCCAGAGTAACGCTGGGAAAGGGAAAACACAGCTCTGGAGACAGGAAAAGTGGACCCAGAGACCACCCAGCCACGGCAGGACGAATGAGATGTCATCCGTGGTATCCCACAGCTCAGGATGTTATTCTTGAGCAGTGCACAATCAATTATGTCTGTATGGAATGACTCCACTCCCTTTTTTTGGGTCTCGGGGAAATCTTTGTTCAAATTGAAGATGGTTTTCTAACAGGCTCCACTCTTTACCCAATTTTCCAGCTGAGTTGACTGAGGCCCAGGCAGGTCAAAAGGCTTACCCAAGGTCAGGGAGGGAATCAATGAGTTGGGTCAGATTAGATCTCAGCCTGTTCCTCGCTTTTCATCCTCTGCTGTTCCTGCTGGACCACTGTTAGAACCAGGTTAACAAAATGTCATGGATATGCTTTAAAAATATATATTTTTAAACTTGTTATTCCAATAAGAATTAAGTTCTTTAGACAGCATGCTATATAAGATTAGGTTTCAAGAGGTGAGGCCTTTGCTTCAAGGAATTCAATATCGAGCACAATGTAAAATATCCAGCAGGAGAAAGACTTTTACTACTGTATAAAAACAATAAAAATGCAGAAAAGTCAAATTCACAGATCAAATGCTGAAGTGCTCACTCGGGTCAAGTTCTGCCTGGCTTTAATTGTATTTTGCCTTGGGAAAAGGCTTCAGATCTGGCCATAAATTAGTATGCTGATCCCATGGCATGAATGGTGTTTTATTTACTTATTCCCTGGAATATGCTGCAGAATTCAAGAAGCAGTTAAGCTAAAAAGAGTCGCTCATCCGAATCTGAAGGAACTGTGGTGTTTGTGAGAATAATCTTGGGCTGCCTCTTCCAACCCCCCGCCGGTAATTTGGCATGAATTGCCCAAAATAGCCCATTCCTCCCCAGGGGATGTGTGTGTTTCCTGAACTTAGGCACCGAGAGGCACCAAAAGCTCTGGATTTTCAAGAAAAATGTCTTCCCTGGGAGGGCTGAGCCTTCCTCATCCCTGGGGGTTTCCACACCCACTGAGGGAAAGCCCTGAGCAGTCTGGAGCTGGTGAAGGGGGATGGCCTGGAGACCTCCTCCAACCCCGTCAGGACTATTTTCCAGTCCTGCAGCATCACTGGATATTGTCCTTCTCAGGGTTAATTTTTAAAGACCACCTCAGGGGCAGTTTTTTCCCCCAGCTATCCCTCTGTGCTGCCAGATCCTGCCTTGCCAGCTCCCCTGATAGATGTGGCACAGAGATAGAGGAATATAAGTTTATTTCCCAGCTATTACTCCATAAATAAAGCAAAGAAAACATTCATCAAACTGTGTTCCTTTTCCCTTCACTCACTTTCATCCCACCAAATCACAGAAGAATTGTTCTGGGCATTTTGTTTTCAGACAATGGGAAAAGATTTTGCTTTGGAAAGTCCAGTCAGGAATTTCTTTTCCCGATTTTCGGATCCGTCACAGGCGCACTCGGAACTCTTGGCAAAGTTCAGCACTGAGGAAACTGCATCTCATCACTTCTCATCTGCAGATCAAAGCAATTCACTGGCAACATGAAAAGCCTGTATTTAAAAACTGACAGGATACCCTTAGAAAAAAAAAATTAAAAGAACAAGCTTAGAAATTCTGGGAAGAATGCATTTGGAGTTTCAAGCAAAATAAAACAACATCTAAAAAGCAGTATTAAAAATATCCTCGGACGCAAGAGAAACATTTGTATTTGCCCAGTGCTGAAACAATAAACGAATGAAAACGATCTCTGCTCCGTGTTCCAGAGCAGGATAAAAACTATTCAACCATTAAACAGGGTTCAACTCTGCTGGCTTTCCTCCTGTGCTTCCATAAAGGCCAGAAAAAGCTAAACCAGGCAGGAGATGACAGAAATTTGCAGGAAGCATCCTGAGATTGGAGAAATTTGGGAAGTTTTAAACAAGATGTGCAAATTCAGGAGCAAAGCACTCGTTCACCTGCTCCTCCTGACTGCTGGTGCCTTTCAGCACTTTCAGAAATAGAAATGTTTCCTCTCTTTTGACTGGCACAGCTCCCCTCTTCCTCCTCGGGCTGGCTCTGGAGCTGCCTTTGCCTCCACCTCGTTTTTGTCAGAACTGGGAGCACTCGGAGGTTTCAGCAGCTGCCTGACCTTTCCAAGGTGTGCATCTCCACCTTCACCACCCAGGGACCTCCTTATGCTTAAAATCTGCTCCAGGTTCACTTGAATTATTTCATGTGAAGGTGCTTAATGTCACAAACAATTTCTTTTTTTCCTCCCATTGTAGGCCAGTTGGCATTTTAATGTTTGTTATTAAACCGCCTTTGAAAGCTGAGCATGGAATAGATTTGCCTCCATCGATGGCCACAGGGGAGCATCCCAGCCCAGCTGTGCACCTGCCACCTGGACTTGCTGGACTATGGCCTCAGGAGCCTTTTGGAGGGATGTCAGCTCCCAGAGCTGTGGGAACACAGCCAGGTCCAGCACAGCCCAGCCAGGAGATGTCCCAGCATGTGGCTCCAGTCAACCAGAGCATTCCTCTGCTCCCAGCCTGGACATCAGCACCCTCTGGGAACAGGCCAAGGGGAATTTCACCCATTTTCATATTTATAAAACATTTTATCTATTTGTCCATTATATATACTCAGGCTGCTGTTTGAATGGGGAGCTGAACCCAGACCCAAGCCAAGATTGGTGTGAGGAACAGGAACAACCCTGGGTATGTCCCACCACTACTATGGGACAATTCATATCACAGAGACACTAAATAGAAGGAAAAAAAAGAAAAAAAAAAAACACAAAAAAGAAGATAAACATTTTTACTTTCATTTATTTTCATTTTAGGTTACTGCAGGATTCTACTCCCCTCACAGTTCACATTGTATTTATGTAAAAATGTTATTAAGACAAGAAGTGAAGACAGGGTTTCTTCATAATGTCTAATTTAAACCTACTCTTCTTCAGCTTACAGTCATTCCCCCTTGTCCTGTCCCTCCATCCTTATCCCCAGTCCCTCTCCAGCTCTCCTGGAGCCCCTTCAGGCCCTGCAGGGCTCTGAGCTCTCCCTGGAGCTGCTCCTCTCCAGGTGAGCACCCCCAGCTCTCCCAGCCTGGCTCCAGAGCAGCTCCATGGCTCCTCTGGATTTATCCCAACAGGTCTTTTTTGTGCTGGGGACCCTAAAGGTGGGCACAAGCCCCCAGGTGGGGTCCCAGCAGAGCAGAGGAGAGACGCCCCTCCCTTGACCTGGTCAGGCTGCTGGGCATCCAGCTCAGCATGAAATCTCCTGAGGGACTCTTCCCTCAGCTGCCACCAGATTCTCACAAAAGCAGCAGGACAAAGTGAAAACTGCACACAGGTGATCCAGAGGGAACTGGATGCCTTCAGTGCAGGCCTTCTCCCAAAAGCCCCACACATTCCTACCTGTGGAGAGCAATTCCACGTTAACAGTTCTGACTGTTCTCCAGCGAGTGTGTGATGAGGTTTGCCAGCCCTCAGATGACTCTGCGAGGCTGGAGTTACACCAGTTCATAAAATCACACAGAATCCATACATTTTACAGAGCCAGGCTCCCTAAAGTGTCACAGTGCATTTCAGCATCTGGACTGCCTGGCATTCAGTGAAAGAATCCTGCTTCCCTGCCATGGATCTCGGGCTCTGCAAGCTCCTCCACGTGCATTTATCATCCCTGCCTTGCGAAGGAGCGCGGGTGGCTTGAGGGACAGAGGTGCACCTCCTGTAATGGTATATTCTACACTCTGCTGCAACCTTTCTTCTCATATTTCAGAGTTGAAAAAGGCCTGTCAAAAAGGGGCTATTATGAAAGGGAATTTGAAGACATTCATAAACATCGAGACAGAAAATTGCATTTTCAATATGAGAACCTCAATAGTTAAGGCTACATTTGGGAGATCACTATGGCCCTCTTATTTTCTGCTTACGCTGTCAAAGTTTGAATTCATGTTGGGTTTTCCAGCAATTCAAACAAAGGATACTTTCATAAACATCCATTTCATAAACTACAGCATATCTAATTCTTTGGGTTCTGAAGGCTGAGCTGAATGTAGTGTTTGTGGTCTACTGAGAATATGTCTGGAAAACATAAAACAATCTACTAGGTAAGTTACAAAGCTGTTGACATAGGGAATGAAAATGGAAATTCTGTAGTAGTTTCCTCCATCCCCGGCTTTGCGCTGTACTTTGCCTGATGTGAGCTGATTGGTGCCGTATATCTTGATGTTAGGATCCCATTTCAGAAATGTTCTGACATTATCTATTTGGCAGTTTGAAAAATAGTATCAAACTCCCAATGCATTTGAGCGCACGTTTCAACCCAGCAAGCGTAATATCCATTTCCTCCGGTGCAAGAGGCACATTAGGACCAACTCCAAGTGGATTCAATTCTAGGAATGCAATATGTGACTCCACACAACCCCACACATGCACACACGGCCTGCTGAGAGGGACCAAAAGGAATTAACCTGATTTGATTTCCAGCCTCTCCCAGCAAACACACAGGTCTGTCCCTACCAAGGAAACGATGCTGTGAGCTCTGAGAATGCACAGCTGGCACCTCACCTGCCCATGGCACAGGGAGGGATGGAGAGAGGAAACCCCATCCAAAATAAAAGCAATTATTAGGAATATTTTCACAAGAGCATGTAGAGGTAGGATAACGGGGAATGGCCTTAAGCAGAAGGAGGGCAGGGCTAGGTGGGATTTTGGGAAGAAATTGTTCCCTGGCAGGGTGGGCAGGGCTGGCACAGGGTGCCCAGAGCAGCTGGGGCTGCCCCTGGATCCCTGGCAGTGCCCAAGGCCAGGCTGGGCACTGGGGCTGGGAGCACCTGGGACAGTGGGAGGTGTCCCTGCCATGGCAGGGTGGCACTGGGTGATCTTTAGGGTCCCTTCCCACCCAAACCCCGCAATGGTTCTGTAATTTCTCAAACAATTGACAATGATTACGAGGCTGGGCACATCTCTACCCAGGCTACAATCACCAAGTCCCCTGAAGGATGTGTTCTCTTGCAAATATGCTTAATATGTCAATAGGAAAAAAATATATGCTGTAAATTTTGCTGTAATAATTATTGGAAATGCTTGAGCCTTGCTGGAATTTGGCAATAGCTTCACTAAATATAGGACTCCAGGCACACTTAATTTAACAGGAGATTTATCAGTGGTCTTATTGACCCAAAATTCCTCTTATTTAACATTTATAAGGTTTTTTACCACACAAATTTCTCTGTACCACAACAGATAAAATTTATACCGGGTTAGCTTCACCAATATTTGTCAAAACATTTTCCAACAACTTCTGGAATAGAGCAGCCAGGAGATAACTAAAGCACCTGAAGTAGGGCATATGAAACACCATAACTTTTTACAGTTTTGCCCTAAAGAAAATGAAGCCAATCTCTGCTAATATCCCTTTCATTTACACGCTTTGCTACGAGATTTCCCTAAAGGCATTAGTGGCTGGCAAACAACTCCCAGCACCTTGATTACAGGAAATCATATTTCTCCTGATCCCAAGCTTCTTCATAAGTACTGAAAATGCTTTGCCTACTAAAATACATATTCTTAACTTACCAGTAATTCTACACCTCGAACCACCCAATTTCCTTCCTCTCCCAGCACAGGAACCACTTGTATTCCTGCTCAATATATCCTAACTCCTGCTTTACTCTTTGTTTTTTTTCAGTAGGGATGACTCTGTGCTTCCACACCAAAAGGGGAATCAAATAAGTTTGGAGAATATTCTGGGGAAAGAAGGAGCGAAACAAGATTTATTAGTGAGGGTTACAAAATATTTCAAAGATAATGGCAAGTTAAAATGTACAGATTTTTTACCTGAATTCCTTTGAATTTAAAGCATTATGGAGGTTTGAATGCCCCAACTGCTCTGACCCAGACTGAAGGGTGAGCCCCAGAAAATGGCACGTCTTCAGAACAACCCTTGAATCTCTTTTCTTACGTACAGATCACAACCCAAGCCATCAGAGTTTAACTCCTTGCCCTCATACACCCATCAAACTCCAGTTCCCAGTGATTCCCAGTGACCCAGGTGCTTCCCAGCATTTCACATCAATTGCAACACAGAGACCAGCTCCCAGTGTGCTGCAAACCAAGTTTTGTACAAGAGATTACTTCTATTATTCAAATCTTGTTAAGAAACTGGACTGGGAGTGTTTTCACACACACACTCTCCTTCAGGGCCAATTAAAGCACATAATGTGCCCAGCTCTGCATGGACAGGAACGTTTCCAGATTTAAATTTGCAGGACACATCCCTGCTGCTGAGAAAACACGAGCATCTTGGCAAATGAAACCACAGTTTCTGGTTTCATTCAGCCTGCTCTCTTTTTTTTTTTTTTTTTTTTTTTTTTTTTTGTTTTTAGTTTTTCCTGGTGATTCTAACAGTGAAAGGCAAGCCTTATTTACTGGATGAAGTGAACTCACACCAGGTGACATTGCTGGGGCTCTCTGCAGCTGAAGAGAGGCCGGAGGAGCAGAGGAAGTGCTCCAGGCCAGGCTCTGACTCAGTAAGGCACATACACACAAAGGCAGAAATATTTCATGCCTCTGCTCCAATCTGACAATTTTTCTCTGGGGGGAAATTAAGGATCTACAAGTGAGGTCCAAACTACAGTGATCTGCAATCCTGCATCTTCCCCAGGCTCCATCTGTTTGTCTCTCTGCCTGGCGAGAGGGCCCTTCCAGCTCCCGTGCCCAAGCCTCTCCTCCACAGCAGATGTTGCAGAAAGGAGATGCTTCCAGAGGTTAGTCCTCAACAAGGAATGTAATCCAGGCTGAAATAGTTGTGAATTGACATCTCAAGGCATTTAATAAAACCCTTCCTTTTCAGTTTTTCCATCCCACCCCATCATCTTTGACTGCAAAGTTCATGTGTTGGTTTAAGCCTCGGTTTACTTGGATGCAAATTCACGTGCTGGTGCTGGAAGACAACTGCAGACAGATGTTCCAGTCCTGGGGAAATACCATCCTGTCCCTGAAAATGCCACATTAAATGACAATTAATATCAAATAAATTAAAGAACAGAAAGGAAATGCAATGCCTTATAAGCAGCAGACTTAAGTAAAATAAAAACTGAGAGAAAACGCCTGGAATGAAAAACAAAGGTATTGGACGTGAAAAACATTTTAGAAATTTTGGACCTTCTTACTGGATTAGTGTTATGAAAATTCATTCACAAGCTTTATTATTTGTGAACTAGACTGGATGTGTCATCACTGAATGCTGGAATTCTTCTAGGCAGAAAATTAGACACATCCAACAAGGCACAGTCCCTCATTGTTAAAGGGCTGGAAGTCCAAGAGTTCAGTGCTTGAAATGACACTTGAAGTGACAAAGATCCGAATTTGGCCGGCAGACGGGCCAGAGATTTGAATAAGATTTTCATAATTCTGAGGGCAAAGTGAACACTGGTCAGAAGCACCTTTTCCACCTCATTTAGAAACAGGAATGTGTGACACTTCATCAAGTTCCAGTGCAGCAAAGTTGGAAGCAGCACAGAGAAACTTTCCTTTATAGTGCAAACACACAACTTGTGGATCCACTGCCAAAGCCCAAGATGGTAGGATTTAAGGAAATCAGGATATTTTACATTCCCTATTGAAGCCTGTTATAATGCAAACTAAAATCATATTAAAGATAATCAATTTTCATGCTCCAGGCAATAAGGAGATCACCTTGGGAGAGGAGGCAGAGAAGATTAATATGTATTTTGGGGAGGTTTCCACTTATAATAAAGTTTCAGGAACTGGCTACTTTGCTGACAGGGATATCAGGACAGACAGAATATTCCAGCCAGTTTAGAATAACTATTTCTAGGGTATCCCATCCAGTACAGAGCTTGATTTTTTTTTATTTAGAGAGAGGATCAACCTCCCATAAGCCACTGCCTTTGAAAGGACATGCAGTGGCAGCACCTTTTAATTGACCATTAATCCAAGCTTCATTAGAACTAGGGAAAAGCTTCATTTTCTCATCAGTAAATGTCAGCTGCTCCAGTATAACTATTTTCAATTGCATTGGGGAACCTTCTGCACTTTGGACCGTATTTTACATTTATCTTCTATTTCTTTTAGAATTGGATTTAACACACAGGCACCACCTTAATGCTGTAAATTCTGTATTTATTTACAAATTTTCCCTATGAAAAAAAGATTTGCTGAATTCTGCAATGACTTTTTAAATATTGTTCTGATCCTTCTCAAGTGGATTTCTTTATTTTGTGACAGTTTCTGAATCATATAGAGAAACTCATAAAATTTTTGCTGACGTAACTCAGATTGAGACTCCGAAAGATTCTCCAGCTTGGAAATTAGTGGTTTCTTGCTGCAAACTCTACTAGCACTTCATATCCTGTTCTTTTATTTCTGCAAATAAACTGCACTGCAAGTTCACCTTCCTCAGGCATTTCATTCCTTTTTATCTCCTCCACGCCTCCTTTTAGAAATTATATTTATCAAATGCTTCTCCCTCTACACTCAGCTGCTGATTATCCGTCCCGACCTTACCCATAACTTTGCAAATTCCAGAATTCCAAATTAGTTTGGGTGGGAAGAGACCCCAAATCCCACCCAGTGCCACCCTGCCATGGCAGGGACACCTCCCACTGTCCCAGGGTGTCCCAGCCCCAGTGCCCAGCCTGGTCTGGGACACTTCAGGGATCCAGGGGCAGCCCCAGCTGCTCTGGGCACCCTGTTCCAGGGCCTCAGCACCTTCACAGGGAATAATTTCATCCCCAATTTCCCATCTAAACCCACCCACTTTCAGTTTAAAGCCATTCCCTGTCTCCTGTCCCCCCATCCTTTATCCCAAGCCCTGGAGCCCCTTGAGGCCCTGCAAGGGGCTCCGAGCTCACCCTGGAGCCTTTTCTTCCCCAGGTGACCACCCCTCGCAGTGTCAGTGCGCACAGATCGCTCTTTTGGGGAGGATTTTTACAGAACTCCGCGTTTTTCCCACGCGTGCGGCCCAGCCCGCCGCCCCAGCCGGGCTCCGCCGGCGGCGACGCTCCCGCTCGGCTGCGGCCACACCGGCGGGGAGCAGGGCCCAGCCTCCTCCCGGCTGCTCCCGGCTGCTCCCGGCTCCCAGCCCCGCAGGTGATCCCCATCCCCTACCTTCTCCCTCCGTGTCCCGCAGCTCCCGGGCTGGGAGAAGCCCATNGCTCCAGGGACAGCCAGAGCCCGCCAGGATTGACAGGGAGAGGCAGGGGCGGCCCGGAGGGTGGGCAGGCGGGCGGGGTGAGCGGCCCGGCGCGGGGATGCTCAACCCCCGGAGCCCCCGGAGCAGAGCCGGGGCAGCGCAACCCGCCGGGGCTGGGGCTGCGGGGAAGCCTCGGAAATCGTGCTGGTTTTCCTT
>VZRH01003119.1:19470-59529 GCA_013397555.1 Urocynchramus pylzowi
TGGCAGCAGCCTGGGGTCACGGCGGGTTTCTGTGAATCTCCGAAATAATTGCTCCGGGAAGGGCCGGTTCCCGCCCTGGAGCGTCCCCGGGCGCGGCTGGGGATGGGGCGGGCGGGCGGCAGGGCTGCTGGGTGTGCTCCGAGCGGGTGAAGTGCACCCGAATAATTGCCGAGAAGCCTGCCCAGGGTGGTTTTAGAGTTCCCCTCACTGGGAATATTCGAGAAGGATAAGAGCCATGTGCTCGGGGATGGCGCTGATGGGACCGCTGTGGTCCCTCCCAGCCCGAGCCACTCTAACCCATAGCGAATTAATGTTAATCTGAAAATGTCCTTTCAGCACTGATATAAAAGCCAAGCTCTGCAGGTGTTTTAAAGTAATTGCAATAATGTAACTGCATGCAGCTCTTAAAGCACGGTAAATGTAAAGAACTATTTAATTTATTTGCCCCTCCCAAATAAACCGTATTTGTGGTGACGTGTATCTTATTTTTGTGGAGTGGAGCTCTTATTGAATGGTGAGGTGCAGTCTCTGCAGTGATAACACTTTGAAAAATCTCAGTTTTATGTACTGGGACATTACATGGGTGCTGTGACAGTCATTTCTCAGCTACCTATTGTGCCCAGGCTTGTGCTCACCCTGCACAAGGGTCATCGTCTGGAGGGGTCTGTTGGAATGACAGAGTTCCCTTGTAAACCTGCTGGAGGTTTCGGCTTCTGAGCACTGCCTGTCTCCCTGATGCACTGGGTACTAAAGTTGGGGATGTGGGCTTATTCTTTCTGGGGCAAAACCCACCCCTTCAATGCAGGAAATGTCTAAAACCATCATTTTCTTGTGAATGTTGTCAGTCTGTGACATAATCTATAAAAAGAGTAAAAGTTTTGTTTGCTTCATTTCCAAACAGAAATGTTCCAAATATGGACAGTTCTACTAAAATCTTCAGGTTTCAGCAGGAAAAAGTTGAGGCTGTGTGGGCTTGGGAGGTGGCTTTAACAATTCCTGTCTGCATTCTGGCCCATGACAAGTTCATTACACCAATTATTTCAGCAAGAGAACAGAAGCTCTATAGGAAACTGTTGTAGTTAGAGACTAACTTGTGTTATCATGACTGCTTTACCTCTTGATAACTCTGTAATTAATGTGTCACCACTGTTCAATGCTTCACCCATGCAGAGGATCAGGTCATGGCATCACTGAGGGGATCAGGGCCTGGAGGAGAAGCTGCTGCCCCTTGGGAGGGCTCCTGGGGTTGTCCTGGATGGCTGAGTTAAGGACTTGTGCAGGGAAAGCAGGATGTTTGTTGTGGGAAGTGTGGGTGAGGTGGGAAGGCTGCACCTGAGCAGTTCTGGTTAAACTGACCGGTGACAGGGGAAACACCTAGAAGAAGCAGTAGTGCCAAAAATCCAAAGGAGGGCATGTCAAAGACATGGATGGCTGTTTTTGTAGTGGGTTTTTTTTCCTATACAATGAGGGTTTTGGAGGACTGAGAGCAGATGATGCCTGTGAATTAACCCTCAGCGTGCTGGCTGGTCTGGCAGTGTGTAATTTCCTTGTCCTCCTCCTCTGGTGGCATCCTCACCTGTGGGGCTGCAGGGTGGTTGTTCAGGTGTTGGTGCTGGAAGAGCTTCCTTGGAACAGGTTGGAGGTCCAAGTGTGTTGGGGTGTCAAAATTAAACAGCAGTCTCCAGATTACTCAGCTGTTCTGCCTGGGACACAGCTGACTTAAATTGCCCTTAATTTCTGAAAGAAAAAGTCTTTCTGCTGGTGAGTTGTTATTTCATTGTTCACAGAACAATATCAACAAACAGAGAGACTGGTTTGGGTGGGAAGGGACCTTAAATCCCATCCAGTGCCACCCCTGGCGTGGCAGGGACACCTTCCAGTGTCCCAGGTGCTCCCAGCCCCAGTGTCCAGCCTGGCCTTGGACACTTCCAGGGATGCAGGGGCAGCCCCAGCTGCTCTGGGCACCCTGTGCCAGGGAACAGTTCCTTCCCAGTATGATGATGGAGCAGGGGTTCAGCCTTTTGAGCAGGAGCTCCATTCCCATGTCAAATTCTGAATGTGTGGAGCTTCTAAATCCACCCTGCAGGCATTAATATTCCCTCTGACACTGCAGAGATTTCCTGCAGCACGATGCTCCCTGCTTGTAGAGCTGGCACTGCCCATTCCCAGAAGTAGTCAGGGAAGCTGGAAACGCATCCCAGCCGTGGCATAACTCGGAGGAGCCAGCACTTGTTAACTCTATTTGTTTTTATTATGGACATCGATCTGCCAGTCGCAATAATGCATTTATGGACATTTTTCTGCAAGCGCAGCGCTGGTGGCAGTTTTTACTGACAACTTGAGTCATCTGGACAGGAGTTGAAAATACGTTTATTTTATTGACGGATTGTGCAATTCTCTCGTTTACCCAGTGTTCATAAGATATCTGGACTGGTGAGGAGAATGTAACTGATGGGAAAGCGGAGGATGAACTTTTAATTTTGGGAGGTTTCGAATCTTTTAGGTAGTGACAGGTTCCAGCCTGTGTTTGGGGTGGGTTTGGGAGCTTTAACTTCATTAATGCTGTAATTAAAAAGTGAAAGGCTCAATGTCCTGATTCCAACAGAATTCCAGACCTGAATTCCCTCCCTCTGCTGATAGCTGGGAATGTTACTGACTGGTAATTATGCTGATTTATCTGAAGGTATAATGGGTAAATCCTCTAATGGAAGAAAAACAGCCCTGTTGAATTTAGTATTTCTGACATAGCAGCCAGCACAGGTGTGCTTGGGCCAGCATGAAGTTTAACACACAGCTGGAGGAACAACCAAACTATAAAACCAAACCTGTGCTGAAGTACTCTTCATAAATGCAAAATGCAGTTTAAAAACTGAGCTGGTTATGGTCCAGGCAACTGCTTAAAATGTATTGAATGCCAATAAATCTTGTGTGGGTTTGGATTTTCATGAAGTAGAGTAATTGTAAAAGTTATTTGGAATATGTTGCTATTTTGATGCTTATTGCTAATCCTTTTTCCAATTGTTTCCTTATTTACTGTTTTATATCTGTACAGCTAAGTTACCATGTCCTGGTGGCTGTCAGGAGTATCAATTTATTCTGGGCCAAATTAAATGATACAGATAGTTTCAGGTGTCTTTTCATGTCACTTGTAAAACTTGGATGTGCAGCTGAAATTCCCCGTGATACAGCAGAGATTCTGATGGTTATTAAAAATACCTGAGCAAATCATCTGTAATTGCAAAGAAGGAGAGGGGTGTTCATTAAAACAAAGGTTCTGACTTCTTCTCTGCTTTTTGAGTGAAATAGGAGTTAAATATTAAAATAGCAGCATTGACCAATGGCCTGGCATCTTGAGCAGCTTGGCAGCAGGGAATAAATAATCATTTGAGTTTTGATCTGATGGATGCATTTTAGCTTTTCATTTTTATTCAAATGTCACCTTTTAGTGCAGGTTAATGCAATCAATATTTTAATATATATTAGCACTGCCCACTGGAGTCAGAGCTGTTTTGTTGTGTGAATCCTGCCATCTCTGTGCTCCACGTGCAGATTTTGGTCCCTCCAGGTAACCCTGCATTAGCAGATAGCAAGAATTAGTGCTGTCTTGTCAGTGCTGCTGCTGCATAATCATCATCAGGAATACTGAAATTATCTGAGTGCTTTAGATCAGTCAGCACAAGGCAAACAATGCTCTTATCTTGGCTTGTTTGTACATTCAAGTGTGCAGAAGGTCTGTTAATTAGTTACACTTTTTAATAAACACCTAAAGTATACTTAAGGCCCTGTTAAAAGATTAATTTTTCTGTTTCACATCATAAAACCAGCAGATGAGTGTTCAGCACGTGGCAGTACAGGGGCAGCACGAGCCTGCTTTGGCAGCCTGGGCTGGTGGTGGGGACAGGACATTTCTGCTGTCACCCATGTCCTACAGAAACACTTCCCACAACTTCACATTCCCTGCACTGTGCTCTGCTGGAGTTAAGGATGAGCTGAGGTGTAGTGGGAAGGGTGTGGGAAAAGGGAAATCCTTGCACAGTCTCCTGTTGACACCAGAAATACCTCTGGGTCTTGGCTGACTCCATGAAATACAAAGATTTATATTTGGTGGAGTTTATTCAAGCTTGCCACAGTTGTTGGTTTGGGGGTTTTTGGGATTTTTTTGTGTTTGTTTGTTTTTTTCATTTGTGTTTTTTTTTGTTTTGTTTTATTTTGTTTTTGTATTGGGTTTTTTTGTTTGTTTGGGTTTTTTTTCTGAAATATAAAGGAATTAATTGGGTTTGAATCCAGTTTAATGGGCCTGGATCATAATTTCCTTTTAACTTGGAGGTTTAGGCAATGGGATGGAAGTAAAATCTGGCTCTGTGGCCAGGGTTGTGCTTTAGGAAGGTGAAATTGAGGTCCAACAAGGCAAAGTGCTTCAGCTGAAACAAACTTCTAAAATAAGTCATAGAATCCTAGAATGGTTTGTGCTGGAAGGGACATTGAAGAACATCTGTTGCCACACCTCCCAGTGTCCCAGCTGCTCCCAGCCCCAGTGCCCAGCCTGGCCTTGGGCACTGCCAGGGATCCAGGGGCAGCCCCAGCTGCTCTGGGCACCCTGTGCCAGCCCTGCCCACCCTGCCAGGGGGGTAAAAAAATGCTTATTTTATTACTTTTTAAAAC
This sequence comes from Urocynchramus pylzowi, assembly GCA_013397555.1. NCBI lineage: Eukaryota > Metazoa > Chordata > Aves > Passeriformes > Fringillidae > Urocynchramus > Urocynchramus pylzowi. Next base: position 24,133 of record VZRH01003119.1, read on the forward strand.
ATACCAATAATACTGTTTTCACTGATTGCACGAGTTTAATGTACTTTATTTTATATTATTGTTAATGCAGCTGGCCCTGGATTTAAATGCTTTCCAGTTGCCTTTTTGTGCCATTATATTTGATTCCACAGCGAGACTTTCTAAGAATATGATTAACCCTCTGGGTCATCTTATAATGTAATTATTAATGATTGATTCTGTTTATCCCTGGGATCAATATGAGAAGCAAAAATGCTTTGGCATATATTTGGGGTTGATTTCTTGCATTCAGTAAACATGATCTGGTGACAAGACCGGTATTGGTTTATTACTCGGAACGTGTTTGATGAATCTGAAGTGTGTAATTAGTTTTATATAATGATGGTGATATGTGGGGTTTTTTACATGACTTATGTTAATATGGCCAATAGTGTTAACATCTCCTGCCACTAATAGTTAGGGTGGGGATGTATAGTAATTGATCTTCCTGGGAGTGCTGTAATGTAAAAACAATTCCGGCTGTTTGAAGTATATTTTACAAGTGTGCATTGGGCCTTTGGGATGTTATACTGAAAAACCCAATTGTACAGTTACCATGGGAACCCAATTAGAATAGATTGCTGGATTTTTTTTTTTTCAGGCTTTCATCTTGACCAAAAATCTAATGTACTTTAAATGTTTTCATACTGAATTTTGTTCGTATAGTCACTTGGTGTAATGGCTGGTTTTTAATTTTAGTGCTGAACCAGAGTGTTCTGTCGAGGGTCCCGAGGACTTATCCTTCAAGGAGAATCTTCCTTTAGTGTTTAAAAGTTGATGAACTGAGAAAAAATACTTTTTATTAATCCAGGTTCTTACTGCCATCACATGTACTAGTCAGGCTGCAGTCCTGGGGGAAAAAAAAAGCAGGGAAGTATCTCGAAGCCCAAGGACTTCTGTTCTAGATCATCAGCAAAACATGGCTGAAGGATTTCCTGCCCTTCAAGGATCTATTTTTGACGTCACCTCTGACTTTTCTTCACCTTTTTGGCCTGTTGACATATCCAGAGGTTTGGGGTGCTCACAGGGTGGCACAGTGATGCGTTGGCTTCCTGCACCGTTCAGCACCTGCAGGTGTTGGTGTATCTTCAGGTGTCCTGGGAGCACCCTGCTCCCTCAGCACAGCTCCTGGGTGGGAGCAGAGCTTGTGGGGAGCTTGGGAACATCTTGCTGGAATGGCCAAGGGAAGCTGAGGCAGGAGAGATGGAGATGGGTATCGCTGGTCCTTGGCAGCTCCGAGCTAGTGAGGAGTGTTGAGTGTTTATTTTTTCCATACTGCTCGTTAATCCCTTCAGTTTATCCCACTCTGCAAATGCAGGAGGGAATTTTCCATTTTGGTGAAGCCATTGCTGGCATGAAGGTTTCAGTTTTTCGAGGTTTGGTTCTGGTGTCTCAGTTTCCACACCTGAAAGGGGTGTCACTGAATTTAATCAATGTGTGTTGCTCCAAAGAGGTTTTGGCTTTTTGCCTTCAAAGTCACCCTCAGGAGAACCCTTCAGCTCCACGTGAAGTGCTGACCTCCTCCAGCAAGACAGCCTTTGCAAGGCTGAGGTGCATTTTGGAGGGATGGTTTGGACTTTCCAAGGGGTGTTTTGGTGTGGTTTCCCCCAGTCTGGCTGTCAGAAATCTTCTAACCACCATGGTTTGGACAGGACTGGTTTGACCCAAATTCTGGTCACCCGAGGAAAGCCTTGTTGGGTGAGCAGGTGGAGCTCAACCAGGGTTTGAAATGAGCTTCTGGATAAAGATGATTGTTGAGGTAAAAATTTCAGCTTTACCCTTCAGGAAGATCTAAAAATCCTGAGCGTTGCTGGTGCTTTGAAAGACCCAGCTCTGAACTGATGATAGAAGTAAATTGCTATTTTATTTTTAGCTCTATCACAGATATTTTAAGTAGTTCTATTAGATTGCTCATCTGCCTGACCTGCATTTAAAAAGGCAGTGAGTTCTCTTTGCAATGCCTGCCTTGTTACTATAGTTAAAATACTAATTATTCATCTCAATTTTAAACACTTAAGTAAGATGTAATATTAAGATTAAATGTTGCTGGGAAGTGGCCATGTATTCTGTCAGTGCCTTGGACTTCAAGGAGGGGTCTTGGGAAGCCTGGGATGTTCATATAATTTCATTTTTAAGAGATGTACCATTCCTGAAGTGGATGCAGTTATCCCTGCCCATGGAGTGGTGATTCCCTGATTTAAGTGGAGCAGTTCCCATCGAGGCTGGCTGTGAGTCAGGATTGTGAAGCTGACCTTTGGCACAAAATCTCCTTGATTTTAAAAAATACAGTGTTTGTACCACATCTTTCAGAGACAGAGTGATATTAGCTGAGTGGCACATAAAGATAGAGGAGGGAGCTAAATGCCAAAGAAAGAGGAGATATCCTTGATTTCCAAGGGGAGAGCAAAAAGGAACCAGTTGTGGTTTTTAATTATATAAATAATGTTAAAGGCTAGAATTATAATAATTGAAGTTAAAATGTTTTAGGTACTCAGTGGCGTGAAATCTGTGCTTTAAAACCCAGAATATATCACAATCACTTGCTTTAAGATCACTTTCATGCCTTAAAATGTGGCATTTCCTAAATCACAAAAGGCTCTTCATTTTACTCAGTCACTTAGAAGTACATGACAGCCTGTAAAAAATTATTCAATTAATACTTTTATCTTTTGAGGCATTCTTATTCCAGATATCAGAGTTGTGCAGTGCTTGTTTGGAAGAACTCTTCAATGTGCCATCTGTTGATTTTTTTGTTTGACTCATGACAAGTGGGTGATTTAACATTAAAATTCCATGTTGTTTGTAAAAAAAAAAAATAACAGACTCCCTTTGGAAATTCTGTGTACTGAAACTTGGAGCTCGTTTAAAAACTGATACAGAGGTGGATATTCTGGATATTCACTTCTCCCTGTGGAATTCAGATTTAACAATCTAACTGGGAATTTTTATTTTTTTTTTCCTTCCAGGTGGAGCCTTTTCCTCCACGATGGCATCGAGGCTGGTTCCAAAAGTAAGTTTCCAGTGAAATGCCTTTGCAGGGAGGTGTCCACTGGAAGTCCAGCATTACAAAAGAGTTCACGTAACATAGTTTGTTTTTTCCCCAGTGCCCAGCAGTCAGGATTAGGAACCCAGTTGACAAGATTGATGCTGCATTGTAAATCTCTGTAGCTCTGTCATGGTTGGTAACAGGCATCAGTGGACCTTTCCCCAGCACGTATCCATCTGCCACAGAGCATAAATAACAGGACAGAGCTGCTCTCTCAGTTTTGTTGCTGTTTCCATTCCCTAATAATAAACACCTCCCTGAAAAACAGGCTTAATTTTGAGGCTTGATGCTTCAGTGATGTAAGTGTAGGTCAGTGACATTGTAGCAAAATAAGAAGCATGGATGTTTATCCAAATATTCAGACAATTTACTCTGCTGAAAGAAGGGCATCAACACATTGTTAGTCTGTAACTGTCTCCCTGAAATAGTTGAAATGAACTTTGAAGACACAAATACCCTTTTTTTGTGTGGAATGCCTATTTTTGTAACATTAGTGATGTTCCTCTAGGAAAACACTTCTGGTACAATCACACCTGCATTTCTGACTATTCCTGTTGGCAACTTCTGTCACTGCTCTAAATGTCTGAATAGTGGCATCTCTTGTGGTTTTAATCTGCTTTACATAATGTCATGTGGCTTAGGAAAGGAGTATTTTGCTGGTTCGTGTTGTTTACCTCTTTCCTACAAAAGCAAATCGGTTTTGTTTTTTAAAACAGAATGGTTGAGGAAGAAATCTGGGTGAATAAATTCTTGCTTCACTTTTTTCTTTTGAGCCATCATCTCTTTAGTTACATTTATGCATCTTGCAGTTGCAAACACCTTTTAGCAGAGGGAGGGAGAATCCCTGGCTCCCTCTCATTGCAGGCTAGGTGTGATATAGCTGGCAAGTGACAAGAAACTAATAATTTATTATCTAACCTTTTCATTTCCCCCTCTCTCACGTGGAGTTGAAAGGTGCAGCTTGAGCTGTTTGGGGAGTTTTCCCCTTTTGATACGTGGGAAGACAGAAGGTTTGAGGTAAAACACTCCAGCTCCACTGTGGGGACTGTGCAGACGCTTCCCTGTGCTCTGGATGCATATTAAATATTTATGTCCTGATGTAATTGGTGATTTTCAGGCTGTTTTCAGTGTGTGATCAGTTTGCACAGCCCCACGTTGGGGTGACACCCAGCGTGTGCCTGGCCATGGATTTGCAGGAATCAATTATCACCCGTGCAATGTGCTGAACAGTTTTTAAGGAGGCTGCTGTAAAATGCTTTGGGAAAGCAGGCAGACGTGGGAGTTTTCCATAATCACTGCCTGTGCCTCCCACTCCATCCCTGACTTTGTTGCAATGACCAGAGATGAGTTTTGGGTTTGGGTTTGGGTTTGGGTTTGGCTTGGCTGGAAGGTGGTTGGGCTCTGGGTGACCAAACCTCAGGTTATCTCCATATTTAGGAATTTGGGTGGGGGTTTGTTGTTCTTCTGACAATGTGGCAGTTTTGTATTTCATTAGAAAACTCTAAATGTCATTCTGCTCCTCGCTGGATTTCTTGCAGTTAAATCTGAAGTTAGTAAATAGATTCTTGTGCTAACCCTGATGCTTTGCTCTGTTAATAGAGAAACCCTTATCCTGACTTGAGCAGGGATGGATAACTGTAGGAAAATCCAGATGTGTGGGTGCCAAGACTGTAGTCTTGTATTTTGATACAAATCTTTGCAACACCTCTTGTCTGTATTTATTCCCTGTATTTTGTGTTTTTAGCGAATCCCTAATACACATTTTGCTGCTCTGCTCACTTCAAAAATCTCAGTGAAATTCTTTCCTCAGACACAACTCAGATTCCTGACTCTCCTTCAGCTTAAGGAGCACTATTAATGGTTTTGTTCATATTGCTTAGATTTATTTTGTTATTATTCTCCAGCTCCTACTCTTCAGGTAGAGCTATTTTGGTATTATAAAGAATGATGGATTATATAGGAAAGTTTCTTTTGAAGCACTCCTGATATTGTGCAATGCACTTGGGGGTCAGCTACACTTGACTGATGCATGATTTATCCCATGTCCCTGCCACTTCCAGAGATAAAGCTGCTATTTTATCAGAAATGCCAGCAAGTGTGATTTAGAATTTATACCCCTCCTTTTTCAAATAATTGTTCTGATTACTTTCTGGCACGGCAATAAAATGATAAAGGTAATTGCACACAAATGTGAGATTGCACCAAAATACAATAAAATTAACCTGAATTAGCTTGACTTGTCGATGAGAAGTATTTATGAAATGTATTTTTGCAATAAGGGAGACTGATATTATAGCTGGAAGGTGAGTTATTGCCTTAATGTAATACTGTTTGAAATTTAAAAAAGAGACTGTTACAGTTGAGGGTGATTGTGCCTTTGAAATTAAGTTGAAGTGATTCTTATAATTGGCAGCAATAATGCATTGGGAAGGTAATATCTTTTATTGTGTTATGCCTAGTTGCATTATCTTTTATTTAGCTGGTCCTGACTCCAGCTCTGCAGAGAAGACAAGCAGGAGCAGATCAGGAATTTTGTAGATTTAGGTGATAAAAACTTGAAATGTTACCCAATATTAAAGTCATTCTTCTGCTGGTTTGGTTTTTTTTCTTTTTTCATTTTTAGCCCATTTTCAGTTCCCCTGAACCTGATACAAGTCTCATTAGATTAAAATTTCATCTGTTTTCCTTGTATTGGAGTAGTTGCCATGTATTTACATCAGGCTGAGCCTGTAAGAGCCAAGCACTCCAGGCTCACCGTGTGTGCATTTATGTCAGGTGCTGATTTGGGCAGTGAATTTTGTGTTTCTCTGTGCCTCAGAGTACAGCCTCTTACAGAAGAGTGTGAACACACTCTTACAGCAAGCCCCTCGATGGTTCTCAAGGAGTAGATCCTCAAATCCCAGAATCACTGAGCTTGGAAAAGCCCTCCCAGCCCACAGAGTCCCAGCTGTGCCCCATCCCCACCTTGTCCCCAGCGCCGAGTGCCACCTCAGGGATTCCTGGGACACCCCCAGGGATGGGCACTCCAACCCTCCCTGGGCAGTTCCAGTTCCTGACCCCCCTTTCCATGGGGAAATTCCTGCTGGTGCCCCCCCTGCCCCTGCCCTGGCCCAGCCTGAGGCCGTTCCCTCTGCTCCTGTCCCTGTTCCCTGGAGCACAGCCCGACCCCCCCGGCTGTCCCCTCCTGGCAGGAGCTGTGAGAGCCACAAGGGCCCCTGAGCCTCCTTTGCTCCAGGCTGAGCCCCTGCCCAGCTCCCTCAGGGATTCTCCTGCCCCTGCCCAGCTCCCTCAGGAATTCTCCAGCCCCTTCCCAGCCCCATTCCCTTCCCTGGACACGCTCCAGCCCCTCCATGTCCTTCTTGTCCTGAGGGGCCAGAGCTGGACACAGCACAGAGGGAATTGTAACTGTTTATAGATAACTCGATATGTAGCCAATACCTTGGATTTAGTTCTTGAAGTGATGAACACATCTGGAAAATTAAGATTACTGCACCATGACTTTTCCTTTGCATGAGATTTCATGGAGCCATGAAATATCCTGAGTTGAAAGGGACTTGTTGAAACTCAACCCATTAACAACAAAATAGTTTTTTTGGGGGATCCTCTAATTGTTAAGAGACAAGATTCTTGATTTTTGATTATTTAGTACATTTATTTATTTATGTATTTATTGTATGGAAACAAATTCCTTAATTATTTTTACATGTATGTATTACAAGTATAAAAAAAATCAGTGTTTTATTCCCTCTGACAATGGTAAAATATTGAACAACTCAACAAAAAATAACATTGCTTTGTAATGCTTCTAACTGAATCTTCTGCCGTAGGATTTCCAGCTTTGAAAATGAGGAGCTGGAGGACTGAATCCCTTTGGCAGGTCCTTGGAAGGCTAAGAGGGACAATGTGCTTGCCCTCCCCTTGGAAGTCACACCAGGACACCTGGCTTTTGGGCTGGTTCCTGGTGGGATTTGCAGGTACCCATTAACTGGGATGCACACACTTGTTACCATAATCTGATTATTGCAGGAACATCTGGCACTGTCCTGTCCAGTTTCCCTCCTCTTGCTGCTCCATTTCTTACCCAGTTTAATTAATTGATTATAATATCTCTGGGCAGCCCCCAGTTTGATGAGATGCCCTGAATAACTCTGTGTCCCCACCATGATCAAGAATTTTTAAACCTAATTAACACCACACTTCTTCTGTGCTGTGTATAAGTAGAAGCTGAGAATTTTTTAGGTAGGAAAACACCTCAGAGATCCCCAAGTGTTAATCTTTGCTTTTTTGCTATGTATATCACGATATCAATTTCCTGATTGATATATGTGTGGTTTATTGTGGTGTCTATGCTTTAAGTGCCACGTGGCTGCTGTGCTTGCAGCCCTTTTAAATTTCATGTATAAGTAATACCTGGGGAAAGATGTGGGATGTGTTTACTTGTTTTTGGAGAGGTTCTGGAGGAAATAATACACCAAAATTCCTGTGTAAACAGCCGGCTGGGGTCTGCTGTTCAAGCACCAGCTCCAGTCCAAGCGCGGCGTGCGCAGCAGATGGAGTCGAAAACTGCACTTGTTGAGTCTGGAACGCAGGAGCTGTAACCCACCTGCCCCTTCCAGGGGAGTTAAAATGGGTTTATTACAATTGAGCTGCCCTTGCAGTAAAATCAAGCAGTCAGGGCCAGCCCTGGGTGCTGGGAATTCATCGTTGCTCCCGTCTGCCAAAGCAGCCGACTGAAGGCGCAGCCAAAGAGCCAGAGGCGGCCACTGCTTGGAAAGGCACTTCCCCAGCTTGGCATTTCGGGGGCTTCTGGTTGCCATCCAAAGAGGATTAGTAGGATAATGCGATGGGACAACAGGAACTTGCTTTTGTTGTCTTTGATTGTTTAATAAAGAATTACGTGTTTGCTCTCCTCGAAGACTTTTTAAATGCCGTGGAAAGCAAATGTTGCTCCATGTGAGCACGTATCCCCCTGGTTTTTCGGGGGCTTGTGTGAAGTGGGCCTTTGGATAAGGGAAGAGGGGGACTGATTTTGAGTGTTTATGCCAGTGTATATTTGTATATGTTCAGAATATGCAGCTTGATTCTGTACCTTCACATTTTTATGGGATTAGTTCTTTGGAAGGTAAAGAAATTGCATCACCCCAAACTAACCCTGGATTTGCTTCCAGTGTGTCTGACATTTCCTTTCCAAACCTCCCCGCGCCAGGAAATGAGGAGGTTTTGTTTTCATACCCTCTGAAGTTACAGGTTTGGCTTAACCAGGGTTAGATTTACTCAGAGAAGCAGTGAGACACCAGGAGAGCACTGCAGGGTTTCAGTGCAGCTCTTGTTGGAGAGGCTCAGCTGGGGAGGTGTTTATTGTTCCTTAGCCAGGAGAGAATTCCATGGACCTGGATCTCCAGTGCTTTTTGCTGGAAAGCTGAAAGTTTGTTTTGGATGCTGTAGGAAGGAGAAGTACACCCAGCAGAGACAGTGATTGTGGAGAGGGAAGAGGTGTCTTGTGTCCAGGTCAGGGTTGCTCAGTCCACAGGAACCTGCAGCAGGATATAAAGGACTTGTATTTTAGGACATTAAAGGTAATTTTAAAGTTACTTTATTTTTAGCAGGTTGGATTGACAGAATTGCATCAGATTAGGTACTGAGAGGATTGTTTGGTTTCAAGACTTTATTCTTGGGTTTAAGCAATGACTGCAACATCTTCTTTTCCTCAAAAATTAACTTTTGCCCTACTTTAAAACCTATGAGGCACTTGGCTCTCTTTGGACTGACAGTTTTCCATATTTTTGGAGGATGCTGTGAGTGAAGTGTGAGTGGAATGATACTGGAATTGTGCATTACCTGGTTCAGAAATTCTTTTTCCATTAAGTAATGAGGGATGTTGGTCAGAGCTCCCTGTGGGTTGCAGAGGGCAGCAGCCATCCCTTGGTTTTTTGGACAAGGAGCTTCCTGGCTTTAAGGACAACTTTCTCACATCTTCAGCTGTCCAGATTAAGCTGTCAAACCTTCAGGGGTGTGTTTGGGTCAGGACATCCTTATCACAGAATCCCAGAATGATTTGGGTTGGGAAACTCAGCCCATTAACAGTTGGACTGTTAATGGGTTTGGACTCTTTTTTTGGACTCTTTTTTTTCAAGAGGAGGAAGCAGCTTTTAGAAAAGTTTGTATTTTAGCTTGGAAAGAAATCAGACATTTCATAATAAACAAAAAGACTGAAAATTAAATGTTTCTCATTCTCTCTAACTTCTGTTCCAGTATAGCAAAGGGATACTAATATTCCAGTATAGTAAACTTTCACTGTATTTCACTTCAGCTTTCAATATATTTCACTTGTAGTGTGAAACTTTCAACAAACTCTTTCCTTCTTTCTTCCCTGCAGTAAAATTATTTGTAGTACATAAACTCATTGTTCTCTTGGAACAGTAGCTTTTGTAAGGTGAAAATATAGATGATTAATCAAGATATTAACAGGAGTAGATTTTTAGATTGTTCTGATTGCATGGATCCTGTCTTCTATTCACAGCCCTTAAATCTTTCTCTGCCTTGAAACACTAAAAAATGGCTTTTTCCTCTAAGCCAACCCCATAAGGTTGGAAAATCACCCTCCACCCTGCACTATATGTGCAGAAATACATTACCTTTACTATTAATATCTTTTCCCATATTCTTTACGTACAATGGATTGTTTCCTTTTAAATAAACAGGCAGAACCCAGTAAAACAAATACAGGAAGTTTTAAACTATTAAGGAGATGTGGAGAGAAATGTAATTCAGTGAAATCCTTGGATGGGTGGCCCACTGGCATGGGCAGCCTCATCAGTGGCAGAGGCTTTTTGACACTAAATCATTTTGCAAACATTGGTTTATGATGGATTTTTCTTTGCCTGATGGGATTTGATAAGGATTTTGTTAGGAGAAGGATGGAAACTTACTGCATCAGGAAGGGTGACTGAAATGAAGAAGCAAATTGCCAAACTCCGATGTATTCCCCTTAAATTTAAATCCAATATTTGAAGCTTTGATTGAATTTTAATTCAAAACTTGAATCAATAGCGAGCAGGTTTGAGATACTCAAAAGAAGGACTCTCTAAGAGTTCAGGCCTGGTGGTTTTTTCCTGTAATTAGGATGAAGAAGCAGCTTCCCTGGCATTTATTGATCATCCTCAAACTCAACAAATGTCTGGAGTCTGCTTTTTTTGGTGAGTCCCTGATACTCTGTGGGACCATCAAAACAGGGCAGGTGTTTGTCAATTGTAGCTCATTTGTTGATGCAAATGGCAGGACTTCGATGGAGGTTTTAGGATAAATTTGTGGAGAATGGGACATAAATGAGAACAGTGGTGCTTGGTCTCACCTCTGGTGGGGAGGGTATCAACACCTCCAAGGGAATCACCTGCAGGCAGTGATTCTATTGGATTAGCACATTCAGAAATTCTGATTTTGTGGGTTATAATTCCTGTGATTGGTGCAATCTGGGGTCCTCTGGCAGTGGTTTTTAGTGTTTGAAGGCAGTGTGTGGTTCCCTCCTAGCCCAGCATGGGAGCAGGGCTGTGTGGGGAACCTCCTGAGGCACCTGGCTGGGTTCTTCAGTTTCACAGAAGTGTGAAGGACTAAACAGCATTTCCAAATGTGCAGCAGTGGCTTGGCTGGAAATGGTGGAAATGGGACCTTTTTGGGGTCTGAGGGAAATAGGGGGAAGAATTGCAATGCAGTTTCCTGCTGTTGGTCATATTTCCATCAGACGAAGCTCAATTCACACTTGGTTGATCTGAAAATGATCAAGAGACCCCTTTCTTGGAGGAACTGGGACATCTCCCTGATTAATGCAGGTTTAAAAAAATCCAATTGCAGGATGTGTGAGGCCACGTTCGATTTGCCAGCTGAATATGTTATTTTTGCCTTGATTCTCAGAAATATTTGAGGGGAAAAGAAAAAAACTCGTGAGGACTTCCATGCTGTAGCCTAATGGAAATCCCCTGGAAATCAGATGCAGAGGGGATTATTGTTAATATTTTGATATTGGTGTGGGGGTTTATATTGTAAAAGCAGAGTGAAGGAAATGGAAAAACCTGTGGAGGGGAGATCCATCAGAGATAGGGCTCTGATGGGAAGGATTCAGTTCTCCATAATACTGAAAGGAAAATCAGGGTTTGCTCTCTGGACTTTTCTGGAAAACACAGATTGTTTTCTGGGAGAACATGGAGCATGGAAATGCTTTGCTATGGATTTTTTTTTTTTAACCTTTGTTGATTCTCAAGATTTCTCTGCCTTCTTTATTTCTCTCTTCATCATTATGGATATGAATTGGATTCTAGGATGTCAGGCCAATGTCCAGTGGAGTTTTTGGGGGTGTTAGTAGCAACAGAACATAGAAATATTTGCATTATTTACTGTAGTGTGAAAGTTGCTTATTGCAAATTTCAATAAAATTACAATCTTCCAGTTTTTAGCTGTATTTAGCAGTCTGGTGAGGTAAACTTACAAATGTTGCACCTACAGTTTTATTTCTTTGGGAAAACTCCAGACGTTGGCAGGAGATGTTTCCTCTCTAAAAATGGTATTTTTTTTCTACCTAATAGCAAAATTATGAGATAATTTAACACAGATTTGTAGGTATTGCAGTGGAGAGGCAGAATGAAGGTGGAGGTGATGCAGAAGCTGATCAGAATTCTTCCAATTTTTCATAAATCACGTTTTGGGTTGGAAAGGGACTTTAAATCCCATCCATTCCCACCCCTGCCATGGCAGGGACACCTCCCACTGTCCCAGGTGCTCCCAGCCCCAGTGCCCAGCCTGGCCCTGGCACTGCCAGGGGTGGGGAAGTGTCCAGCCAGCACCAGCACCACTAAGCCACGTCCTGAGGTGCCACATCCTCGTGGTTTTGGAGCACTTCCAGGAATGGTGGCTCCACCACTTCCCCTGTCAGCCTGTTCCAATGCTTGACAACCCTTTCTGTGAGGAAATTTCTCCTCCTGTCCAGCCTTAATAACAAAATTAGTATCTGGGCAGAGGAGTGTGCATTGTACATCTGTCAGTGACCTTCATCCTGGAGCATCCCAGCCCAGTTGCATATGGATGTGGATTGATGTCCTGCAGCCTTGTACAAAAATAAACCTTCTGAATATTGCTGCCCAATGACTATGGTAAACAAGGCTGCAGACAGGAGTTGCAGTCACTCAGGGTTTCATCTATAAAGCTTAGTTCAACTTGGAGGGAGCTCAGAGGGTTATTGATAGTTCTCTGCTGCTCCTTGCATCCTGGGTTTTGTGATGGAAAAGTCATGGAGCACGTGGTGTGAGGTTCAGTGCATCTGGTTCAGGGCTGTCACACCAATAAACATGAAGAATGTGTGCTGGTTTACCACATATGTAAATTTTACTGCTTGTTTGCTGACTTCTGCAGTGAGATGTTGCTCCAAAGAAGTTCTCCCATGTCCTCCAAGAGGGAGAAGGGACATGGAAAAAGTTGGTTGGAAAGAAGTTTCTTTGTGATGCCAGCAAACATTTGATTGTTCAGCAGTTGGGGTTGCAGTCAAAGTAAATAAACCACAGGGAACCTGCAGTTCCTGGACTTCTTCAAGCTGAGGGAGGTTGCTCTGGTTGCTGCGTGTCTGTAATGGAGGAATTGCATAAGAGCTTCCCAAAATTCAGGGCTTTAGGTTTACTTTTGCTCTAGTTATGCAAAACTGTCAGCTTGATGGTTTTTCTGCTCTCACACTGATTATATTACTCACAGATGTGACTTCATTCCACAGCACTTAATAATGGGGTTTGAAAATATTCTCTTATTTGGAAAACAACTAATTATTGTACAGCTGTGAGCAGTGGGCAGCTGTAAGTCACCCTGCATGGACCTTCCTGGCTCCTGCTCTGTCGTTCATGGGATCCCAGAACGGGCCGGGTTGGGTTGGGTTGGAATTTAAATCTCATTTCATCCCATCCCCTGCCATGGGCAGGGACACCTTCCACTGCTCCAGGTTGCTCCAAGCCCCATCCAACCTTGAACACAGGGAGGTAAATAAAATAAATCCAAGAAATCTGTTGTTCTCTCAGTTGCAGGAAACCTCATGAAGTTCAGCAGGTCAGGTGCAGGGTCCTGTACCTGGAGGGACAGGACACAGGGAATGGCTTCCCAGAGGGCAGGGTTAGATGGGAATTTGGAAAGGAATTGTTCCCTGGGAGGGTGGGCAGGCCCTGGATCCCTGGAAGTGTCCAAGGCCAGATTGGACACTGGGGCTGGGAGCAGCCTGGGACAGTGGAAGGTGTGGAAATAAGTGGTTTTTAAGGTCCTTTTCATCCCAAACAATTGTAGGAGCCTTTTATTCTGTGTTTGCTCATGGAGTTGCCTTGTGCTGCCTCACAGTTCCTCAGTTTTTCAGTTTTCCCAGTTTCACGTGGGCTGAGCTCTTTGGAGCACAGGATTTCTGTGGTCTGGACCAAAGGTTTGGTGTCTGGGTGACTGCAGGGGACACTGGTGATGTTCTGTTCTGTCCTGTCCTGCTGCATGATGGCACAAACCAAACTGGGAATGCAGCTCACACTTCCAGACTGGAGGGTTTTTTTTAGCCAAGATGAATTTGACAAATCTGTTATTGTTGGTCTTGTCCAATATTGAGAAATACTTGGCAGCTGTTTCCAGCTACATCCTATCAGTAATCGTAAAACCAGACTGGTAACAATGAGAATAAAAATATGCTTCTTTTCCTAAGGAATGATTGATTTTTTCATGTGTTTTCTGTTCCAGCAGACATATTCTATTTGTGTTCCAGCTGTTATTTGCATAACACTGCTGCTCTAAACCACTGAATCTACTTTGTTGTCACAACAGTCCTGTTTTAAATAAGAGTCACAACACATTGGGTTTTAGCTGATAAACCAGCCATGAAACTGCTGCTATTTCACATTTTTATGAAGATCACTATGCTGCTAGTTAATGTTGTTTTTTTTTTTTGAGAGTTTGATTTAGGTGCTAACTTCTGAAGATACATCATTTTAAGTTGGAATTTTGAAAGTGAGTGCCGTAGTTGAGGAAACTTGAAATTCACTGTTTTCTTGCTTTTTTCAAATTGCTTTTGAAAACTACTCAAAGCTGTTCCTTGGTGCAAATTCCTGCAGTTAAAGAGGATTTTCTTTCCTTGAACAGGTGAATTCCAAGCAGGGAGGATCTCCTTGCAAGGAGAAGCAGGTGGTTCTGCTCAGCCCCCTGGGCAGGATCGAGATCTCGGGGTGTGAAACGGGCGTACATGAAATAAAACTTCCCAAAATGAGCCTGCTGCCAAGTGGGTGAGTTCATGTCCTATTGATCTGTGCTTGTGTTTGTGCTGGAGGAAGGAGATTGCCCAGAGGATCTCAGAGCACTCTTGTTTTTGCTAATCCTACTGGGAGGAGTCTCTTGTGCCCTTAAGGACTCCAAAATACATCAATTCCTCTGCTGCCTCAAAAATACTATCAAACATTTTAAACTCTTAAGGGTTTTTAATGCAAGTTTTGAAAGAGTCTCCTGCCTGCCTTAATTTTTGGGACACATATAAATGTCACTGAGGGTAAAATCTCCTTGCGCACCTCACAAATCTTGCAGACCTAAATCTATTTTTATATTTGTATATTTGTATATTTTGTATTTTTATATTTTTACTTTTATAGGTTTATATGTTTATGTGTTTATACTTTAAATGTTTGTGTGTTTATGTGTTTCTATTTTATAATTTTGTATGTTTATATTTTATGTTTTTATATATTTTTATATTACTTTTATCTATAGATCTATACTCCAACAGGTAGAAGCAGGATTGACTGATTGTTTTAATTACTGTGTGGTACTGGTGAGAGCTTTAGTTGTTTTCCCAGAGCTGTAATGTCTGCTGGAGTTTGGAACAGATCCCACGTGGCAGTGGAGATGATGTCTCACATCCAGGCCTGGCTGAGGAGGCATCAGTACATTTTCCTGTTTGTTGTAAGTTGTGTTCAGTCTGCTGGAGTCCATCTGTCCTGCTCAGATATTTGATTTTTTTTTTTTCCTTATTTGTGAGGAAATGTTCAGTGACATTTTTAGAAGGAATGTTGAATTCATTCAGAATTAGATGCTAAATTTCTATGCCAAATTCCTTTGGCAAAATCAAGACTTCTTAGACTTTCTCAGCCTTCTGTAAGATTGGTCTTTCAGGTGAGTTTGGTAATTAAATTCTACTTTTCCACAGTCTACTACATCAATGTTCCCACTGACAAGACTCAAACAGGTTTGGCTTCTTTTCTCAACATTGTTTTTTCTTCATCCTGTGTTCGCCTCTGAAGTTCTCCATGGATTTTTAGGATGCTTGTTTTCCTATTTTATTCTCCTTGTAACTGAAATGGGTGTAAAATTAATCAGGACTATGGAGCAAAATGTGTTTTCTGGTTGAAATATGATTTTGCCTCCCATACGAAAACTCCGAAGCCTCTGGATTTCACGGTTGTGCCAACCCCAGGGATATGGAAATAACTGCTTCACCTTCTTCAGATTCTGGTTTAACTGCTGGATTTCTGCTGATGAGAAATGGAAATAAATGGGTATTTAGGATACAGTTGAAAGTTGGCTTTGCTGCAGAGCAAAATCTGCCTGGAGAACAGCCCAGGGGATGAGGATCTTCACCTTGGGAAGGGTAAATGTCAGTGAGTGAGTGGAATAAGAGTAGGAAATGATGTGGGGGCTCTCAGAGCCATTTGTAGGGATGGTTGCTGCTCTTTTACCAGAACATCTGATAAAAAAAACCCCTGGGTTTGTTTTACCAAGACACATCTGGTTTGCTTACCTGTAACATGTTCGTGTTCTCTGGCTGAAGGTTCTCGTGATCTTGTTCTTCAGCAGAAGTTGCACAGTTTAGATCCTTTTCCTAAGTTGTAATTTTCACCTGTTCTAGATCTTCACTTTTCTCAGTGCTGAGCTGACTTCACTTCACCTTGAGGCATTAGTGGCATCTTGGTAACTCTTAACCTCACAGGCTGCATGATTTATGTGCAGAAATTGTTACATTAGAGGGTCTACCACTCAGGAATAACCACTCTGAAGCTAAAGGCAAGAAGAGTATTTTTATGATTACTTTAACAATTTAAATCTGAAGAAGAAAGGTGAGACTTCCTTTGTCTTTAGCACTGATAAAGTTCTAAAAATTTTAAAGCCATCTGTAAATGTTTGTGCTGAAGTATAACATTTAATCTCTTCTACTCATCGCTAGTGAATAGTTGTTAAATCTGGCCTCATTATTTTCGACAGAATAAAATAAAAACAAAGCAGTGCCTGGTGTTTCTCCTAACTGGCTAATAAACACCATGGCAAGAACATTGGGTGGAAAAAAAAAAAACATAAGAAACATAAAAATTGATTTTAATGGACCCCTGTCAGAGAGAACCATAATGAGCACAAGTCTGGTAATAAATATTGGTATTCTGCTCCACGGTGCTTGGGACTTCTCATGTGGAATTGCATGTAACAATCAATAGAGATTTTAGGGTTTTTTAACAACAAAAATAAGTAAACCTTTGAAATATATAAATACTTAAGACTTGCAATCTGTCAGACAAACCTGGTAGTTGTAGAAAAATCTGATAAGAGCCACTGGTTAATGGCATAATCGCTTTGTGGAGATCTCGCTCTGTTTTACAGCTTGTAAAATGCTGTGCAATTAATCACCTGAGATTACAACCTCCTCACTGATGGCTCTCCTTAAAACTTAAGAACACAGACTATAATGGAGCCTGAAAGGAGAAGCAACAAAGTAAAACCCAGTTTCAGTATGCTTGAAAGAAATTGATCTATTAATGAGATGAAACTAATTGTAATAACCTGAGGTTATTCTGCTCCTCGGGAAGCTGCCGGGCTTTAAAAGTCCAGACACGTCACAGAGGGATGGTTTCTTTTGGAGAGGAGGCATCTTTATCCAGGCTTCTGAAATTCATGATCTGCATCCCATTCCTGGAACTGGGTGGGGCTGGGAGCAGCTGGGACAGTGGGAGGTGTCCCTGCCGTGGCAGGGGTGGCACTGGGTGGGCTCTGAGGGCCCCAAACCAGTCTGGGATTCTGTGATAAGGATGCCCTGACCCAAACAGGTCCCTGAAGCTTTGACATCTTAATCTGGACAATTGTATCTATTTCTAAGAACTTCAGCTTCACAGTTCCTATTTAAAAAAACCCTTAAGTGTCTATAAGCTGTGTATATGTATTTATATATGTGTGTATGTATATATGTATATATATATATATATAATGTAAGTTAGTTATGTATTATTATATATATTATATATATGTAATTCTATAGTACAGTATAATAGTATATAATATTTATTTTGTGCTGTATCAGCTTTTGTAGTTTTTCTTTCAGTACATGCCAATCTAGTGATTAGTTTTGATCGATACTCCTCCAACATCCCAACCTGAAATACTGCAAATGTTTAACACTTCTTGCTCATGTCCAAAAGAAAAACTCCCTTTCTTTTACTGTTATTTTACTTCAAAGTGTCTTCAGCAGCTTTGGAGTTTCAGAATTAGTTTTTTTGTTGTTCTGCTGCCAGCTGTGGTGTCCCCAGGATGACTCTGTTTTGAGAAGCCTTGACTCATTCCAGAGGGCAGGAGTAAATTATCCCCTTGGTGAGCAGGTAACACAAACCATGGTTTTCCCTCTGCTGAATATTTACAGCACAAAGTACTTTGGAACTGTGGCCTGTGGACTTGGCATTGGGATGGCAGCAGGGAGCAGTTTCTCCCTGTGTTGCAAAAATCCAGATTCTCTCAGGAATTCCCTTTTCCTCAGGAAAACCATCCTGGTTTTGCCAGATCCCTGCCTGATCCCTGCCTGGTCAGCGTGGGGCAGGGGTTGTAAGTTCACCACATGTGCTGGGGCAGGGAAGCACTGGGGGAACTGTAGGATTTTAGTAAAAGGGCTGTAGCAGAACCTGTTTTGAGGAAAACTAAACAGCTTTCAGTGTGTGGTTGGAAAATCCTGCAGGGCACATGGGGAATGACCAGCATCATCCTACTGATGGGTGTGTGTCACATGAAAGTTAAATTTGCCATCTGGAAGGTGGGCACAGATCCCAGATGATGCCTGTAGCCCTAGAGTGGAATGTTATTTATTCACCTTGGGATTTGAGGATGCCACCATGAGTTAAGTTTTCCACGGAAGAGCTCAGCTGAGCAGCTGTGCTCTGTCCCTGCCATCCTTGGGTGGGACATCCCAAGAAGGGGATGATGTGGGGACAGCCCCTCCTGGCTCTCTGGGGCTGCTGGGCTGTGGGGCCAGCTCGAGCTTGCCAGAGGAGCCTGAGGAATTGTGTGCATTGTTGGTGTCAACCTGAATTTGGGAGACTGCAGAGAAGGTGTTGGTGCTTCCTGCATGTTTGGGAAGGAAGGTTGGGCAGCCTGACAAATGGTCAAACCCTGCATTTTCCTGGTGCTGTAGGAATACAGCCAGGCTTCCTTTTGGGCTCTTTGAGAAGCAGTGGGATCTCATCTGCCCTCTGTGTTCCCTGCAGGTCATTTGCAATTTTCCTTAGTGTTTCATTTCCCTCCATCTTACTGGGGGAGATCAGAGGAGGAGGAGCAAGGAGCCAGTTTGGCCCTTCCCATATTATTAATCTGCCTCAATCTTTCAGGGTGAATCTGCAGTTGAAGAAGTTCACCAGGGTTTCAGTCAATCTCTCTCTGTCACTGTAACATGATCTGAAACTCTCCAGAATCTCAGTTTGAGCAGGTTTCCAGCTGTTAGAGATGGAAGGAGAATCTAAGGTGTGTGCAAAGGCAGAGGATGCAGCAGGCAGGGAGTCTGATAAGAGCCTAGAACAATAACTTGGAGAGGTGTGAACCACTCTGTTCATCTCTGAGGTATTTAATCATTGCCAGTGGTGATGGTTTAAATGTCAACTTTGCTAACTGTTTCATTCCTCATACTGTGAAATTTACTGGGAGTGATATCTCACTTTGATGCCACAAGTGGGAGGCATTTGGGAGAGTGCCACTCCTCCTATTTTTCCACTGAGCATCAGCCAAGGCTAAGAAACTTAGTGGAGCTCAGGGGCACAGTAAAAACCCACTGAAGGAGGTAGAGGTGGGGCTGCTCTGCTGCTTGGAGTGGATTCCTGGATTACCATGAACATCTGAGGTGACTTCTGTGAGTAGGGGATTATTGGCAATGTGGCTTGGAAGAGGCTCCACTCTTCCTCATTCAAGTTCTTCCTTGATTATTGTGTAACAACAGAGATTTTCTATTTGAAATGGTGCAGGATAAAACCTAAATGAGCCAGAGGATATACTTGGGGTAAAGAAATTAATGAGTTGGGATGAGCTCTAAATGGAGAGTGGGAACAGGGAAAGGAATGGGGCTCGGGAAGGGGCTGGGGCCCCAGGAGAGGCTGAGGGAACTGGAAAGGGGCTGGAGAATTCCTGAGGGAGCTGGGCAGGGGCTCAGCCTGGAGCAAAGGAGGCTCAGGGGCCCTTGTGGCTCTCACAGCTCCTGCCAGGAGGGGACAGCCGGGGGGGTCGGGCTGTGCTCCAGGGAACAGGGACAGGAGCAGAGGGAACGGCCCCAGGCTGGGCCAGGGCAGGGGCAGGGTGGAAATTGGGAAAAAACTTCTGATGGAAAGGGTTTTAAATCCTTTGGAATAGGCTGCCCAGGGAGGGGTTGAAGTCACCATCCCTGGGTGGGTTCAAGCTTGAGGACATGGTTGGTGGTGCTGCTTGATGGTTGGATTTGATGAGCTTTGAGTTCTTCTCCTTAACAATTCCACAGTTTTTTGTTAAAACACCGGTGCCTGTGGACAAATCCAGCAACAACTCTCAGCTGTTCTTTACTTCTGAAGTGCCTTGTTCCCAAAACCTTCAAGGTGCTGCTTTGGCCCAGAGAGCACCTGGTTCATCTGGGTGATGCCTGTTCAAATCCAGGATTTTAGCCTTTTAACCCCTCCCAGTGCTGACAACCTTGGTTTTCATACTGATGAGCCAAGTGAGAGCCTGCTTGTGGTGCCTGTGGGGAGCAGTCACCAGAAGAAGATCACTCTTACATAAATGTTCTTCTTTCAAAGAAAGCCTTTCATTTCAAAGTATCTTTTAACTTGTGGCACAAAGCTCTCACAAATCTCATTGAGTTTTCTGCCACTGGTCTTGGAAACAAAACATGCAGATGCCTGGGTAGTAGGGAGATGATGCTTGTTACTTCAAATTACTTCAAAATAACAGGAAAGGGTATTTTAAAAAATAGGAAAGAAAGGAAAAAAGACATATTACCTTCTCTGGTAGAAGTCTCTACAAATATCCAGGCATCAATCTTTATTTCAGCAGATTCAATGGATGTGGCAGGAAGAGTTATTATATAGCATAGTCCTCCTTTTATTAAAAATAAACTGGGCTAGGGTTTTTCATAGTTTCTTGTGGAGATGCTACAGATTGTTTATGCTGCATCAAGCTAAGAAAACTTTTTATTGGAAGTGGTGTTTCCAAAACATAAACAAAATAACTTTCTGCATGTTTTTTAGAGTTCAGCCTGACATGTAGTACAGCTCAAAGATGTGGTTTCACATGGTTTTAGAAATGGTTTGTGGGCAAAGTCTTATTGTCAGCTCTGGCTGGTGAATTTAATTCTGCATGATTAGCAAAACCCACGTTCCTCTCTCACTGAAGCTGAAGTGAATCTTGAGCAACTCCACTGTAATCAATAGTAGACTTTAGCTGTGTTATTTTCCCTGACAGCACGGCTGCATTTCTATTATCTGTCAAAGGCAGCACTGCAAGATTCAAATAGGAGTGGGTTTTGCAAGTCTTCTGTTGTGGTTTTCTCCTGAAATCTTGGCAGAGAAGCCTTTGAGGGCTCTGTGCAAAACAATAAAATTAAAGTGCAGATTTTTTGGTGGATGAGAAGCTGGATGTGAGCTGGCCATGGTCACTCCCAGCCCAGAGCCCCCCTGTGCCCTGAGCCCCCCTGTGCCCTGGGCTGATCCCAGTGTGGGCAGCAGGGAAGGGGCATTCTGCCCCTGTGCCCCTGTGCCCAGGTGAGCCCCAGCTGCAGAGCTGGCCCAGCCAGGAGGGAGCTGGAGCTGCTGGAGAGAATCCAGAGCAGGCACCAAGTGATCAGAGGATGGAGCAGCTCTGCTGGGACACCTGGGGGGGCTCACCTGGAGAGGAGAAGGGTGGGGTGACCTCAGTGTGGCCTCACAGGGCCTGAAGGNGATCCCTGGCAGTGCCCAAGGCCAGGCTGGGCACTGGGGCTGGGAGCAGCTGGGATAGTGGGAGGTGTCCCTGCCATGGCAGGGTGGCACTGGGTGGGATTTGGGGGTCTCTTTTAACCCAAACCAGGCTGGGATTCTACAAACCCTGGCAGTGCTGGTTCAAACCCTGCACCTTGCTCCCATCACAGCATTTGGTAGTCAAGGCTCTCCAGCCTTTACTGCTCTTTCAAAGAGCTGTCAGTAAAATGCTTCTCTGTTCAGTTCTCTCCCTCCAGGAGAGCTGCAGGAAGGATTCCTGTGACCCACATCCAGGTGTGTCTGTGCTCACACCCTTCTGTTTAATCCCAAAACACCTCTGTGGCTTTAAATTGTTCCCAGCATTATCTGTGCATCTAATTTTTATATTTTTTTTGAGGACCACAGAAGTCAGGGAGGAAACCCAAGATGAAGAGTTGCAACATTCAAAACTCCCACTAATTCTGGTACATAATAGAAACATAATCCATGTCATTATGCAGCCCATTTTCCCATCCTTATAGCAAGGATTTGCAATGGAAAAACGCTCCACTGCATTAATCTACCTCTGGCATGGGAAGTGCAAAGGTTCCACTCCTGGCCTGAATCACTCCTGGTGTTAGTGAAGACTCACCAGGCACTGTATCTGTGGCACAGCACAGGGCAGGGTGTCAGAAAAGCATTTATTTTCTGGGGAATTTCTCGAGGACATGATGCTGCATAGACAAATCCTCCCACTCCTCTTTGGTAGAATCATTTTTCAGCACTATTAGAGCTCTGCATCTTCCACACTCGAAAGAAAGAGTCATATTTGTGGTATTTTCAAGTGGGTGCCTGCACAGGTTATATTATCTAATACAGTTTGTTGTTATTTTTCCTGTTTTAAAATATCAGCACTGCAAAATGTGATCACTGGGCTGTTCTAACATGGCTTGGGTTTGGAGTCACCCATGAGGGTTACAAACACAGCCCAGCTGAGCAGCAGAGCTGGGGAAACTGGGCTTGTGGTGCTCAGACCCAGCATTGTTCCTGCTAATGTGCAAGGTTTGAAAACTTCAGGTCAGGGCCATGGGCCACTGCCCAGCAGAAATCACGGAATGGTTTGGGTGGGAAGGGACCCCAAATCCCACCCAGTGCCACCCTGCCATGGCAGGGACACCTCCCACTGTCCCAGCTGCTCCCAGCCCCAGTGCCCAGCCTGGCCTTGGGCACTGCCAGGGATCCAGGGGCAGCCCCAGCTGCTCTGGGCACCCTGTGCCAGCCCTGCCCACCCTGCCAGGGAACAATTCCCAATTCCCAATCTCCCATCCAGCCCTGCCCTCTGGCAGTGGGAGCCATTCCCTGGGTCCTGTCCCTCCATCCTTGTTCCCAGTCCCTCTCCAGCTCTCCTGGAGCCCCTTCAGGCCCTGGCAGGGCTCTGAGCTCTCCTTGGAGCTGCTCCTCTCCAGGTGACACCCCCAGGTGTCCCAGCCTGGCTCCAGAGGGGCTCCAGCCCTCAGGGCATCTCTGTGGCCTCCTCTGGATTTGCTGCAGCAGCTCCAGGTCCTCATGTTGAGGAGCCCAGAGGTGGGCACAGTTCTCCAGGACTCTGTCAAGGAGAGAGGGGCACCATCCCCCCCGAGCTGTTGGTCACTCCCTGTGATGTATCCTGGGATGCTGTTGTGTTTTTGGTGTTGGATGGCTGTCCCCAGCTCCAGCTGGAGTTGGCAGCAGCAGTTCCTGGTCTTCCCTGGCCACTCTGGCTCACACATTTCAGTGAAACCCAAAGGTCTCACCCTGCCAGTGCCTGTACTAATTATGGCTGTTCTTAAAATGCCTCCCGTAATTCCTTCTATAAAAAGAATTTAAGACTTGGTAGGACAAAGCCCAGTAAATCACCCTGGAGCTCAGAGCTGGGAGGGAATGTGTGTCCTTAACCCCCAGGTGCTTCTGCAGTGGCTCATCTCTGCAATTCCAGGGATTTTCAGGGAAATGGCAAATGCTCCTCAGCACCCCATGCTGGGAGAGAAAGAGTTAAATTCTAAAACCTTACCCTGTAACTGTAAATGCCATTTTTCTTTCTTCACAAATGTAACCTTTTAACATTTATTTTTAGCTTTTACATTAATATATGTAAAAATATTAAAAGCTCTTGTATATTACATTAAAAACTTATGTCAGCTGCCCTGCTTTTTCCTATTTATTAAAACTTTTCAAGCAGTGAAAACATTTTACTTGTTAATGAGGGGAAGAAGGAAAATTAATGACATAGAGCTCGGATCTTCCAAGATGTCTCCTTTTAACCATGCAAAACCAGCTCTTTTCCCACACTATGTAGTTTAATTTCTGTGTTAGGGTTCAGTAAGCAAATGCAAATAGATTTAATGATTTGCATCAGTAGATCACTTCTCAGTTTAATATCCTCTGATATTTTGGTCAAGGACTTTTTCTTTGGAAGGCTACTGCTGTTTTGTGGAGGAAAAATATTAATAATGGTGGCGTTGTGAGGTTCAAGCAAAGCAGGGGAAATGTATAACTTATTCAAAAGCAGCATCTCCCATTATCTTCTCACTAAGATCATGCAGTGGAAAAAGTTATCAGGGAAAAGACACTTAAGAAATAATTGTGAATTGTGGATGGTATTAAACATTTAGTGCTGGTTTCCATCCCATGTCTCATTCTCATTTTCTGTCAGAGTGTTCAGAGTCTGATCAGATTGGCAGTGATGAGAGGGGCCTTGCCCTGGGGTGGGGAGTTGTCTTCTCTTCACCAGGAATAAACAGGAGCTGTTCCATCTGTCCAGGGTAGGGGTGGTTTCATTGGAGCCTGCAGTATTTGCCTTACTTAAATCTAACTTCCCAAAATTCATTAAAATGCCTGATCATTAAATGAAAATAGTTCCAAGTGTGGATCTCTTGTAGATCGACCCCACCAGCTCGTCTTTGCTGGTTCTCACTGATTCTGGGTAAGAAATAAATTCCTGTTGGCTTTTGAGAAATTTAAACCTGTTTAGTGCACATAAATTCTTTAAGTGATAAATACTCATTATTGCCTCGTTGCTTATTAAAATGAGCACTTGCTGGTGATAAAAACTTTTTGATTGCTTCTCAGTTTGTGAGTAACTGTCGTGGTCAGCTGAGCAAATGAGGTTTGGAGCATTTCTCAATTTGTTTGGTTAATTGTGACCTTTGAGGGGCTTATTGCTATAGGCTGCTGATATATGTAAATTGTCACTTGTACTAATAGATTTCTAAATCATGTTTTATTTTTCTGTTCCTATCATCATAATGTAGATTTAGACATGAAGTCAGAATTGTCTGCAGGCTGTGGCAGAGGACTTTCCTTCTGCCAGCTCAGAGCAAGAAATAATGAGATTAAGTTAGAAACTTTGTCCTTTAGGTTCCCAGTCAGTTGTTTTCCTGTCATTTGTTTTTCCTGTGCTTTATTGATGCCCGTCCCCCTGGCTTTGTCATCCCACAGTTGGGTTTTGCTTGTGCTCAGGTGATGATGATGAACAGCCTCTCTGAGTGCCCTGCTGCTGGCGATGCTCCATCAGTGTCACAGCCCGCCAGGGTGCAGGAGTTTATTGTTTCACAGGTGCTCCCGTGCAGCTGCTGCTTTCACTTGTGCACACACTCACAGATTTCATCGTGGAGATGCTGGGCAGAGCTGCCAGGGTGGTTCCTGTGGTCAGGAATGGTGTCCAGTGCTCCCTGGCAGAGTTTTTGCTGGGAAAATGCTGACTGCTTTCTACTCCGGGTGGAAAGCCCGTCCAGAATTTGAAGGAAAATGTTCAAAAAGATGAGGTTTTTTCCACATTCGTGGATCCACACAAGTAAATGTCTTGATATGTTTCAGGACCCAGCTGGTGTGCTGCCTACCTTAGGAAAATTTAGAATCTACAGATTGTCCATCCAGATTGTTTATCTGGGCAATAAACTGATATTCCAAGTCTTTTATTTTAGGCATTGAGATCACTGAAAGGCCTTGAAAGTTCCCTTTCAGACATGCTCTTTTAGACATTCCTGCTCCAATAGGAAAGAAATGTCTGGACTGTTCCAAAGAGTGGGGTCAGGGTTATATCCCAGGAGAGCAAGTCTCCCTGGAAGAGTGGTGGTGCCTGGGTGGGAGCATCAAAAGCATTCCTGCTGCTCCCTAGGAGCACTCCTGGCCAAGAGACCTCTGCATTTGTTGGTGTGTGAAGCATCATGGAAGGACATCAAGATTTTGGTGGTCACCAGGCACAGAGCTCCTGGGGTACAGGATGCTGCAGGAAACCATGGAATCACCATCCCTGGAAGTGTTCCAAAACCATGTGGATGTGGCACTTGAGGACATGGTTTAAAGGTGAACGTGGTGGTGCTGGTTGATGGTTGAACTTGATGTTCTTATAGGTCTTTTCCAGCCTTAGTCATTCTGTGGTTCTTTGATTTTATTAATATATAAAATACAACTGTGCTGACCGAAAACTTTCAGCTGGATAACTACACTAAATATCCTGGTGTGTAGATGGCTGGATAAATGGACAAAGGAGGATGGAAAATATTTCCTGCTTTATTGTTTAAGCTCTTCAAGTTCAATGATCTGACTTGGGGGAGGAGTTGTGAAAAGTTTAAATGCTTTATGAAACTTGCCCATAAATATAAATCAGCTCCTATTAAGGCAATTTGAGCTGTAATACCTCAATAATTTGCAAGTAGTCATTCTTCACGCTCCTGAATGTTCTTCACCTCTGAGAAGAGTTTGTTCTAATTTTAAATGGACACCTGAAGAATATAGAAAATGTCTTCTGTTTGTACCTCTGGAATTCTAAAGTCCACACTGACCTGATCATTGCACCATGGGCTGTCTTGGCTCTCTCCACCTCTACCTGAATTCTTTGAAACAGCCTGGTTTTCTTTAATGTCTTCTGCTCATGCTAGCAGGGATGACAGACCAAGGTGGGTGCAGTTGTTTGTGGGGTTTTTCTTGATTCCTTGAATATTTTGGGAGGTTTTTCTGCCTTTGCTGCTGTGGTTGTGTTAAAGCAGATCCCGGTTTTCCTGTCGGTCATGGTCGGGATCACCTCTCAGCTCCTGTCAGAAGTTCTCTGCAGGCTGGGTAATATTGCTTGTGACTCTGAGCTTGTCCAGATGCTCCTCATTGATGCAGAAATCCTTTGGGCTTTGAGATTTATGTCCCAGTGTGGAACAGAGGATATCCTCAGGGTTGGGATAGCGTGTCCCGCTTCCTGCCTGTTCTGGGAAATACGTCTTGGAATTCTTTCTCGTAGGACTTGCAGCAAAAACAAAAGCAGACAGGAACAAGAAAAACCTTCCTGATAGGTGTGGTTGCCAGTGCATGCAGGTAATTTGGAAATGAACAAGGAATCTGTTGTCTGAAGTGAGGATAAATCACAGTAAAAAGATGTCAAGTGGCCAAAAAAACAACCCCCAGGTATAACAGAGCTGAAGGAAAACAAAAATACACATTATTGATAACACTTTTTACTTGCTGATAGCGCTGTGTTCATATCTGGGATGAGGCAGACTGAGCTTCCCTCTGATGTGGATCTAGAATATTGAATTGTTTTACAGGCTAAAAAATTGCCTGTACAGTAAAATTTCACACTTTGAAAGCAGTGTCACCCAAACAGTCACTTTTAGGGATTTTTAGGGTTAAAGATTTGTTGCTTTTTTTGTTGTTGTTTGATATATGTAACTTGTACAGGAGTGGCAATGAAGGGTTGCTTTGGGTTGGCTTTAGCATCTGGATCACTAAAGATATTGCTGAATTATATTATTTACTTGTTGATATTTATTCCAAAAGCTTGCTGCATCTTAATTCTTAGTTTTGTGGAACTCTTGAAAAGAACCATCATAATGAGCACTTAGTTACTAATTTATTACATGTTAGCATTGCAGAAAGAATGAAATATAAATCCTATTGATTCTTCCACTTCTTTGCATTACCTTTTTGCTTTGTCTGCATTCACATTGTAACTTTGTCTTCACTCCATACATTTCTTTCAGGACTATCACTTGTTACCAAAATTCCATAGTAATTAAGATGATTTGTGATGAAGGGAACTCTAACTCACACAACTGCAGGCTCTGGCAGAGTGGCCCTGGCAGAATTGGAAGGTCTGCTTTGTTTTGGGCTGCAGAAGACACATCTGTGAACATTAATTGGGAAATACCTTTTCATTCACCCAGCACTTCTAAATTGGGAGTCTTGTTAAGGAATGCCTTCCCATCTTGAGTGAACATGATTCATTATTTCAGTACATTTTTCCTGCTTTTCAGAGGTGATTCTTTTCTCTGGCAACTTCTGAATCTTCAACCATGATAAAGTTGTGAAATGTTGTTTGTTGTGCAGGGAAAACACCCATCCTTCTCCTAGTGTGAAGGCATTTCTGGAGCCTGAAAGGAGAAGGAAATATTTTTTCTTTTGGAGTAGGAGTAAAATTGATTCTGTAAAAAAATTAGTATTTTTGGAGGAGTTTATTTTTCAAGCCATAGATATTAATGTAATGCATGGCTGGAGGCCTCCAGTCATGGAGCAGCTTTCAGGTCTCCAGTGATGGAACAGTTAAATTATGCCACAGTTGACCTCACAAAAAACCCTGAGCTCTGAGGGGAGGTTGAAATCCATCCAATGTCCTTTAGCTTTGTTCTGGAAAACCTCATTTAGGGTGAAGCCCTCTTTGGTTTGCAAGGGCTGAAGCAGCACAAACGCTGCTCTGTTTGCAAGATACAACATTTAGCCATAATGCAGATGCCTTCCCTCGTAATGGATGTGAATGGACCTCCCATGAATGCCAATGAATGTGTAGAGAAAAATTAAGCTGCAATTTGCTGCTATTATTGAATGTTTTACAGCAGAATTGCTGCCAGTTGTGTGAGGTCTTAAGTGTTTGACAGCAGCTCCAACGCTGCCGGAGCGTGGATTTGGATCTTCGAGTACCAATAAAAAGTTTCCAATCTTTATCGACTTAAAATACCTTCAAGGGTAAGAAACTGTCTGGAGCTTGTGGCTTCAGGGTTTAGGAATGTTAATGTACAATGGTGAGGGGAAAGAGTTGATGGCAGGGTTTTAAAAAGGCATAAAAATTCAGCCAGTTGGGTTAATGAGTGTCCTTCCTGAAGATTCAAGCTCATATGCTTTCTTAGTGTTTTTCTCCTGTAACTAAACACATTCCAGTGTGTTTTACTTGAGCTGCTTTTGTTCAGGCATCTTAGAATCAGAATCCCATGTTGATTTGGGTTGGAAAGGACCTCAGAGCCCACCCAGTGCCCCCCTGCCATGGCAGGGTCACCTCCCACTGTCCCAGCTGCTCCCAGCCCCAGTGTCCAGCCTGGCCTTGGGCACTGCCAGGGATCCAGGAGCAGCCCCAGCTGCTCTGGGCACCCTGTGCCAGCCCTGCCCACCCTGCCAGGGAAGGATTTCTTCCCAATCTCTAATCCAAGCCCAGCCTCTCTCAGTTCAGAACTGAGTTGTGCTTTGAAGCACTGGGGTTTGTGCCAGGGAGCAGCAGTGGTGCAGGAGGGGCCCAGGAGCCCTGGGCAATGGAGCAGCAGCATCCATCTCCCTGGGCAGGACAGCTGTGGTACCTGGTGCAGCCAGCACTGGTTTTTTACCTGGTGTCAGACCTGTGTGGGCTTTCCTTGGAGCAGTGTGAGCATCCTTGTCTGCCTCTGTCCCTGGAGCTGTGGCAGTAGCGACAGGCTGGAGGTGTCTGTGGTCAGCCTTCATCTCTTGTCTTCCTCAGGTGCTGGAGGGGACCAGGAGGTGACTGCAGGGCAGCTGAAACAAATCCCAGGGAGAGGGAAGTGGTGGGGCATTGCAGGGAAGGAGCAGTGACAGCAGTGATCTGTCACTGAGAGCTGGAACCCAGCCCTGGCTCATTTGGGCTGGGCTGGGAGGGTGGGTGGCAGGTGGTGGCAGTCCTGGAGGAGAGAGGACATGGAGAGTCCTGTCCTGTCCTCTGCAATTATTGTGGCACCTCACCTGAGCTCTGTCATGTGTGATACTCGTGTGGCATTCATGTTTGCTCACTCAGCATTAATTTTGGTGTTCTGGGGTGGCAGTAAATGAGCAGGTAATGTGTGACACCACAGGAACAGCGAGGTGGGTGCAAAACACCTCAAGGAAATGGAGCCTTTGTTCCCCTGGGACAGCTCTCTGGTGTCGTGGATTCAAAATTAGGATTATCTTCATCACATTGGTGCCTTCCCCAAAATCCTTGCACTGGCACAGCACAGGGCTGTTTTTCCCAACTGGAAGTGGTGATTTTTAGGGCATGGAGCTGCATGTGGCCATACTGGGAATGGGTCCCTGTAGCTCCCAGGCTGTGTGGCTAAAATGTCTCCTGAAAATGTCCCTGTCCTCCTGGAAGTTTCAAGCAGTGCAGCAGGATGAGCACCCCCTCCGTGTACAGTAGGAACTGTTTTGTGAGTATTCTGAACTTTTCTCTCCATATTTACAGCTTTGTGCTTGAAAGAGGGTTGAATATTGACCTAATTTGTCTTTTGAAAGGACACAGAGTTTTACTGGAATACTTATGCAATTGGAGTAGACAAATGCAGGTACTATTCCTTTGGTGGCCGCTGCAGAAGGTTGATGTGCTCTAAGATTTACTGTGCATCACCTTAGCCATCATTCCCATAAGTATTAATTTTAACTCCACTAATAAGAAACTGAACAAAAGTGGAATTATGAGTTCAGTAGTATTCTATGAAAGGTCAGTTGTTAAAAAGGCAGAGTCTGACATTCTGTGAAAAAGGTGCCTTCATTAATCATCCTGATAGGATAGCATAGGATATTCTTGACCAATACCCACCATCCTGGCTGTGCAATGTGCTGAATTCCATGTAGAAAAACAAGGATTAGGTGAAGAAATGCACAGTGACCATTTTTTACTACTGTAACGTTACTATTTCTTTATTCAAAGTATAGAAAAATGAATGGAGACACTTTTATAAGGCAGAGTGTCACAATTTTAAAAGTTTGTTAATTTTATAGAATCATACATGTTATGGGAGTAATATTAAATACACAATCTGTAAGAATATAAATGCAGTAATACCAAACACCAATATTAATGTAATTTATAAAGTATTTATGACCTCTTAGAAGAATTTTCTTATTATGTTGTTTAAATATGCAGTTTTGCTTCACAATAATTCATCTCTGTAAATCCTGAACGATTACTCCTGTATGAACCCAGCAGTTTTAATTGCCACGTAAAATGTTTTCCTGGGTGAAATTATTATATTGAATTGTTTGTGTGTTTTTCCTTGTCCACCACAGTGATGGCAATTTGAAAGTTAATACAAATTATATAAATTATTAAGCACAGGCCTAGTGGAACATTAATCAGGAGAACATCTTTATTGTGACCGTTCCTGACAGATTATGTTCACCATGATGCCCATTAATGCACTGCATTGTGAGAGCCCATGTCCATTACAGAATCCCCTTTGTTACCAGTGTCAGGTCTAATTCAGGGCAGCAAATCTCAGGCCAGGTTGAATATCTTTTGGATATTTGATGGAAAAATGCTGTTTTGGAAGCGAGGGGCCTCACCTGTTTAATTCTCTCCAAGTTGTTAGACTGTGTAGCAGACACTGTAAAATGCAAAGTCTGCAGTAGTATTTTCCCTTTAATGTCATAATTTTGCATAATGGCTGTTTGTGCTACATTGACTAAGTCCATGGATTGCTTAACATAAGTGATTACATTTTCCTTTGATTATAAACTCCCTCCATTAGAACTACTGTACAAAAACTTGTAAATGATTTGTTGTTTAAGCTTTCTACTTCATTAGCTCCAACCCACACTCTACAAGAGTCGTTGTCTAAGAGTTACTAATATTTGTAATGAGCTGTATAATATGGGCCCTTTTACTAAATTTAAAAACAGATGGTATCTGTTAACAACAGTTTATCATGCAAATTGAACCCTGGCAAAAATTCCTCTCGGTGGTTGCCTTGCTGTAGGCCAAATCCTGGTGTCTTGGTTGGGTTTTTGATGTTATAGCAAGAAGAAATAATTGTTGTTTTCGACACTTGTGACAGATGCAAACCAAGCATGGTCAAAAGTCCCTGAGAAGTAGAAGCTCCAGATTTTTCCTCTGGTGAAAGATTTAGGTTTCCCTAGCATGCCTTTAACACATGCTTTAAGGTTTACTTTCAAAATTTCCAAATTTTGCACATCCTGGCAGATTTTAGAGCTCTGTACCTGTCATTTCTCTCATTTAAGACACCGAGCAGCTGTGAAGGGGGATTTCCTTTTTGTGAGGCCTAGCACATATTGATCTCAACAAGTGAAAAGATCAGAGGATGTAATATACACATTTTTCTGCAAACTTTGAAGACAAAAGGAAAATTGGCTCACATTACACCAGCAGTTCTGAAATTACAGCATGAAAAGAATCCTCTTGCATGGTGTGTTTGTTGCTAATCCTGCACGGGGGAAGATCTCAAAATGGAAGTAGAGTGAGGAGTCTGCTTGTAAATATACTCTTTTAATACCATTTTTCACCCTCAAACTCTAAAAAAAAAATTTTTTTTCAATGGGAAGCATTCTGAGTGCTTGAACTTCTGTTTTGGAAGAATACAGGGTCAGTCTTATCTTTGTGTGCTGGAATTAATGCTAAGAAATGGCAAAATCTGATCCCTTGGCCTGCATGTTCTACAGTTTCTCATTGCTGTTGGTGAACAGTAATTCCCAGGATGATCTCACTTTTCCCACTGCCCATCCCATCCATTTGGGAAGAGGCATTTTGCCTGCTCAGCCCCTTTCCTGCATTCCCAGCCCTTTTTCCTCTGGAAGGACAGGGAAGGATGTGAGATGTGACAGGAGCCAGGGGAAATAGAAGGTACCTTTTAGTTTTGTCAAAGGAAATGCTGGATATTCCCAGCCAGGAGAGTCCATTAAAGCCAGAACTGTTCCCATATGGAGAGGAGCATGGAAGGTGAGCAGAGGAGGAATTTTTGGAGACCAAGCCTAGTGTAGGTTGGAAATGATCCCAGGGAAGATTCTCTGAAGAGAGAAATCAGTTTATCAATTTATACTTGAGCTGATCTTTCTGTTATAGCAAAATCTCAGGTGAATAATCATTCAGCTTTCCTTTACCAGGCAGCAAGTTGGGCATTTGTCATTAAATAGCACAAAAATCATCTTGATAATAAGTTCTGTACACAGAATTCCAAGATAAAGGAATTTATTTGGTGGCAGACTGTTGGTCGACGTGTGGTAAAATAAACACCTGTTGAGGCACAGCCATTCCTTTGGGAAGGATTTAAACCTACAGCCCCTGGTCCCTAAGACTGGCTTAGGTAAACCTGAGGCTTGTACTGGCTCGAGCTCTTTACTAAATTATGGTTATTTAGTGGTTAATTTAATAATTTATGGTCCAAATCAATTGTCAAGCTCACGGTGCACCTGAAAAGGTGCCACACTCTGCAGAGGTGGTGGGAACTCCTCAGCTCCTCTGTTTAATTGGTTTGTTCAGCTCAAGGGATGGCTACTCTGACCCTTGGAATGTCCTTCTTCTGTCTCATCCACCTCCACCTGTGATTTCTCTCAGCTTTTTTTGGCTTATGGTGTTTTTTAGTCCTTTTGGGTTGGCTTATGTCTCCTTCCTGCCCTTCTGGAGAAGGGCTGAGGTGGAGATGGTTGGTTTGTTCCCATCACCCACAAATCAGAAGGTTTGAGACCCTTGGAGGAGGGGTGAGACACCTAAAACGGTGTTAGTGAAATTAAATGGTTAATTTTGGACCTGCATGAACAACTAGGGCAGCCCCTGCCCGTGGGCACTGTCGTTTGGAAGAGATTTTGCATCTCTTTGTGTTCCCCTCACCCTTTTTGTTGAAATAAATACAAAATAGGTGCTGTGGTGGGTGCTGTGCTCCTCCTGTGCCCCCCAAAAGTGGGGGAGCATCTCTGCTGTGGAAAGGGGGCCAGGCCCAAGCTTCCTGCTGTAAAAGCAGGGAAGCAGGCAAGCCTATTCCGTGAATAAAAATGGGAAATGCATTGAAGTCGAGATACAGTATCTTTGTAGTAATAAAAGCAGTAGTACAGATTTACTGGGGAAGGAGTTTTAACTGTAATACTGTGGAATAGTGGGTTATTTTGTGTTCAAGAGCTACATTTATCACAAAAATGATGATATACAAATCACTTCCATATCACAAAATGTTCTTGGTCAAAATTGGCTTGAGGCAAGTGATATCTTCGAGTAAACAGTATATGAAGACCATATCTTAAAATGATAGATCACCTAATTTTGTTCTGACAGAGGTTTTTGCTGCAACAAACATCTGTCACTGAAATACCAATTCAGAGATATGGAAGCCAAATTGTGGAGGTTTTCCAGTATTTGTCGCTCCTAACTTAAGAACGCCACTGTTAGTCCTGCAGATATTTGGAGATAGGAGGCAGCTAGTGGGTTTAACAACTTCAGGTATTTAGTTAAGTGTTTTAAGAGGTGGAAGGGTCTTTAAATGCATATTAGCAACTTGGGAAGGGCTTTGGACCAGTGGGAGAGAGGGGAGTCTCTTAATGCGAAGGGTGTGAGTCATAAACACATCTGACCTGCCCCTAGAAACCAAATTTCTGACCCTGCTCTACACCTGAATATAAAACAATCATCAAAAATTGAAATTTTGTCTCAAGCATTTAGAGATGTGATTAAATTTTATTTGGAGGAGAGATGTGAAGGAGTTTAATGCAGTAAAAATATCAATATCTATTAAAAATACTTGTGTTTAGTGGAAGCTATTTGTTTGTGTCTAGTTAGCAGCTAAAAAACTAAACAAAAATTGTAAATCACTACTGAAATGAGTTTTTACGTCTACTTTGTGTTGACTTTATGAAAATGAAATTTGGCTCCAAACTGTCACCATTCTGTGATATTTTGCAGACAGGATGAAATGGCAAATACCAGGTCCTTGGAGGAGGAAAGCACTTACTGGTCATGTCAGAAATCCTTCCAAGTTTATTATTATTATTATACATCCCATATTTTAGCCTAATTACTTTCAACCCCATTGATGTTCCTTTAACTCTCTGTTAACAAGAACCTCCCTACCTCTGCAATCACTTGGGTCTCATTTAAATACATATAAACACAATATAAATATGCAAATACATCACTTTTGAGGGGTTTTTTTTTTAATTTTTTTGTCCTTTTAAATGGTGCTGTTATCAGATCCGAAGTCTAAAGGATCTGTAAGAGCTTTGTTTGCTCCCCAAATACACATTTTAAATTATTTACATTTCTCAAAGTAAAGCTGTGTTTAAGTCACATTTCTCTGTGTTAACTTCATGTGGAAAATGGAAGACAAATTTGAGTTTGGCAAACCACAGATAATAAGCAAGTTAGACCCTGAATTGGAGTTTTTTTCTGTGTTATCAATCTTTATAATTACTTCATGGTTTTGATGCATGATTTTCTATGCACGCTTCGCGTGCTCATTTTCAGGAGTACACTAATCTAAATTAATAAAATAAAAATAATAAAAGTTGATAAAATGGTAGTAACCACTCCATGAATTCAAGTTGTTGTAAGAATTACTGCAAGTTTGGGGATGTTAATACTCAAACTACTGGGTTTCACAAGAGCTTGTCCAAAAATTAATGAATTCTCTTGGAATTACTCATCATCTAAAGCACATTCTGAGGTCAGTTGGCACAGTCCAGGAATTAAAAGTGCTGCATGTTCCCCTTCAAGAGTATAAAAATATTGATCCATTTTCCACCAAAAAAAATTAAGGAGTAAACAAACAATTTTTTTTTTAATTCATTCCTGTAGTTTTCTGATCAACCCCTTCCACTTAGTCAATGTTGCTGGCTGCATTAATTCAGGTTACTCTGTCAGGACTGGTTTGATTTGTCCCAAAAGCTGAGGGGCTCTTTGCTGGGCAGTGTGGAAGCAGATAATTCAAATTCCAGGAGGTGCCAGTGGAAGGGGGTGAGCTCCAGCCTGTGTGGGAAGGAAGGATAATTCCTGTTTCCATGGGAGCTGGGGGCAGATCCTGGGCAGGCAGCTCTGGGAGGGATGGGAATGGGAATGGGAATGGGAATGGGAATGGGAATGGGAATGGGAATGGGAATGGGCATGGGAGTGGGAATGGGAATGGGGATGGGAAGGGGAAGGGGGTAGGGAGT
>VZRH01003119.1:59899-70601 GCA_013397555.1 Urocynchramus pylzowi
ATGGAGATGGGGATGGAGATGGGAATGGGAGTGGGGATGGGAATGGGGATGGGAACGGGAACGGGGACGGGGATGGGGATGGGAATGGGAAGGGGAATGGGGATGGGGATGGGAATGGGGAATGGGAATGGGAATGAGAATGGGAATGGGAATGGGGACAGGAATGGGGATGGGGATGAGAGTGGGAATGGGAATGGGAATGGGAATGGGAGTGGGAATGGGAGTGGGAATGGGAATAGTCATGTTTTTCTCCTGCTGCCATGTGAAAATCATGGACTGGTGTCACACGAGCAGCTCCTGGGGAAGAACCAGCGATGCCGAGCGCGGGTTGTGCCGTGGGGGAAGGGAGGAAGGGGTTAAAGAATTCATAAAAAATGAAGGATCCTAATATTAAAGTGGGGGGAAAATGTGGGTGAATGACATATTTTTTACACACCTCAACTGTCAACATTTCTAATCAAATCATCCAGCCTTCTTGCTTCTTAAATGATACAAGCAATATTTCCTGTAATAAACACCCCTAAGTCTAATGAGAGGCCCTAAGGCAACTTCAAATGTATGAATTCATTATAATTGAACAACATAATCTGCAGGGCAAAGATTCCTGCTACCCAGTCTTTTAACTTCGCACGGCTTGGGTGTTCTATGAAAAATGTTCTACATTTTGTTTACAATGTATTGCTGCTATTTGAAGTATTGTATGTTCCTGTAGTACATAAGATGGGGACGCATAATGGAGGAAAAATCAAGGAGGCAATCTTTCATTTTGTTCTGGTATGAAAAATTCAAAAGACTGAAAACTCACCCAGAGAAATTTTGCAAGCATATTATTTTCCGATGTTTCGATCAATTTGTCTGTCAACCATGCTGAGAGGTGGAAGGGGCCAGCAAAAGCAATTTAGCTTGTGAGGTCCAAAACAGAAATGTTTTAGGAAACCTTGTCACACATTATTTTTTTATGTGAGAACCGCTGTGTTTTTTATTTGCTAGTCATATTATGAAGAGAAATTGGTATCAATCATCTAAATCACCTATGAATATCTGATATAACCGTTACTTTTGTGCATATAAATAAGGCGAAAAAAATATTTAAATGAAGCTTTTAAAGCATAGCAAAACCTTTGGGTAGACAACAGGCTCCCCACTCAGGCTTTCCCATCTAAAAAATATCCTGTGCGTTTTAATTGATTGTACCCAAGTGACATCATAGTGAATCATCTTGCATATGAACATATTGACCTCTCTCTGCCTTTAATTAAGCTCTGATTGCTTCACAATAAGTTTGCTGTGGATTGATAGGTGTGCCAGCCCATGTTCAAACTCGATGCTCTGCATGTGTACAGGGCTGGGGAAGGAGCATATGTGCAGGAGGGAGATTAATTCCCTCATTTGGGGCTTCCTATTTGTTTATATGATAAATACGGCTCCTGTCACTCGTGAAATCTTGTCAGTGCAGCTGAAAACTGCAGGTTTAGTGGTAAACAGTAGGTTTGGTTCAGTCTCCTGCCCGCTGCTCTTTGCAGGCACTGAAATGTGGTGGTTTTGGAATGATGGAGAGAAAGTTCACCTGGTGTCACCTGCGGGACTGGAAGGTGGCACGGGGAGGGAGGTTTCCACAGGCCCAGGAAGGTGTGTGGTCACTCAGCTGAAAGCAGGATGTTGATAAGGCAAAGTCTGGGTGGTTTGGGTGCCCTTATTGCAGAAGTGACACTTTTGGGCAAATGCAGGGACAGGCAGCTGTGGAGTTGTTTTTTGAGGGCATTGAGTTGGCCATGAGGAGAAAGAATGGTAATAAAGCAGGTGATGGAGTATTGAGTGAGAGCGAGGTTTTGGAGGAAGCAACAGAGATGTATTTGAGGGTTGAAAGGATAATTAGAGTGGTGAAGGAATGGGGCTTTGTCAATATTTGAGATGTATGGACAAATGTAATATAAAATTTTGGTAGAGCAAGTAGGATGGTAGATGAAACTTCAGCACTGAGAGGGTGATGGACTTGGGTTCATCCAGACTCAGGAAAGTCAAGGAGGACATTTTTTTTAGGGGAAAGACTGTTTAGGGGAAAGCTGGAGAATTGCTTCTGCTCAGAGGAAGCAACAGGAGATACCTGGAGAACAGCAAAGAAAAGGGAGAACAGGAGAAACAACACAGACAGGTGTGTGATTTTTGGTGTTGTCCTGAACAGGGCAAAGAGTCAGACTCGATCGTGTTGTGGATCCCTTCTAAAGCAGGCTATTCTGTGATTTATTTTCTAGTGTTCTGTGAGCAGCAAGCCAAGAGTCAGGACTGTCTCTGGACCAGTTGGGTCAGCAGTGTCCCTCACAGAGCAGAATCCCATTATCCTGTTCCTAATGGGAGATACAGTGACAATTGTGTCTGTTCCTTGCTAAGTGACACCCTCTGGCACTTAGGGCTGGTGGTGACACTCTGAACGTGCTCCTTAATGGCTGAGCTTTTCCAGTTGTTTTGTGTCTGGAATCATCTCATCCTGGTTGTTTATAGCCCTTGATGTCTCAATCTCTGTAGCCTTCTGATGTTTATGTCCTTTGTCATTTTTCGCTGCCTCTGGAGGAGCCCCCGAATGTCGATGCTCTCAGGACCGTGTGCTGAGAAACCACCCAATTATTGCTGTTGCCTTGTGATCAGAGGCTCGTGCTGTTAGGGATGAAGACAGCCCACCTCCTCTGTTGTGCACTTTAGCCTGGGCTTTGATTTTCCCAAGGGCAGCCTTGCTGCAGCTCCCTTTGAGAGGCTGTGCCGTGGCTTGGCAGATCCCTGTCACCCTGCAGCCTCTCCCGGAGTGTCAGGCTGTCATTCCAGGCTCCCTTATATTTACTTACCTAATTCATGCTCCTTGATCATTGGAGATTGTACATTTTGAAGGATATAAACTGTTTAATTAGCACTTTTACCTCCTGTTGTTTAACATTATGTGCTGCACGTAGTGTCATGTGAAGCCTGTATGTTTATTTAATTTTCTCTTAGATCAGCTCTCGCAGCTTTGATAATCTTTGCTCTACGAGTTGGAACTTTCCAGAATAAATGGATCACTCCAAACCAAAGTCCCATGCAAGTGGTGGAGAAAGATGTACAGTATGAGCCAAACAGGATGGTCTTTTGGTTGGGAAAGATTAAATTCAAGATGATTTGTTAGGGAGGGCTGTGTAGTTATTTGTAGTTTGTGTCAGGGGTGGGGATTTACAGCTGTTGTGATAAATTTATATTCTTCAAAATAGATAGGCTGTGTTTTCCCTATTCCCAACACACGGACGTGAGCGTTGCAGTGGGAAACAGAAATTTTAGTGCTTTTAATATTCTTTGTATTGTGCTTTAGAACAGTTTTGCTTTTTAGTAGGACATTCCTCTAACAAATCAATACATTTTTCTGTAGAACTTCAATTTTTTAGAACTTTCTTTTTCTTTCCTTTGTTTGTTTTTTTTTTCCTAATGTTTAAACTTGTGGTATTAGAAATCTCACCATCCTGGAATTTCAGAGGTCACAAATGGTCTCTCAATTTCTAATAATTTAAGCATCACCTGAAACACCTTCAGGTTTTCCTACCCGTATGTTAAAGCTGCTGTTGAATCTTGAGAAAACTCTTCACCACTTTCCTTTTGGGCTCAAACTGGTGTTTTGTAAACTTCACTGCTTTTCCTTCATGGGCAAAAGTTTGGATGGGATAAAGCCTTTGTGGAAAAATCTTTCATTAAAAATAAAAAAAACAAAAAACCAAATAACCCTGTAACCTAAAAGTGTTTAAGGCCAGGTTGGACAGGGCTTGGAGCCACATGAGGTAGTAGAAGGTGTCCCTGCCATGGCAGGGGTGGGTTGGGATGAGCTTTAAGGTCCCTTCCAACCCAAACCAGTCTGGGGTTCTATAAACATCTCACAGAGCTACAGAAATGCTTTCAGAGCTACATAGTTAATAAAATTCATTTGATTACCATTGGGCTCTAAGAACATGAGAGATGTTTGGGTGGAAATGCAGAGCCAATAAACTGAAGGCAGGGATTTGATCTTCACCTCTGTTCTTGTTGCCTTGGGCTAAAAGGCAGATGTGTGAAAGAGCTACTCCATCCATGATGCATTTCTGCATTTGGTTGGCTCCAAATGTTGAAATCATTGTGTTTGGGATGGAACTGCTCAAGGACCTGATGGGTCCTTGGCTCAGGTTCCTGCACGTTGTATTGCCACGTTTTGGTTCTGCTCTAGCAGGAGCTCTTTGACTTCTGTCAGAGAAGTCTTATCTCCTTTCTCATGGCATTTCATGAATATGAGGAGCTAAAATATCAAATGTTTGACAGTTTTTAATTGGAGGAAAACAAAATTGTGCCTTTCTGTCTCCACCGTCTGGCAGGAAGCAGGAAGTTTTCTGCTGGGCATTGCAAAAGAAGAGCTCCATGGAGCTCAAATTTCCCTTTTCCGTGCATGATTTTTTTTTTTTTTTGCCTTAGATTTTGTTTTGTTTTTACAAAATATTGGTTTATTGAGAGATGTGTTACCCTCAATTGACATATTGACATTTCCAGGAACTGTGGTTATTGTTTTGAGAAATACAATCCTACACTGACAGATTCCTATCATTATTTGGAACCGTTGCTGAGGGTTAGTGAGACAAGTCTCATAAATAATGAAAGTGAATCATATTGGGGAGAACAGCAGCGAGGAGCAGCACAGGGGAGTGCTGACACCAGGTAATTTTTGCTGGCCGTGACATCACGCAGCGCTCGTGTCACTCGCCATGGTGGGGACAAGGACTCGCAGGGCTGGGTAATTAACTCGTGTCACTAACTACCTGCCCGAGTCATTAACAGCTCAGGGGATAACTGGGCTCACTCTCCTCTCCTCCCTGTCCCCCCCAGAGCACCAGACACAAATGCACAAGTGCAAGAGATGCACTTGAGCCTGGAATATTTCTCCCCTAACCTAAATTCTCTCATCCCGTGGTTTCCCTGACTTTATTATTTGACAGCTGGGAAGAAGTTTCATACTGGACTGCATCTGATTTGCAGTTTTACAGGGAGCAATTGGCAGCCAAGGTAAAAAAAAAAGGAGAAACAGGGTTGGTTCTGAGGAGTTACATAAGGCAGAGGCTCATCAGCCGAACCCGGGCTTGACCTGGATTTGGGACATGTTTCTCAAGTTAGCAGAGAGCTCTAATTAACCTCCTGTTAGAATCAGGGAGATCATTTCATTTATTCTGAGGTAACAAATTTCTCCCTGCTGTTATTTCTGGAAGCAGGCAAGTTTAATATCAAATGCCCTTTGCGTGCCAGAGATGTGTTTCCATTATTATTTCACCTTATTCCTGCAACGCTGATGCTCCTGTATGTGCTGTGAAAATGCCAGGTTGAAGAGAGTCTAACATACATTGCCATAATTATTTTAATGAGAGAGAATGGAGGAGATGGCTTCTCTGCCATCTGTCAACAGACAGCAGTCATGGCTCAGGCTGGACTTTATTCCCTTACAAATTGTTCTTCAGTTCTGAATACTGAATTCTCTATTACTTCTTCTAGGTCAACAGCATTTATAATCTTCCCTGGTTCTCTGTGAAGTCTACAAATTATGACTCCAAAGCTGCTCATTAATTTTGTGGTGTGCAACTGAAGGTCCCAGCGTGTTACCTGGTGCTCCCTGCACTCACCTGCCTCCCCAGCATCACACACACACTCAGAGGGACCAATGGGTGGCACAAGCACCTGTGCCACTTCCTAACGTGGAAATCCCATCAGCAGTAAATGCTCTAGGAAATGGGGAGGGTGCTTTGAATTGATTTAATTTATTTCTCACAGGCCTCATATATTTAAGAAAGAAAAGCCCCTCTAATGCAGTTTGCCGGCAGGTGGTTGGAAAACCTGAGGGAAAGGAGGATTGGCAGTTTCTATATTTTTCCATACAATTATTCTCTGGGCTCTTTTGACTGTTACTTTAGTGGCAAGGAATATGTTTCATACAGGATTTGTAAAAGTCAACAGTTTGCTCCACCCACAGAGCAGCTGCCTTGATGCTGCTGTGGTGGTGCCATTGTGAGATCCCATCACAGCCACTTGGGGTTTTTTAAATGTGATTTATAAATAGCCAAAATTAGGACTTTAAAGTAACATTTGATGGCATTGGCTATGGTTTTGGTTGGCCCTTATTTACATTATCCTTCAATATTTGCCTCTCATTAATCTCCTCCACTTAATATATAGACATGGCCTTGACCTGAGCTGTGCTTTAGCTCTGCTCCAAATAATAGGAAATACAATTAAAGTTCTTCTCTTTTTCAATATCTCCTCCTTCACTTTAACTACATAGACCCAGCTATAGGTAAATTGAGAAGAATTTACCATGAAAAGGCCAAAACTTCCAAAATATGTTAAGAAATATGACCATTCCCACCTCTATCTTTCATCCTTTACATCAAAGAATTGAGTGGCAGAAATATTACATAAAAATATCACAGCCTTCCTTAAATATTTTTGAAAACAATATTTCATCTATTTTTTTGTACTCCTGTTCCTGTTTGGAATGAGGCTGTGATGCTTAAAGTGAACTTGATTTGCATTGGAAGACTTGGTGATATTGATGCATCTCAAAATTCTCACCCAGCCTAAGACCAATTAATATTTCTTTGTAACTTCAGTTTACTGGGTGAAGAATAAAAAATAATATAGTAGAACCAGTGAAGCCAAGGTCTTACTGGTTTGGTTTTTTGCTAAATCTACAACAAGTTTTGCAGAGTAAAACTGGGGCTGGAATATTACAGAGAAGAGCTACAGAATCCCAGACTGGTTTGGGTTGGAAGGGACCTTAAAACTCATCTTGTTCCAACCCCCTGCCATAAGCAGAGACATCTTCTACTAGAGGTTAAAATTGAAAGTTTTTAAATCAAAACTTTTTAAAACATACATAAAAATCAGCTTTCAAACTGTTTATTTTACATTTGCCTTATTTAACCACAGTTAAAAACAAAACTAAAATACAAATTTATTATAAATCCAGATTAGCATGAGCTGCTTTGAGCAATCCTGTTGTGTTTCACTGCAGTTTGAAAACCAAGCAATAGTGACACCGGTTTGGTGTTTGTTTTTTTTTTTTTTTAACTCTCAGGTTCTGAACTGAGAATCTTTTTCTCCCTTGCCCTGCTCAGGCACTACAAATCAGCCTTCCCATGGACTGTGTGATATTAATCTCCATGGGGCGGACACCTCAATGCAGGTGCTATAGCTCTTCCCCTCCTCCAGTTATTTCAGGTTTTAATCTCACTTCCTTTGATTTATTTACTTATGTCATGTGGAATGTGTCTGGCTTCTTGCCCTCTCCCTGCTTCCCCTCTTGTACACACTGGGTGCCTCCTGGCTGTTCCATTGTTGTGAGCAGCTCTGGCTGCTGCTCCTCGGGACGCGCTTGTTTGCGCTCGTGTTCTGCCGTGATGAATTTCCTGCAGTTTGCTCGCTCTTGTTTAACTTTCTGTCGGATTATTACACAAATTGCTTCTGGTGTTTGCTTCGCTTCAAACCTAT
The DNA here is from genome assembly GCA_013397555.1 of Urocynchramus pylzowi. Classification (NCBI taxonomy): domain Eukaryota; kingdom Metazoa; phylum Chordata; class Aves; order Passeriformes; family Fringillidae; genus Urocynchramus; species Urocynchramus pylzowi. The sequence goes on from VZRH01003119.1 coordinate 67,409, forward strand.
GAATCAAAATAACAGGGCTTGTGGTGCAGGGGAATCCAGGCTCTGCTGCAGCCGGGCTGGGTTTGGGTGCGTTTCCCTCATCGCAGCATCCTCCGGCTGCACGCTGCCCTCCCTCCTGCAGTGGGCTCTTGGGAGCCTGATTCACTCTGAAAATAAAAGATCTCGGTGGAGGAAAGGGCAAAAGGAGGCTTAACAAGACAAATTCATGGGGTTTGTCACTAAACAGCAAAATTGATGGTATTTTGGCAGAGTGGAGGTGTTTGTGCAGGTATTGGTGCGTGTGACGGCATCGGGTGCAAAGTAACCCCTGAGCTGTGTACAAGGGCCTTGGAGGGATGGGACAAGAGGGAAGGGTTTCCCACTGCAGGAGGGCAGGGATGGATGGGATGTTGGGAATTGGGAATTGTTCCCTGGCAGGGTGGGCAGGCCCTGGCACAGGGTGCCCAGAGCAGCTGGGGCTGCCCCTGGATCCCTGGCAGTGCCCAAGGCCCGGCTGGGCACTGGGGCTGGGAGCTCCTGGGACAGTGGAAGGTGACCCTGCCCATGCCAGGGGTGGCACTGGGTGGGATTTGAGGTCCCTTCTATCCCAAATCATTTTAGGATTTTCTGAATTCAATCCTATGAATTCACCACTGTCCCAGGTTGCTCCAAGTCCCATCCATCCTGGACTTGAACACACAAGAGAGCCACTCCAGCCCCACAGCAGGGGTTGACCATCCACCTCCACCTGCTTGAGGTTTGACTGCCTAGGAAAGCAGTGGTTTAATTTGGGGGAACATCACTGAAGCACAGGAGGTTTAGCTAATTGCCTAAGAATTGTATATCTATTTGAAATTGCAATCTAGGAAAATATTTCACATCATTTTTCTGTGCTGTGACTCTTTTCACAGAAAAGAGTGAAGAGCTCTTCAATGGGTGACTCAATGGGATTTTTATTTCTTTAGCCCATCCAAACATCTCTACTGCAGTGGCCTCAGTTGAATTTCTTGATTCTTCTTTGCAGAGGAAATGAGATCTCTGTTTATCATCTGGTCAAATGCCTATGTCATTATTCAAGTTGCACATCTGAGGTCAGAGATAATATCAGATTTTTGACAGTATGGAGGATTCAATATGAGTATGTTTTTCTAAAATAAAAGCAAAGTTTGCTTTTTTTATTGGAGAAAAAAGAGAAAACATCGGAAACTCCAGGTTAATTAGATTATTTAAGTTAAGGTTGGGGATCTTGGTTAGAGGTAGAGTCTAAGTTCATTTTGATCTGGGGTTAAGGGAGGTGGAAATCTCACCGTGTCCATCTCCTTGGTTAGTCTGTGTTTGGGGTCTTCCTGACTGCATGGCAGACAGATCCAGAGGAACAGAACTCAATAGTTTCCCTTTGCAAGGTGTAGTTTAATATTTCAGTGAATACAGGTGGCTGCTGTGATTACTTTTTCATTAGTATTTGGTCCCTTTTCCTGCTCCGTGCTCCACTCCCATAAAGTTTGCTATTGAAGCAATGTTTTTTTCCCAGATTCATTGAATGGGTTTAAAGTGTAACACCCAACTGTTAAAATTATTGCATCTTTTCCTTCAACACCTTGTCAAATAAAATGTCTCATTACCATGCAAATAGAAATTCTTGCTGTTGCCAGGCAGGCAAAGTGTTTGAGTGCAGATTACAAGTTGCTGAACCCCGGCGTTGCTCCAACACGTCGGGAACAAACACAACTTCCATCCCAGCAGCCACGGCATGATGGGCTGGGAGTGAGGAGGAAATGTCAGGCTGGGGCCTCAGCTTGGAACAGCTCAATCCACACTGCAGCTCAGCAAGGAGGGCCTGGGATGGCAGAGCTGAGGTGCAGCTGATGACATTGGGATCGGGGTGCTGGGTAAGGATGTGCTCAGTGAAACCCTGGCCGTGCCCAAAGGGGCTCACAGCAAGGCTGGAGAGGGACACCCCACTGGGCCCTGGGGTGCTGGGACATGGGAATGGCCTGAGGGTGGAGAAGGGCAGGGTTACATTGGATATTGGGAATTGGGAATTGTTCCCTGGCAGGGTGGGCAGGGCTGGCACAGGGTGCCCAGAGCAGCTGGGGCTGCCCCTGGATCCCTGGCAGTGCCCAAGGCCAGGCTGGGCACTGGGGCTGGGAGCACCTGGGACAGTGGGAGGTGTCCCTGCCATGGCAGGGGTGGAATGGGATGGATTTGAAGATCCTTTCCAACCTAAACCAGTCTGGGATTTTATAATTCTGTGTAGAGACAGGCATGAAATTTTACTCACCTCAAGCCACCAGCTCTGTCTTGCACCAGGGACACGTCCTTGGGCGGGCAGACCCAGCACAAGTTGGTGAAGCAGTTGATGACTGCTCAGCTGGGTGTTGCATATCAGCTTTCCATGTACTAAAACATTGATTTTGTACAGTTTGCATGCATATACTTGTTTAAAATTTGGGCATTAAGATCATCCACCCATATTCCTGTTTGGAGACCAGTTTCAGTTAAGACAAACATTTGTGTGAGTCTCACCAAACCAATTCCTTGGTGCCAGTGACCTGAAGCAGCTGCTCACTCCTGAGCTGGTCTGTAAAGTCAAACCCCTCCTGGAGTACCTAATTCACAGCAATTCCTTGGCAGGGAGTGGGTCACAGTTTGTTTCAGAAGCTGAACCATTTCTTTGGGCAAAACTTGGAGTGAATTTCAAAATCTCCACAACCTTTTTCCTGCTGTTCATGCTTTTGAGGAAAAAAACAATTTTGCATGCAAACAATTAGCACTTCTTCTGCTGGTGTCTAGTCTTTAGTGTCAATATTTTAGCTCTCTGTCTTTGCTGTTCAAAACACTAGGAATGGGTAATTCATCCAAAATAAATATGCAATTTTGAAGCTGATTTTCAAGCAGATGACTGTGAGGAGGTGCTGGAAACAAGCCAGTGGCTTCTCTTCTTGTAGTTCCCAGAATTAATTTCCTCACAAGTGCAAAGGCTACAATACAAAATTAATTCAATCCCCACTAAATGTTTCCCTTTGCCAGTCGCATTCCGTTCTTTCGAGAAATGTTCATTCTGTATTTTCTTTCATTCTTTCCATCTCTTTCCAACAGCACAAAAATAAACCAGCAAAGTCCTACCTCTTAAAAAAAAAAAAAAAAAAAAAAAAAAAAAAAAAAAAAAAAAAAAAAAAAAAAAAAAAAAAAAAAAAAAAAAAAAAAAAAAGTT
>VZRH01003119.1:81375-98875 GCA_013397555.1 Urocynchramus pylzowi
TATCTGCCACGGTTTCGCTGCTGTTCCAGGGATAACATGATTAAATGCTTGCCCTTTTAAGAGATTTATTAATTTTTAACAAAATTAAATATGTATATTTTAAAGCTAGAAAAACATTTTGGTACAAGTTCATATTTGAAAAAGCAAGCCCATCGAGGCTGTATTTTCTGCAGGAAGATGTTAACCTAACCTCAGGAGGCAGATTTCCTTTTTTAAGGAAACTTTTGCAATCACTGTATGGCATCTTTTCTGTGTGCTGTCCAAATTCGGGGATTTAACAGCTTCCACACAGAAACCCGAGAAGGATTTTTAAGCCAGACTTGATCTAAATATATCAAATTACCTTTCTTTTCGATGTCGTTTCAATTATAATGTGAAGTAATATCATTAAAGGAAACTTATTCTACTATTTATAGGGCTTGATCTTTCATTTTTTTAATGTCAGAATTATTTATTTGGCCTGTTCTGCTCCAGATGTGACTGTTGAGGGCACATTAATTTATATTCGCTTTCCGTGGGCCCCTGTCCCCATCTGTACATCATTTCTGAATTTCTTTTTCTCCCCAGGGAGTTCACCTATTCATATCGAAGGTTTCATTTGCTGTGTAAACAGAATAAACAGACAATGCAAAAATCCCTACAATACTGTAAAATAATTCTTTTCAACAACATAGTGGATCATGTTTAAAAAAACATTGAGAGGGCGAAACGTGCCAGGCAACGATTTCTCTCTTTATTGCACTCCTGAGGGAAGACTCATCTTACTACAGCGCCTTTCCGCCAGGCTTGATAAGTTCATTTTTATTAAAAACATAGCGAAAAATTGCGTTTTAAACTGATCTAAAAATGCAGGGGGTGCTCGGGGTGGCACTGGAGCGATGACCAAGGCGGGACATCCCGGCGATTCCGAGCACTTCGGGCGGAAAGGGAAAAAAATTCGCAGAAGGGAGATTCTTTCCTTTTTGACATTTTCCAAATAAAAAGAGATGCGGGTTATTTATGCTGGGATGTTGCTGCAAAGTCCTTATCTCCATGTGGCACTAAACAAGGATTTGTTGTGGGATTTGAGAGGGCTGTGTAGTGCTTCAGTGTTAAGCACCCAAAACTCTGGGGGACTGGCACTAATTTCCTCTCTCTCGTAAAACAACATAGTATTCATAACAACTCGAGAGGCTTGACATAAGTAATGATGGCATATGCAGGCGAAGATTACCACCCCAACAGTGTAATCAAGGTGCTAGGTACTAATGCAAGTTAAATTGAGACAATAATGCTGAAACTTGCATTGTGGGATTAGGAGAGTACTTGAAATGCTGACATCGGCATCTCCTGGAAGCGCGCCTGTCTTCCTTTCAATTCCTGTTTATACTTAATGACCTCAAAATTTGTATGTCGTTAACACCGCGTTCTGAAGTGGGAGAGAACAAGGTTTGGGAGGGAGAAGATTCCCTGCCTTCGTTGACTTTTGTCTCTCCTGGTAATTGGCGGCGCGTCGGGGCGGGCGAGCTCGCGGGGGGCCCCGGGGGCCCCAACCCACCCACCCAACCCCGTGGCAGCGTCCAGATCAAGCCCTATAAAAATTTGATGCTCAGATCAATATTGTGGCACCCAGGTAATTAAAGTGGGTTTGTTTATTTGGCTCCTTATAAATAAAAAGAGCTTAATACAGACTAATTACACTGAGCCCTTCGCCTACCGTAGGATAATAATGGCGGCAATTTAAAGTGATATTAAATGAGAATTAATAAAGGAATATTGAGTCACTTTGACTGCATTAAGCTGCGTGAAATGATTTCTTATCTCAATTTAACTTTCTGTCCACAGTTTAATGATTGATAAGCTTGGAATTTTTATAGAGGTAATCTAAAACAATATTTGATGGCTATGTTGAATTAATAACAACAAGCCCTTTTTTCTTGTTTATCAGCACATCGGGAGAGATGCTCCCTTTCACTTTAATGATGGTAATTTGTATAACCCTTCTGCTGGATATTGTGCTTAGTTTATGCATTTAAATGATACTTTGACAATATTTTAATTAGTTTTGCAAAAAATGCGTATTTTCTGGGCAGTTTGTACTTCTGTGTAACATGTGAGGTTTGTAAATTATTCCAAGAGAACGAAAGCAGGTTAAAAAAAAGGTGCAAGTTAGCTTCAAATTGAAAATTGAAAATTGGAAAATTGAAATCACCCTTAAATTCTGAAAGGAAGATTGTTAATCATGATCCCTTAAGATCACCCCTGGAGAACTGCATGGCAGAGGGAAACACAGATTGGTTTGAATGTTCCAAATCTGAACATGCAGTGGCCTGGATTTACTCCCTGAAAACTGTTGTTTCTGCCCCCAGTTCATGAGGCAGCACATGCTGGGAAAGGAGACTTCTCAGAGGCACTTTAAACTCTAAAGGTGCCAAAAGGCAAAGACACAGATTTTGGGTGAAATCCACTTTATCTGTGCAATTATTGCATTTAAATATGTTTAAGTTCTGGTCCTTTGTTGCAGCTTCTTGTATCTCGTGTCCCACCCCATTAGCACCCCAGCCTCCTCCGAGCTGCAGAGCAATGCAGGTGGTCAGGACCTCATCCTGAGCCCCTTTTCTTTAGCTGTGTAACAAAATTGCTGATATTGTTCATTAATTTCTGTCTCTGAAATGCCATGTCAAGCCTCCCAAAGAGCCCACCAGTGTCCCCTGGACAGCTTCTCACCATGGGCCAGCGTGAGTTGCTGATGAAATTACAGGTGCAGGGAAATGCAGAATTAGAAATATATCTGATGTTGCAATACTTGTGAAGCTATAGCTTTGTTGATGACAGGACAATTCCGTTTTTGACAGTTTAATTTACTGTTGCCAGTGGACAAGAGCAAAAGGAGAACGTGGGGTTAGGCACCTGCCCCCTCGCGCTGTGTTTCACATGGTAGGTTGCAAAATCATGACTCCCTCAACCTGTCGTGCTCAAATGAGAAGGTTTTCAGCTGGGGAAATGGAATACATCAGTGCAGGTAATATTGCCTGACCTCATAAAACAAAAGGAAAAATTGCAGATTCTGACAGCCATTATGAATCTTGTATCAGCATCCAAACAGCTCCGAGCTGAGGCACGGTGCATGTTTGTAAATAGAAAAAAAAAACCCAGGGTTGCCACATTGACTTGCAATACGGAGCAAAAAAATGACTTGTCAGTAATTCATTGTGGGATGTTAAAGAGGCTGTTGGATTTCCTGGTTCTCTCCACAGCCAGAGTTTAGCCTGGAGCAGCAGGGAAATGCTGCTCGCCGAGGTGGTCTCGGCTCAGCCACGGGCTGGGGCGGCCGGGAGGTGACGGGGGAGCTGCCACACGGGGAAAGAAACGCATATTTTAGGCAAGCTGTGTTGGTTCAGAAATCCTGAGCCTTTTTAATGGACACGCCATAAAAGTGCACGCTCTCTTCCTATTAAACCAGATAATTTTGGTTTTGAAAGCCTTTGAACTACAGTATTTTCTTGAAAAACATGGCAGGAGGGCTGGAACTATGTGATCTTTAGTGTCCCTTCCAAGCCAAACCATTCTCTGATTCTATGAAAAACCCGAAGTGTTACAGTGTCAGACTCTACACCCAATTAGAATTTTATTTCTATTAAAAGAAGGAGCTCTATTGAGTGTAGTTCTTTCCAATTTCGTGTTAAAGTTTCTTTTTCTCTTAATTTCTCGACTACTCATGTTTTTTATTATTTGATGGTGTACCTTCATCAGTCTTGTCCTTCCTTGGGCTTCCTTGTGTTCTGTATTTCAGAAAGTTCTGAAAATGAGCATTATTGCAGTGGTTTGGTAAGGCAAGTAAATTAAGGATGGAGTCAGTCATTAGAAATTAGTTAGACTATTTGCGTACTTGAAATGCCTGGAATTCTTGCAGGCTTTCACTGGTTGGGCTGTATTTGATAATAATATCTTGGGAAAGTCTGTTAATCAGATTAATTTAATATGCTTTCAGTGACTATTTTTAAGTTTGAAATTCCTCTTTTCTCTAGTGAAAGAGTTTTCGACTTTATGCATTAAAATCTTCTTGATGACTCTTGAAGCAGCAAAGGCTTTACTGATGGTGGGCTTTCAGTCACACCTAGGTCAAGGTGCTTCTTCCTTTACCCTCAGAGGTGAGACTGTTTCTTTCCATGTTTTTCTGTGCTGTAGAGAACCACTTTTAATTCATAACAACAAAATTTTATCTCCAGCATTGCCTCCCCTTCAAAATTTCCTTTAACGTGGGCGGTGGGTGTAGCTTTAGTGCTGGGTGCCGCACTGGACCGCACAGTCGCTTCATCTCTGGATGCTGGAGAGCCTTGCTCCGACTTTTTTCTTGGACTCCTTGGGGAATAAAAGCTCTCTTTGCCTCGGCTAATTGGGCTGGTGTATGTGTGGGCAGGTTATCCTCTCACGCCGGCCCCGCGCTGATATTTACCCAGGGCCCCTCCTCGCGCGAGCCCGGCGCTGCCGCGGCTCCCGCGCCTCCGTGTTTGCTGGAACTCGAGTGCACTTGAATTAAATTGCAGCTCATGAATACCAGGAGAGTGCTGGGATGCTGAGGGGAAGCGAGGCTGGTGGGGCAGGCAGGGCCAGCAGGAGCCGGCAGCTCCCTGTCCTCATCCCCCAAACACAGGACGGGGAAATAAGGGAGTGAGGAACAGTTTGGGAAGGTAAATCTGGGAAAATAAGGGAGTGAGAAACAGTTTGGGAAGGTAAATCTGGGAAAATAAGGGAGTGAGAAACAGTTTGGGAAGGTAAATCTGGGAAAATAAGGGAGTGAGAAACAGTTTGGGAAGGTAAATCTGGGAAAATAAGGGAGTGAAAAACAGTTTGGGAAGGTAAATCTGGGAAATGAGCCTGGCAAATTAGATTTCAATATTATTTTTTTGCTTTGTGAACTAAAGATCTTAAAAGCATCTGAAATGCTCTCTTTTTTCATTCATGAGGGCTGTTTATTCATGCAAGGTGAAATATCTACTGTTGCATCATAGAATCACAGAATGTTTTGGGCTGGAAGGGACCTTAAACCCCCTCCAGTGCCACCCCCTGCCGTGGGGTTCTTCCACTTTCTTCTCTTCCGCTATCCCAGGGTGCTCCAAGCCTCATCCAGCCTGGCCTGGGACACTTCTGGATGTGGGCGCCCAGGATTGATCACCTCCATGGTCCTTTTCTGGACACACTCCAGTAGGTTAATAAATAAATTTTTATATAAATTTAAGTGACTTGAAGGACTTTTACCACTACAAAAAAAAAAAACAAAAATCCAAACCTGTGAAAGAAAATATGCATTTGAATCCAGGTATTTGAATACATATAAGGTGCTCAAATTCAGTGAGGCACATGGTAGATTAGATGGAAAGGTTATCCAACAAAACTGAGCGCAACCCAGAAAGATTGAAAAACATTGAATTGCAGAAGGGTGTAAAGATGCGAGATTTCCTATTCAAATACTGATATTTTAGCCACCCAGGTATTAAAAATGTCACTCTAGTCTACAGCCAGCTCTGCCACCAACAGCAAACATGAACTTTCTACATCTGCTCGGAGGTGGCAACTCCAGATTCCCTCATTAATTTAAGCTGATGTGGCTTTTGAGGTAATTAAAGCACAAAGATGGTGACACAAAGGAAGGATTAGGGTTGGAAATACCCTGTTATTAACTTGTGCCTGGATGTGGCTGCTCCTCAGGGCAGTCTCAGTGAGAGTTGCCCATGGGCAAGCCAAGGGTTGGGGATCTCAACCAGCTTCGTGGTCACTGCGTGGGGACGGAGAAATCATGAAACTCAAATTATTGTGGAGAAAGAAAACAGGAAGGAGTTGAGATTCTTGTATGTTCAAAGACAATTAAAAATAGAGAAGGTTCACACTGTTACAGTGAGGGGGGTAAGGAGGGCACCAGACACCTGAAGGAAATTTGCACAAAAATTTGTTGCAGTGACATGTTTCCAGCACCTGGTCACAATTTTTTAGTGATACTGTGGGCAATCTCTGCAGTTGTTCTTTCACATAACACTACTAATTGTAACAGGGCTGTGACACTTTCTGTATTTGCAGCTGTTAATAAGTTGCTATTCCATGAATTATCGTTTCATGTCTCCTGTTGGCATGAGCAAGCCCCGGCTGAAAACACGATAAAGATTTTGGGCTGCTTTAGAAAGACGTTGCTTTTTTTGAAATAAAAATAAGCTCTGACTGGAAAAGCTACTCTTAAAAATATTTTTCAGGGAGTGAAAAATCCCCTCTGGCCGGTAGTGCTGCAGATGAAGGAAAGGCAGGACATCCCTTTCCCCTTCCATCCCATTTCACATTACAGGGAGGCCGTTGCTCTCCCCTTTAACGGCTGAGATGGTTTTGCAAAGGCCACTTCAGGTTTCTCGGCTTTTCAGTGCCTTTTGTGTGAGACTGTCAGCACCCGAGCCCTGGCCATGACATGCACAGACCGCCTGGTTTTTCTCCTTCAGATCAGCGCCTCTGGACAGCTTCTCTTTCTCTGGCAGCCGCTTCAACCTGCTCTGTCTTGTCATCTTCGAGTTCAATATCTGCTGCTCTGAAGGAAAAAAAATGGGATGGGTTGGACCATTGTATTTGGTCTTTTGACCCTCCATGTTGCCCATGAGCAGTGAAGGATAACTTTTGACAAGCCATGTCAGATGTGACAGGCAATCTAGTTGGGTTGAGTGGAAATGTGCTGTACAAGTTTGAAGCCTTAGTTGGGGGCATTTTCCTGGTGTTCAGTGCATTTAAATTGACACCAGACCTCAGTGTTGTTCCTTGCAGAGCTCCGCGCTTCCAAAGCGTGCGGTTTTATCAGCTCAAATGAAAACCTTTCATATGCATTTTGCATCTCATTCCACCAATCCAAGGCAATATAGCCCTTCCCAGGGTTCGTTTTCCATCCCTCAGGAACGCACATTAAATTTAGTTTTCATCTACGAGGATGTTTGATTTTTATTTTCGTGTAGGAGGTTATGTTTTACTGTTCCATGGATTTCTGTCTTTCCGTGGGTCACCTGAGGGTGATGTGATAACACAACTCCACGCACATCATTGTGCTAGAAGTTGCTGAATATTGCAAATTATTCAAAAAGCATTAAAGGAACCTTGCTAAGCTTCAAAGTGCTTTTATTTCCAATTAATTATTCAGAAATGTTGATAGTAGAACCTTTGTGGGAAGCACATTTTCGGTGCTGCTATATAGGCTGCAGTCAAGATCTGTTCTTACAGCATCCCTTCATTAATGGGTTGTGATATGCAGTTCCTCTTTTATTTAAATTAATTCTCATTATGGATGAGAAAAGCTGCCAGATAACATCCTCCCTGGTAGCCAGCAGTGGTGGTCTGGCTTACTCTGAGTTTCCTGGCTCTAACCTACTGAGAGCATCCCTCGTGCTGATCCTGTGCTGCCAACGGCTTCTCCAGGGCAGATCTCCTCTCACCCTGCCTGGATCAGCCCAGGGCTCTGTTCAGCACAGAGTTCTGAAGGGCAGCAGCCAGAAATTGCAGGGAATTCCCTTTGTGATATCCCAGCCCGCTCCAGCCTGGACTCCCAAGCAGCACCATCATTTTCATCACTGCCGCCTTGGTGCTGCCTTTCTTTTCCCCTCTCTGGTGTCACGGAATCCCAGAATAGTTTGGGTTGGGAGGGACCCTAAATCCCACCCAGTGCCACCCTGCCAGGGCAGGGACACCTCCCACTGTCCCAGCTGCTCCCAGCCCCAGTGCCCAGCCTGGCCTTAGACACTGCCAGGGATCCAGGGGCAGCCCCAGCTGCTCTGGGCACCCTGTGCCAGCCCTGCCCATCCTCCCAGGGAACAATTCCCAATTCCCAGTATCCCATCTAACCCTCGTGTCTTCAGCTGTGTGGGAAAACCTTCTCTGTATATCGTTGTCTCCATGTCAACGTGTGACTCTTTTAGGAAACACGAAATTTGAAGTGGTTTAAGGACAACATTATTACTATTACTATTACTATTACTATTACTATTGCTATTACTATTACTATTATTAATTTCATTGTCTGTGTGAATAGTTTATATTTGCCTTTAAGGTCCCTTCCAACCCAAGTCAGTCTATGATTCTGTGATTGTAGCTTTGCTTGTGTTTTTGGGGTGGAACAAAACATAACAGCAAGCAGAGCACTTTTGTGCTCATACAGGGCCTTTCAGCCTTAACAGCAAGGTGACACTTTTGGCTGATGATTATTTTTCCCCAAATATAACTGATTTGTTTATTTCTTTCTTCAGAGTAGATGTGATTTTTCCTCATAAACCATTCCCGTGCGAATTAAAAACAAATTCAACTGGTGGGTCAGTTAAGTCTTTAAAACAAAAAAACTAAGGAAAAAAAAAGACACAGAGCAAGCAGTTGGCAATAAACTTGTCCTTTTTGGCACCTGGAATAAAAACAGTAACATAACAGTACCTTTATATAGCACATAAAAATATAATTCAGGATAAGAATTCAGAGGTCACGGCAAATGGTTACCTAAATAACTCTGGGGAGTTAAAATAGTTTGCTTATACAAAGATAAGGTGATATTTTATGCAGAAAGCCCATGTGTGGTTCCAAAGCCTGCTGGTTTTATTCGCAGTAAAACAACTTTGAAAACAACGTGCAGAAAAAGTTAGAGAAAATAATTTTTGCAGATTGTAAAACGTAGACATCAGAATTTGGGAGGTGATTCTGCTCCACTTAAAAATGTCCATCAGCCTTGGCTTTAATTAGTGCATTGTGGCTGGATTGTTTCTGACCTACAGCTTCCTTCATTTCTTTGGCCACACATAGTTGTAAACCCCAAAATGAGGTTTCTTGGCCGTGGAGGATTTGTGGTAGAGCATTTTGAAGGTGTAAAATCTACAGGGGCTGGAGTTACTTCCCCAGCATTTACATTTGGCTGCCAGATTGAGGCTTCTCAGGGACCTCTGTACCCTGGGCTGTATCCACAGCTCCAGGTCCTGTTAACTGGAATTGCACTTCAGATTCCTCCAAACAGGCTCTACTGCTCCTCACCACCTTCCAGGAGAGGTTGTCCATGGGATGGGGAAAACTCAGGGGTCCTGGGGGTTATGTGGCCATGCTTTCAGGAGCAGCAATCTTTGCCATGTCTTGGCTGGCAAAGCTGTTTCAAGTTCTTACAAATCATAGAATCCCAGACTGGGCTGGGCTGGGGGGCCCTTAAAGCTCATCTCACCCCAACTCCCTGCCATGGGACACCTTCCATTAAACAGGGTTCCTCCAAGCAAATGTGTGGTTATATATGGAATATGGTTATATTAAATTAAAATAACCCTTGCAAGTAACAGGCAGCATTAAGAGACTTGGGACAAAGGATGGAGGGACAGGACCCAGGGAATGGCTCCCAGTGCCAGAGGGCAGGGCTGGATGGGAGATTGGGAATTGGGAATTGTTCCCTGGCAGGGTGGGCAGGGCTGGCACAGGGTGCCCAGAGCAGCTGTGGCTGCCCCTGGATCCCTGGCAGTGCCTAAGGCCAGGCTGGGCACTGGGGCTGGGAGCAGCTGGGACAGTGGGAGGTGTCCCTGCCATGGCAGGGCTGGCACAGGTTTGGCTTTGAGGTCCCTCCCAACCCAAACCATTCTGGAATTATGTCATTTAAAGTCATTTGTTCCATATTTTGACACGTTTTTCCTTGACCCTGTGGATTTCACATCAAAATTGATGTTTGCAAACCAACACTAGAAGCAAACCAGCAAGAAAAGCCCTCCCCAAAAGCAAAGGTCATTGATTTTGCAGAGAGTTGGGCTTTGCAGTAGGAGATCCAGCAGTGTTTTCTTCTTTCAGCTCTAAAAGTGTCGATTTTGATCTGGAAGCTTAATTTCTTTCATCAAGGAGTTAAGCACTCAGTTAAATTCCATGAGAACATATTTAAACATATTGAAAGATGTACCCAGTACATTCCCCCTAACGCCCATAATAATGTGGCCGTCCGGGGCTTCGGGCATTGGGGCTTTTCATTTACATGGGCTGACCTCAAATTGGATGTAAGTTTTTATATATCCAAATTAATGCATTTGTTCTCCATTCGTAGAGGGACCCTGGTGAGCAGGGCTTGGCCGTGGTCTCCAGCTGCAGGCAGATGTTGCTGGTGGTGGGAAGGGGCTTTTGTGTGCCCCTTTCATGGGGTGCAGGTGGGGAGGGTCTGTCTGGGGGAAATTCTGCTTCACATTCTGGTCCAGATCCAGCCCTTCAGCGCTGGTGGAGCCACTGATTGTAAAATAAATGGTTTTTCTTTGCCCGATGAAAGTGTTTCTGCTTTGGTGGATGGCAGAGAAATACAGACCAAAGCTGCTTTTCCCAGCTCCTTGCCACAGGTAAATAACTTTTAAAAAGAGAAGTCCTTGCATTCTTTGTTTCTCCTTGGCTGCTTGTGTAGAGGAGAGGACAAGACTGTGGACAAGCAGGACTTCCACAGCTGCAATCAGGGTTCACATATTTGTGTGGTCTCCTCTATCCATGTAGTCATGGTCATGGTGGCCACCACTCCTTTAGCCATCTTGGATTAGTTTTTCTGCTAATGTAGACTTCTTCACTGGGTAAAATTGTAGCATCATAGAGCAGTTAAGGTTGGAAAAGACCTTTAAGATCATCAGGTTCATCTGTCAACCAGCACCATGGTCACCATTAAAACATTTGTGAACACTTCCAGGGATGGTGACTCCACCACTTCCCAGTGCCATTGATTTACAACCTTTTCCATGAAAGATTTTTCCTAATCCTAATGTCTCATCTAAACCACTAAGCATCCTTGTTTCCATCTCAGAAGTTCAAACACGCCAGTTCCTGAGCAGGATGGATATTATATTTGATTAATAACATCCTTGCATTATTACTTGATCCTTATGTTCTACAACTGCAAAACAATATGGAAATTAGCTGGAATTTCTCCATGGAAGGGGTGCTCAGGCCTTGGCAGGGGCTGCCCAGAGAGGGTTGGAGTGCCCATCCCTGGAGGTGTCCCAGGAATTCCTGGAGGTGGCACTCAGGGCTCTGGGCTGGGGACAAGGTGGGGATCAGGCACAGCTGGGACTCGATGATCCTGGAGGTCTTTTCCCATCTGAAATGATTCTGTGCTTCTTTTCCACAATTCTGTGAAATAAATTCCCTTTAACAAGGCAGGTTATTTCTAGCTGCTGCTGTGTCCCTCCTTTTCCCACCCCAGCTGTGCCCCTGCTCCCAAGCCAGTGAGGAGCAGCTTGTCCTGTTCCTGCAGCAGCTCCTGTACCGGTGCCACGGGGCTGTGGAGGCTCCCCCAGCACTTGTCACCTCGTGTTGGGGACCAGGCAGAGGCTGGGGACAGAGGATCTCACCCAGCAGAGGCTGGGGACAGAGGATTTCACCCAGAAGAGGCTGGGGACAGAGGATCTCACCCAGAAGAGGCTGGGGACAGAGGATCTCACCCAGCAGAGGCTGGGGGCAGAGGATCTCACCCAGCAGAGGCTGGGGACAGAGGATCTCACCCAGCAGAGGCTGGGGACAGAGGATTTTACCCAGAAGAGGCTGGGGACAGAGGATCTCACCCAGAAGAGGCTGGGGACAGAGGATCTCACCCAGAAGAGGCTGGGGACAGAGGATCTCACCCAGCAGAGGCTGGGGACAGAGGATCTCACCCAGAAGAGGCCTCTCCAAACACCCCCTCCCTGGGCATTAGCAGTGCTCCCTGCTTTGGCTCTTGTATAAATATCTGCTGCATTTCCACCAGGAGTTATTGCTGTTATATATTTTACAGACACTTTACTGTCATCTAAGTGGTTTATTTTATTCCCACAGCTAGGAGAAAACTACAAAAGGAATTTTGTAATCTGAATGTGATTGTGGGCAGAGAGTAATGTTTTGAAAAGGAGCTGAGAGTAAATTATATCAGTGCTTTATTGTGTTTAAGGAGACTTTTCTATTGTGCTAGGAGTTAACATTAGTTCTCAAAGTTATTAACTGGATGTGGTTTTATTATGACTGTGTGTTTTGTCAATATATGACTTTTTTTGTTAGGCTTTTCGGTGCCAGTTCGGCTGCAACTTTGGCACCCTCCAAGTTTAAATATGTAAACTCAGCTGGTGTTGAAAGTTTGTTTAGGTTTAACTCCCTCTCCCATGCAGCAGAGAAAGTAACCCTTTTTTTATCCCTGCTAGGCTATTTATAGAGGGGCTTTCTCCAGGCAGGCTGCCTTACTCCAGGTTGTTTTGACAAATCCTATTTGGAGAATGAGACTCCAGATTTGGAGTTTGGAGATGGCTTTTTTGGTGGAGATGGAAGTGGTGTGGCTGAGGTGACCTTTCAGGCTGCCTCTGAGTGGGATTTTAGCAGGAGCTTTGATGTGAGGGACAGAGACTTCACACTGGAGTGTGGTTGGAGCCCATGGTGCCACCACAAACACTTGGCACCACCCCCAGCCTGAAGCTCCTCTTCAAAATGCCCCAAAGACCACTTTTAAATAATATCTGTAGAATCACAGGGTATTTTGGGTTGGAAGGGACCTTGAAAATAATCTCATTGCGTGGGCAGGGACACACTGTATGTTATATATCAACTGCCAGCACATGGCATTGTGTGTCTGGGTTTTCAGGTTTTTCCTACTTTTGAAGAAGATATTAAAGCCTCTACCTCTGGAGATAAATAGACAGCTTTAGAAAGGATAAGTTTTGAGAAAAAAAAATTAAAAACTCAAATCCAGGCCTCAGAATAATGCCTCCCCTTACTAAAGAGAAGTATTTGAGGTTGGATGGGGCTTGGAGCAGCCTGATCTGGTGGAAGCTGTCACTGCCCATGGCAGGGGGTGGCCCTGGATGGCTTTAAGATCTCAGCCAGCTCAGAGCATCCTCTGATTAATTGCCTTTCACTAATTCTATAAGGACACCATATGGCTGTCAAGAGGGCCCCACCTTCTCCCATGGCATCCTCTCCAGTCAGCCTTCGCTGCTACCCCGGCTTTTCCTCAAGCCATTTTGAAGATGAGTTTGTTTTATTTTGTCTTAGTGTTTATCTCCCTGTCTGAGCACACAGTAAAACCCCCCACATCTGCAGTGTGGATTTACTGGGCTCTTCAGTACTAAACATAAAATGCAAGGATGGACCACGTAAAGTAAAAATATTCCGTGGCGTGTGCAAAAACATGGTTGATAGAGCAGAGGAGCTGCTCCTGAGCCAAGTTAATACCATCCACGCAGGGCCCAGTAGATCTCCATTACTAAATAAAGTGCTCTCATGAAGCCTAATGTGTTCCTGTGAATTACCCCATTACCTGGGAAGATCCATGTGGATGTGGCTGCTCACACTGCTCTTGGCCAAGCTGGTGGCTGTGCCTCAGAGTTTGTCATTAAAGCCAGCCATTCATTTTTCTCAAATGTCCATTGCAAGGTGTAAATTGGTTTAAATAAGAATATATTTTCAAGTTTCAGGAACAAATCTCCCTCATTATCACAATACTCCCTATTTTCTTTCTCTGTGAAGGCTGCTGTGGTTACAGGCACTGTGGACAGGCAAGTGGAGGAGTTGCTGTATCTGTGCAAATCACAGATGTGTTTTAATTAATGAATGTAGCTGGTGTGGGGCAAAGGGAACATCCAGAGCTGGGACCACAGCCCTGCACATGGGGATACCCCATCACCCCCAGTGCTCCTCTGGCTCGGGCACGGCAGAAATGAACACATTTTATTCTGGTGGTTTTTGGCAGCTCCCCTTCAGGGTTGTTTTTCAGCAGTGAGTTGGCTCTACAGCCATAAAATGGAATCTCTGTGTAGGGGGGACCTGGAGAGAGCTTTGGATGAGGGCCTGGAATGCCAAGGGGGAATGGCTCCCACTGCCAGAGGGCAGGGCTGGATGGGAGATTGGGAATTGGGAATTGTTCCCTGGCAGGGTGGGCAGGGCTGGCACAGGGTGCCCAGAGCAGCTGGGGCTGCCCCTGGATCCCTGGCAGTGCCCAAGGCCAGGCTGGACCCTGGGGCTGGGAGCAGCTGGGACAGTGGGAGGTGTCCCTGCCATGGTAGGGTGGCACTGGGTGGGATTTGGGGTCCCTCCAACCCACACTATTCTGGGATTCCATGGATACACCGTGGCACTGAGTCCAGTCCAACCTTCATTTGCATTGCCAAAACAGAGCATTTTGCTCACAAATTCACTGTTGTCTCTTCAGAACAAGAAGAAGAACAAGTTTCTTTCTTCTTCAAGAAACTTGTCCATTCTAATTCATAGGTACAAGGGATAATTCCTACAGTCCTCACCATGGTTTAAGCCAGGCTACTGTGAAATTAAGAGTGATTTCCAGTTTCTCCTCTTCCAAATGAAACTCATTTTGTTCATTTTTCCTACCCAAGAAGCAACGTTCAGCAGCCTGAGGGAATAATTTCAGAATTCCTGAGTTTGTAAAGATGCCCAAAACTGATGTAGAGTAGGTCTTGTAGAGTTATTTACCATTATTAAGTGCTTTGTCCCAATTCTCTTTTTTTTCTGTTTTGGCCCATTTTTGTTGAAGCATGCAATATCCTGAGTTGGAAGGGACCCTGAAGGATCTCCTGGTCCTGCACAGGACAATCCCATCAATCCCACCCTGTTCCTACAGACAGTTCTCTCATTGTGTTGGTTGGTCCCCGTCCATCATACTGGTTGTAACCTTTAAGTACTTACATGGTTGTACCACACCTCCTGCTCTGGACTACTTAACTTAGTTTAACATTTCCTCCAGAACTGAAATCTTTCTGAAATACTGTTTTAGTTGCTTTTAATTGAATTTGAATTATGGCTTCAAAAATTGATCTTTATTTATTGGATGCAGAGTGAGGTGCAGTATTTCAGGGAGTGCCTCCTCAGAGGGGGCCTGGTGGGCAATGACTGCTGCTGGATTAGCCCCACAAGATTCTTGGTATCTCTGTCACTCAGTGCTTGTTTACATCATATTTCCCTGCATTTTGAGGCTCTTGTGAGAAAAATTTAATTTTTTTTTTTTCTGCAGTCTGAGTATGTCACTGTCCTGTCTGTGAGGCCCATATTTAATCTTGCAGATAATGATTTCTTTTATCATCATGATCTCTCATGATTAATTGTCAGTTTTATCACATTCATATTCTACCTAATTATTAATAAGTACAAATTTGAAGAACAACAACAATCACAGAACAGGGGAGGCTGGAAGGGACTCTCTGAACTGCTTTCTGTGTGGATAATTGATTTATTTTTATTCTAATAGCTGCATTCTGCACTTGTTCATGACCCTCCTGTCTTGCTGGCTTGGACTACTTCTCTTAATTCATCAAAATTATTTTGGTTTCTGATTTTTTCACATAAGCTGCTTGGACCCTATCCCAGCTTGGTGTGCATTGGATTTATAATGCACACCAGTTCAACCAATTCCAATCAGTTCAACCAAACACTGGAAAAGCTGGAGTTATAATGTCATCCCAGTTGGCAGCTGGTATTCTAGTTCATCTTACTGGCATTAAAACACAAAGACTGGGATTTCCAGTTCACATTACTGCAAAACACTGCTTCCCTCTGAGCTCCCTGTTGCCCTTGTAACTAGGCAGTAAAAACCCTGCTTAAATTTTTTAAAACTTTTCTTGGTGTCCACCTTAGACTCTGTTAATGCAAACTGTATTTCCCTGGTTTTTTATGAGAGTGTCACAGCAAAGGTATATAAAAATCTTGATAAAGTCAGTATATATTTCCCCTACTGCTGCCCCCCCTTATCCATGAGGCCAATTATCTTGTCAAAGGAAAAGATTAGATTTGTTTGGTGGTTTATAACCTTATGAACCTGAGATGCTTATAAATATTTTAATAATTTGTTCCATTATCGCTCCCAATATCAAAGTTTGACTGGTCTATAATTTCTTCCTGTCTCCTTTTCCCCCGGCTTTGTAAATCCTCAGGGACCTCGTCTGTGCTCCAGGAGCTGTCAGAGATGGTCACTAACTCTTCACTGCTTTATCCTGTTCCAGTGAACTGTTACACCAGCAGTTAGGAATTGCAGACTGGTTCCAGGAGAAAGTCCTGGGGCATCCATAAGGATTATTTATGACAATGGTGTTTCCTGTTTGGGAAGGTTTAATATTTGTGATCAGAAGCACTTGATGGATTCTTTCAGGGACCATGAGTGGTTGGATGAGTTCAGTGTGTAAATGTGTGTGTAACTACAATTTTTAATCTTAATTTAGGGAGTTGGCTCACATCTCTCACCTGCACAGATATGTTAATAAGGATTTAAAAGCACATTGTCCAGTAAAACACAGAATGCACCACATCAAGTCCAGTTCATGCACCTTCACCTCGGGCTGGTTGCTTTAAATTAAATTTCATCTGGGTGATGCAGCCAACAGTAATGCAAAATCCTGTGGTGGAATCGTTCTTAACTATTGTGTAAATTCAAGGGATATTTTGGCAGATTTGGTTGTCTAAAGTACCCACTGAGGCTTGGAGAAACTGAGGTGTGGCTTCTGAAGCTGGGTTGCCCCTGCCCTTTGTCCCAGGCGTTGATCCCTCGGGCAGTCAGCATCTGGACCTTACAGACCTGAGTGTTTCCTGCCCCTGGGGTCTGTGATGTCCCCACTGCTGTGGACACTGCCCAGGGAGGGGTTGTCCTCAGCTTTGTATCAGTTTTATCATGTTCATATCCTACCTAATTGTAAATAAATTCAAATACTTCGAAGTGCAGAAGAGGTGAGGCTGGAAGAGGCTCTGAACTTTGCTGGGTGAACAATTGATTTTTTCATTGCTCCTGGTTATGATCTGCACTTGATCATGAACCTCCTGTTTCGCTGGTTTGGATTATTTCTCTTAATTTTTCAAAATAGCTTTGATTTCTGATTCTTTCACATAAGCTGCTTGAACTGTATCTGGGAGTAGTTTTTGGAGACATGTCCAGGGGGATGTAGCTGGTGCATTTTCCCACTTAGGCCATACTGGTGCAGCCTGGTTGTCTTAAGACAAGGAAAAAAGGGGAAGATTTATATTCTGTAGTCCATCCTGTATGCTATTCATGTCAAATATCATTTAGACTGTACCATAAATAAAATCCATGATTACTTCAGTGAAAAGCTGCCCACATTATCCTTTAAAATCTGTTTCCCTTTCCATATGTGCAGCAAAACTTGTATCTTGCCCCAGCACCTCCAGTGCTGCAGTTTACTGGGAAGTGAGTCTATGCACATGTTTATGCATATATGTTGTGTATCTGCTTAAATAATTAAATTGGATCTCCACTGTAATGCTTTGTGCACCACAGCAGTGTTTTTATCACAATAAATATCCCAGCAAGAGCCAGGATGTCACGAAGGTGTTGCTGTGTGTGGTTCTACCTCAGCAAAGAGTTGTTGTAGTCAGTGGTGTGAGGACCACACTTGTTTTAACAAGAGATTCTTAATGACTAAACAATTTTGAATATTAAATACTTCTAGTAATAAGCTTTATTATGCAGTACCATGGTTTTTCACACAGAACAGATATCTCAGAACTTGAAATGAATGGGTGCAGAGCTTTGTTGTTGTGCAGTTCAGAA
>VZRH01003119.1:103875-111360 GCA_013397555.1 Urocynchramus pylzowi
TCCTACTGTGATACCTGCCCAAAATCCTACTCACTGTGTGACCTGAGTAATACTTTCTGCTTTTTATTGGTAAATAATTAAAGGTTATCCTTTTTTTTTTACCCATTTAGCTGAGCTGCCTTCTCCCCTCTCAGGTAGATTTGAGGCAAGCGCCGGGATTTGCTCCTCTGCAAAACCATCTCCTTACAGGGGATGAAAAGAAAATAAACACTGACATTCATGTTGTAAAAATGAGATAACCATTGATGTTCTTTCATGCTGTCCACAAAAACATGCTGATGGCTTTGGAGAGAGCAGAGCAGAGCTGGCTGAGCAGGGTTCTCCTCTCCAGCTGCCCCACTTGCAGAATTAATGCTCTCACCAGATATCCAAGGGCTGGTTGCACGATCATTGCTTGAATTCCTTGGATTTCTGAAACATTTCCTTTCTGTTCTGCTTATCTGCCCTTTATAGGCTTTGTGAAGTGTTTCCAGACACGTATTTTTACGAATTTTCACTCCTGCATGCCCGTCTTCTTTTCTTTGCAGTGCCTGGATAGCTTGTTTGCAAAGTTTGCTTGGCCACAGGATCCCAAGGGGCTGGATTCAGGACAGCATGTGCATGCAGCCCTTGAATCCATGTCAGATAGTCCCCAGATCCTAAAAGGTTGGCTACCCCTGAGATAAGGCATCATGTTTAATGGCCTCGATTTTTCTTTTAAGTGTTTATTTTTATCATACCTCCATGAAATGTCGGCCTGCTGGCCGCACCAGTATTAAAATAATTCAGCTAATTTGTGGGGGGATGTGTTCTGGTGCTCCAGAAGGTGTTTATAAGGAGTAAATTTAAAAAAAAAAAAATTGATGGATGAAAGGCTCATTTTGTTCACATTTCATCTTGCAGAAAGTATTTCAAAGAAACACTCAAACACTAGAGGTAAATGGAAGGGAGATGATGCTTTTATTGCCCAGTTAGGTAAATGGTGTTACGCTGATTATTGTGGGCTGTCATATCATCGGCACATAAATGGTTGGTGGGAAATAGTCTCATCTGAGGGAATATTTTCTGTTTGCATTGCAATAATCTGGATGGCACATATTGTATGTGGAAGGAATGAGCAGCAGGTTCCTCCTACAGCGCCTCTTCAGGTCTGTAATTAAATCAGTGTTTTGATTAACAGCGTCATTGCTAACCGTGTAAAAATGATGACTGGATTTTAGATTAGTTTATTTATTTACTTTTATTTTAATTGGTGTTTTTTTGTTGTTTTTTTTTTTTTTAAATAAAGGTAAATAGGGATCTGGCTGAGGATTGTGTTCTGGATCCATGGGATCTATGATGTGGAGGGGCTGGGAGCTGGCAGCAGAGCTGGGAGCATCCACCTGCCCACCACCCTGTGTCCCATACAGAGCTCTTCCCATGGCTGGTTTTGGATGAGACCTGGGAAAAAAAGCTGTTTTAAAAAGGAAAAATCAGGGCTGTTTTGATTTTAATTAAAAATTGGATAACCAGTTGTCAATAAGGAAAAGGCTAAAGAGTTTTTCTGCAGATGAAAAAACAACAAAAAAAGCAAACACCAAAAAAAAAAAAAAAAAGAAAAACAAAGAACAAATCACCATTTTACCTTTCAGACATTATCAACCATAATGATGGGAAGAAGAGTGAGGGATATACAATGAAAAGCCACCAACTTGATACTCCCACATCAAAAATCCTTTTTAAAGCGAGACAGAAGAAAAAGCAAAGTTCGATGAACATTACTGAGGAAAAAATAAAATAATATAAAATTAAATTTAAAAAAAAAGCAGAATAAAAATCATCAGATGTCAGCTGCTGGCTGCGTTTGCCGCCTGCCTGGGCGGTGGCCGTTGGCATGCAGGGCAGGGCGGTGGCCCGGAGGGAGCCGGGTTCCAGCGCAGTGGGTCGGAAGCGGCGCTGACAGCCCGGCCTCCCCCGGGACCCCGCGCTCCGCAGGGAGCAGCCCGGCCTGAAGGGCCCGGTGTGCCAGCCCGCCCGCCCTGGGACATGCCAGCTCTGGGCAGAGGGGCAGGGGGCTGCGTTGGAGTTTCTGAGGAGCGCGTCACCCCACTGGGGATGTGGGGTGAGCGTCGCCGCTCATCGCCCAGCGAGGTGGGGTGTGCCGCGGAGGGGACTTAGGCTGGTGCTGATGGTCAAATCCAGGAGATTCCAAATTGGTTTGATTTGATTTGATTTGATTCCCCTGTCAGAGCAGGAGAGTTGTGCAGAAATCCAGCTCCAGCTGGGTGTGCAGTCCCGATGAGGAAAGCCAGGCTTAGGTGCAGCCATATCCAGGCAGGATTTGTGAGCGTTGTTTGACCCTGCCCTCGGAACCGCCGCTCCTCTGTCGTTACTCCCGAGTGTGTTTGTGCCCTTGGGATGTGCCACCTTCATGGGAAAGGCTGGCACCACCTGGCAAACCCCACTGTGACACCTTGGGGCTGCCTGGTATCGCCAGGTGAGGTGTCCATGGGTGGAGTGTGGAGCCTGGGAGGGGATGGATGGAGGGGGGACAGTGGGGACCCCTGCCAGAGGTGCTGCAGTGAACACACCAGGCAACAGCTGCTAACAAAGCACCAGGAATGGGCCAGGATATAGAATCCCAGAATCATTCAGGTTGGAAAAATCCTCCAAGACCCCTTCCCCAGCACTGCCATGGCCACCACTGCCCCGTGTCCCCAAGTGCCACATCCACAGCTCTTAAATCCCTCCAGAGATGGGGACTCCACCAGTGCCCAGGGCAGCTGTGCCAGACCTGAACAGCCCTGTCCATGCAGGAATTTTTCTGAATATCCATTCTAAACATCCCATGGGGCTGGAGGGACAAAGGATGAGGCAGAGGAAGGGATCACACTTTGCAGAAGGTGGGGTAGGTGTTTTTCCACAGAGACAAAGCTTCTCCCAGCACACTGCACACTTTCTATTCCCTTTTTTCCTGTCTGGCTTCCCGTGGCATTAAGGCTGATGTGATCGTGCTGTCAGGTCCTTCTCGTTTCCTTTTTTCCAGTTACTTCTGAGTTTGATGGATGGCCTCAGCCCGGTGTGACCAAGGGCTAGGAACATGATTACATTCCTCCAAACCCCAGGCAGGCTGCTGTCCACGGGCAGGACAGCCTGGAGCACCCGTCCCTCTCCGGGGACATGGGTGGGGAGGGCCTTTGTGGACACTCAGTCTGGGGAGTGTGGTTCAGTAGGCGTCAAATTTAATGACTCTATTAATCTATTAATTGCAATACTCATGGAGCAGCTTCCCAACAGCTGTGGAGGGATTTTCCCACCCCCTTCGCAGCAGGTTCCTGCCCGTGGCAGGTTGATAATCCCACCAAATATCGCTGTGCTCTTCAGTTCCATCACCATCCACTGTCTCTTTTTGGTCCTTTTATAAATCCTGTGCTAAATTGCAAATCCCAGCCTAAGTGTGTGTTTGTCCGTCTTATCAATAATGCATCGCCCCGAGGTGTGGGAGGGGGAGCCACAAGTGAAACTGCCCACCGTAATTCAGGGCTATAAATCATATTTTCTGTTGGGTTTGGAGGCTGAGACTGTCTCAGCAAGATGGTCTGTGCCACTTTATTGTGATACTTCAGGAATATTTTTTTATTTGCTCCATTCCTCTATGTGTGTGTGTATATATATATATTTATATATCTATATATATCTTCCTGCTTCCTTTTCAGCTGTCAGTAGAGGGTGAATCCTGGATCTGCAAAAAGTATGAGCTTTCTTTTCGTAAGGCAGACACAGACTGCCTCCAATATCAGGTGTCTTGTATAAAATCTTCCACAGAAATTACAGAGTTTTATTTTTGGAAGAGATGCAGAGCTGAGCCATGGATTGTTGTCCACATTTGGGACCTAATTGAGATGCTGATCTGCAAAATATTCTGTGTCCAGCGGTGCATGTTTAGTGTTCAGCTTGTATTTTCTGTCCTGCAAGTCTGGCCTGAGCTAAAACATGATTTTCAAACAAAATATTTAAAAAGGATAAAAACCAGATATTCTCTTACTGGTATTTAAACCCATCCTGGGGTCTCATGCTCTGGGGAAGACTCCCTGAGCTCCTGCTGGAGCAGACTCAGCACTAATGGTAGGATCAATGGATGTTTTCAGAGGTGAATATTTTCTTTTTCCAGAAGTATTTGCAAGGAAATGCTTCTCGAAACTATAAATTTATATACTATTTAGACTTCAAAATTAACATATTCTCTGGCATAAGCACAATTTTCACTTTTATTTTCTAATTTAACTGCTCGTGTTTTTGCAAGGAGGCACCTACTTGTTTCTTAATCCTGGTGGCCAACTGGAAAGATCCTGATTCCAACAAAATCACAGAGTAGAATCACAGAATCATTAAGGTTGGAAAAGATCTCCAAGATCATCGAGTTCACCTGAATATACCATCATGCCCACTAAACCATAATATATTAAATAATACATATCTAAAGCAGTCCTGACATCAGTGATTTGCTGTCACCAGACATCATCCCCAACATTTTCCAAATTAGCAAAACTTGGACATTTTATTTTCTGGAGGACCAGGTTGAATCCTTTGGGGTTTGTATCTACCTCAGCCCCTCTTTGTGGCATCAAATTCACCTCAATGTCCCTTGTACTTGTCATAGAATCATTAGGGTTGGAAAAAACCCTTCAGATCATCAAGTCCAACTCTGAGTCCTCCTGCTGTTGAGTTTGCCCATCCCAAACTGAGGTTATCCCATCCCAGGCACGCTGCTGGGATAATTTCCCACTCCATTTCCCAGTGGAACAGGAAAATGTGGAGAGCCATAAAAACACCTGGTACAACACATCATTTTAGGGCAATCCACGGGATTGAATCCACCTCAACCCCACTGCAGGAATAAAAAGTTGAGTTTCTAAGGAGTGCATATGGAAGGACTTATTTCTGCTGTAAAGATTTCCTGACAAGCAGAAATATAATGCTTTTTGAAAACCTCATTAGAAAATCAATTATATCGTGACACTTAATGTTGGGTTATTTACAAGCGAGATGTCTTGTTGGGAAAAAACACAATAAAAATTCACACTTAATCCAGAAAAATGGGGGAGCATAAAGAAGAGTTAGGTTGTGTTATTAGCATGTTCAAAGGAGCAATTACCACAAAGCAGAGGGTTTGTGCTTCATCGGGGGCAGGAATGAGATCTGATCATGGAGGGACTCGAGGTTTCACCCCCTCAGAGGGAAAAGGGCTGAGAGATCCTCTCAGGGCAGATAATAATGAGTTTATTTATGGATTTGTGTTGATGCCCAGTGCCCAGGTCATGCTCCTCCTCTTGCTTTTCCTGGTGGAATCATTAAGGTTGGAGAAGACCTCTGAAATCACTGAGCCCAACCATCAGCCAGCACCATGTTCACCACTAACCAGGCCCTCGAGTGCGACACCCACATGGTTTTGAACACTTCAGGTGACTCCTTCACTGCCCTGGGCAGCCCCTTCCATGCTTGACAACCCTTTCCATGGAGAAGATTTTCCCAATATCCAACTTAAACCTCCCCTGGCACAACTTGAGGACGTTTCCATCTCACAGCCCTTGATTTCTTTGGGTTTAAATGCCTTCAAAAAGAGAATCTCACCTTGGCACCTGGGGAATGGCTGCTGGGAGGCTGTGGCTGCTAAACCAGCAGCTTTCTTTGGAGAAAAAATGGGAAAACTCCTCCAATTTCATGGAATCACAGAATGGTTTGGGTTGGAAGGGACCTTAAAGCTCATCTCTTTCCACCCCTTGTGCCATGGGAAGGGACACATTCCAAATTTCTGTGCTGCTAATTAGGAACATATGACCTCAATTCTTGATTTTTTTTTTTCCTTGACTGTAACAGTTTTTAGGACTGGACTGTTTTCTTCAAATAGAAAATACTTGATCTGAAGCAGAAAATTTTGTTTGTCATGCAAATATGAGCAAGATGCAGCTAATCTAATATCCCCTGCATCGTTCACACTGAGGGAACTATAGAAAAAGGCTAATTTCTAGCTGAAATCCTTGTTTTACATAGCCTGCAATCTGAGTTTGCATCAGATGCAGAACTAATGGTGTTTATTTCCTGCAGAGTTAAACCAGAAATGTGTAACTACAAGCTCGTGTGTGCGTTTGTGGTAGGAAAGAATTGTAATGTGTTTTCATCTTTCATTCTGCATAATGCCTGTGGTAGTTCACTGTCTGCAGCTGTAAAGTTTCTGTGCTTTCCCTGGTTTTTAATTTAAAAATCCATGGGATTGATATGTTTACTTCATAATGAACAATTGGGCCATGAGAAGAACATTTTTGGCAATAATTAAATCGAGGAAAGGTGACTTGAAAGATCAGAGGAGCACTGGAGGTGAGGCTGAAGGGATTCTCTAGGGAAGATGGAGAGGGACTGGGGACAAGGATGGAGGGACAGGACATGGGAATGGCTCCCAGTGCCAGAGGGCAGGGCTGGATGGGAGATTGGGAATTGGGAATTGTTCCCTGGCAGGGTGGGCAGGCCCTGGATCCCTGGCAGTGCCCAAGGCCAGGCTGGGCACTGGGGCTGGGAGCAGCTGGGACAGTGGGAGGTGTCCCTGCCATGGCAGGGTGGCACTGGGTGGGATTTGGGGTCCTTTCCAAACCATTCTGGCATTCCATGAAGACAGGACACGCTTGTTTTCTTCCAATTTCGAAATTTCAGGAATCTCCTCAAGAACAGGCTTTAGTGCTGTAGACTTTGATTTTTTTTTTTAATTTTTATTTTTATTAACAGTAGTATAAGCACTACTGGTTTTTTTGGGGAGGGGAGGTGTGAGTGCTCTGAAAGGGGAAAGACTCATTCTTGTTTCTAAGAAACTACACAAGTTTCTGTCATGGCATTGTGTGTGTTTTTGTTAGAAATAGATGTTTTTCTCTGTCTTTTGACCTCTCTGCTCACCCCTAAAACCACTTTGAATATAGTTTTCTTCTTTTTCTTATTTCTTATGAGTAATCAACTACTTTTTTTTTTTTTTTTTTTTTTAAAAACTATTAGTTAACTGGCCAAAACTACCCTTGATGTTAAAAGACAGCTGAGAATTAGAGCTCTCACAACACCAAGAAATGGCTATGAGGGGAAGAGGGTTAGGTGCTTCAAAAAGTGACAATATATTGAGTCCCATCAAGCTGGCTGGTCCACTGCTGAATTTCCCACGTTTATCCCCCTTTACTGTTTATAAAGTCACTGGGAGAAATACAGAAGGGACTGAGCACATCATCGTCCTTTACTGTAACCCGGAAAGAACNGCAGCTGGGACAGTGGGAGGTGTCCCTGCCATGGCAGGGTGGCACTGGGTGGGATTTGGGGTCCTTTCCAAACCATTCTGGCATTCCATGAAGACAGGACACGCTTGTTTTCTTCCAATTTCGAAATTTCAGGAATCTCCTCAAGAACAGGCTTTAGTGCTGTAGACTTTGATTTTTTTTTTTAATTTTTATTTTTATTAACAGTAGTATAAGCACTACTGGTTTTTTTGGGGAGGGG
>VZRH01003119.1:116568-122790 GCA_013397555.1 Urocynchramus pylzowi
AAAGAAAAAAATCCACCACATTTGATAAGAGAAATTTATATTATTTATATGGAACAGAACAAACCAATTTACAAGAAAGGCACTTAAGTGGGGAGCTTATTTATTAATGAGTGTAGTACACAAGCTAATGGGGTTGTAATGCAGATGCACCTAAAGCTCGGAGGACAGCGGTCTCCAGGCACTCTGCTTCAGAGAGAGGGGGAAGGCAGGCTGGGAAAATACTCCTGTCCCACTCCAGATGGAGTTATGTGAAGCAGTTTTGTCTGTGTCATCTTGGCAGGGTGGTCTGTCCCCAGCTCTCCCATCACAGGGCGTGTTGGAGTAGGAATGAGATCGGACAGGAGGGGTGGGATGATTGGGAAAGGCTTTGAGCTGAAGGAGGCATTTTGATGAGACATGAGGAAGGAATTCCTGGCTGGGAGGGTGGGCAGGCCCTGGCACAGGGTGCCAGAGCAGCTGGGGCTGCCCCTGGATCCCTGGCAGTGCCCAAGGCCAGGCTGGGCACTGGGGCTTGGAGCAGCCTGGGATAGGGGAACATGTTCCTGCCATGGCAGGGGTGGGATGAGATGAGCTTTAACATCCCTTCCTACCCAAACCATTCCAGGATTCTGATGTGGCAGTGCCAGGGCTGTAAATCCCTAGATCCAGTAAATCCCTAGATCCCACTTTGTCCTCTGTGAGGAGGTTCAGATGTGATTTTAAGGTCACAGCAACTCTGCACCCCAGGGCAGCACCTCTGCACAGGGAAGTTCCAAAACTCCTGGATCCAGCAATGAGGCATCCCCCTGGGTCCAGAGATTTGTGGGAAGATGGGAGAAGCAAGAGCCATGCTGTGGCCAGGCTGGTCCATGAAGGGCAGAGTGTGTTTCAATAATAGTTCTATGCTCAGCCTTTAACAAGCTCCTTCTGAGGTGGCAGTTTACAGACTCTTATTTCAGTTAATTATAACAGCACTTTTTGAAACAGTATTTTTATTGGTTTTATTGATGTGCCCTGCTGGCTTTCCAATCCAGTATTGGGTCCTGCTTGGTTACCTGAGAGAAAAGCTTTTCCTCCTGGATCAGAGGATGCAGGGATGGCCTGTGGCAGGGGAGGGCTCTCTTGGTACCTGCAGAAGGGCCCATCCTGCCAGAGCCTGCCCAGAGGTCACCGAGGCACTGTGGAGAGTTGGGAAGAGCAAACTCCACATCAGTTTGACCCAAATGAAGGAGAATACTCTTTGTTCTCCCCACTGTTCTATTTTTGTGGTTGAGGCCAAATTGGTGAGAGGTACAGCCAGTTCTTGGCTGGGTGATGCCATTTTGGGAGAGATCCTGCTGATGTGTGTGGTAGCAACCTCAAAGCCCTGCAGAAAGGCTTTGGAGATCTCTGTTAACTATGCTGTTTTAATTGGGATATATTAGTTTTTCTGAGGTGCTCTAAGGTATCCCCAGAGTCTTCTCCTCTCCAGGTGAGCACCCCCAGCTCTCCCAGCCTGGCTCCAGAGCAGAGGGGCTCCAGCCCTGGAGCATCTTTGTGGCCTCTGGGCTCAGAGGAGATGCTCAGGGGTCACAGACTTTACACCCACACTGGGAACTCGCTTTGAAAAACGTCCTGGCAAGTTGAATTCTTAAGAGGTTCCTGATTTATCTGTATCTTAATTCATTTTAATAGGCTGGAGGATCTGCAGGTGCTGTTGATTATAATTCTTGGTGCTCACTGTCATCTGGAATTCATGCACTGACGCACGTCAAGGTGGACATCCAAAGTCAGGGCCCAGTTCCAATAATTCAGCCTTAAGTTTTTGTCCTTCACTGTCCCTGTGCACCAGATCAGAGACCTGGGTCTTGCAGTCTAAGGGTTGTAATGTGTATTTTAACTCCCTTAGGTTTGGTGGATTTTTTTTTTTAAATCCATGCATAATTGGGATTATTTCTATCTGAGAGATGTAGAAAAAAATGTAAATTTGACTTCAGATACCAGTTAGCAATTGGGTTATCACTGCAAGGCAGGGTGCTGAGTAGGGCTGGTGGGTTTGTGGCCATTGCAGAGGGCTGGGGAGGTGGTGAATGCCCAAAACCAGCCTTGCAGAGGGCTGGGGATGGTGGTGAAGCCCCAANGTTGCAGAGATCTGGGGGAGGTGGTGAATCCCCAAAAGCAGCCTTGCAGAGGGCTGGGGATGGTGGTGAAGCCCCAAAAGCAGTGTTGCAGAGGGCTGGGGGTTGTGGTGAATCCCCAAAAGCAGCCTTGCAGAGGGCTGGGGATGGTGGTGAATCCCCAAAAGCAGCCTTGCAGAGGGCTGGGGATGGTGGTGAATCCCCAAAAGCAGCCTTGCAGAGGGCTGGGGATGGTGGTGAATCCCCAAAAGCAGCCTTGCAGAGGGCTGGGGATGGTGGTGAATCCCCAAAAGCAGCCTTGCAGAGGGCTGGGGATGGTGGTGAATCCCCAAAAGCAGCCTTGCAGAGGGCTGGGGATGGTGGTGAATCCCCAAAAGCAGCCTTGCAGAGGGCTGGGGATGGTGGTGAATCCCCAAAAGCAGCCTTGCAGAGGGCTGGGGATGGTGGTGAATCCCCAAAAGCAGCCTTGCAGAGGGCTGGGGATGGTGGTGAATCCCCAAAAGCAGCCTTGCAGAGGGCTGGGGATGGTGGTGAATCCCCAAAAGCAGCCTTGCAGAGGGCTGGGGATGGTGGTGAATCCCCAAAACCAGCCTTGCAGAGGGCTGGGGATGGTGGTGAATCCCCAAAACCAGCAGGGACAGCGGCACAGCTCGGGGAATGCGGTGTGCGGTTTAAGGGTCCCCTGCAGCCAGCCCTAACACAGTTAATTGCCTGTGATAAAACCAACCTCCCAGGTCTGATGGGAGACTTCTTTTATATAAGAAAAAATGTTTTGTAACAATTTCTTGTAAGTGCTAAAATTAACTGACTTTCTTTTAACCTAATTAAAGCTGGAGCTGATGATATCACCTATGCTTAATGTTGCCGAACATCTCGGGCAGCGTGCGCTGTGCTTGGAACTTGGCTCCAGTTCTGCTTCTCGCTTTAAAACATTTAATGTGAAGCATCTGCTCGGTTGTTGCTGGTTCAGGGTGTGCTCAATCTCCCCCGTTCCCAATCTAGAACAGGGTGGTCCTTCCCAACACAGAAGATGCACAGAAAATGGGCTTTTTTTATTTTTTCGGCAAATTTTCCGGTCGTTCTGCTGCCAGACCTACTGATTTGAAAAGGAAATGTTTGTGAAGAGGTCACTCTGGTATTAGGGATATCTGTGCTCTCTCAATAGAGCCCAGCTGTTGGTGTTTGGAGGGTTTCATTGATGGAGGGGAGTGGGTCTCTCTGGGGAAGGTCTCTGAGCTGACAGAACTCCCGGAGCTGATGAGCTCCAGAGCTGACTGTGGTTGTCTTGGCCTGGGTGATTCCTGCTAACACAGATGAGGTAGAAACGTGCAGGATGAAGTCTGGAGAGACCAGGAATTGGTCTGGAGAAGCTGTGGGTGGTAAACAGGAAGAAAGCAGTACTGGAATGGGTGACCAGTGTGGAGGTGGAGCAGGAAATCTTCAGCAGAGCAGTAAGGTCAGACTGAGCAGTCCAGAGATGGTCCAGACCACGTGAGGTGGCCAGCAGAGGACAAGGGCAGAACTTTAAAGGTGGCCTAAGGAGAGGACTGTGGACAGGAGTGACAGGAAAAGGGGAATGGCTTCAAACTGCCAAAGGGAATGTGGAATATTGGGGAGAAAGTCTTCCTGTGAGGATGGTGAGGCCCTGGCACAGAGCAGCTGTGGCTGCCCTTGGATCCCTGGAGGTGTCCAAGGCTGGGTTGGATGGGCCAGGAGCAGCCTGGGACAGTGGAAGGTGTCCCTGTCCATGGCAGGGGTGGAACAAGATGATGTTTAACGTCCCTTCCAACCCAAAGCAGTCTGGGATTGAGGGAAGGAGGACATGGAGCAGACAACAAAGGGCACTGGGAGGCACAGGAGAAGACTGAGGTGGTTGAAGAACCAGAACTTTGTGGTTGTCCTTCCACCTGGCTGTTGCTTTAGCTGAGATCTTTGTTGCTAATGGGATTCACTGCTGTGAAAACACAAGAAATGCTCAGGGAAAGGGAGCCAAGCCCACACACACAGAGCGTTGTTTTCCTTGGATGTGTTCCAGGTGTTCCTCGGGAAGTCACCGCCGTGGTCTCACAGTGCCACATCCCAGGGCAGGATCTTGTTGGAAATCTGTGTCTCCCTGTATAGGATTCCAATCAAAACTTTAATGGTCCAGGGCAGTGAGTAGCATTTAATGACCTTCAGTGCTATCACTTGAGTCTTTTGGGCATTGACATTGATTTTCCTTATCTTGGCATGTGGAGACAGGAGTCTCACTCCATCCTTTGAACTGTTTGCTGGTGCACACCAGGAGCAGGGAATAAGCAGGGAGCAGCTTTGCAGGGATCATGGGCCTGGGCAAGCCCAGTTTGGCCACCAAATTTAATGTCAATAATTACAAAAATTGGGAAAAAAATTACACTATTTGGATATCTTTGTATTTATTCAAGAGGTGTGTTTATTTAGTACTTATTGTATCAATAATTTAATCTATTAATAATGTATTATGTAATTAATTATCTATTTATTTGTTATATTATTTATTTGGAATTTATATTGGGTATATTATTTATTTGGAATTTATATTGGGTATATGATGCCCAAATCTCTGTGCAAGTGCTTCTTTCCCAGGGTTAAAGAGAATGCAGAATTTCTCAATAGTTAGATAAGAATTTGCATCCTCCAGAACAGATACAAGCAGAATAAGGAAAACATTGCACAGGTTGTATGACAAGGACAAAGTCTGACTCAGCTCCGATTTCTTGTGTTCTTCCCTAAATGCATCAATTTTTTCTTAATAGGTCTTAAAAGGAGCAGTGTCGGGGCTGTTTGACAGGAATTGGGGGTTATTGCTGTTTATTGCAGCTCTCATCCCTTTTTTAATCTCTCCATCCCATCATAGAGCCACTTCATTTATAAGCAGCTAAATTAAACCATGTCAGGATGTGCTTGGCCATGAATTTTAAACCTAAAAGGGCGCTTTGTTCCTTGATTCGGTTGTGGGGAAGCAATGCAGCAGAGCCACCCGGCTATTTGAACTCTTTATTTGCCACATTTACAATATTAATAACACTGTTTCCAGAAGTTGTCACATCAAGTAAAAGATCTTCATTCCGGGCTGTCTTTTGGGGCCAAATCGAGACTGGATGCATGCATTTAATAAATTGTAGTCTCAAGTAGTCATTTTGGTAAATAATTAGCTTGGGTGGAAGAATAAGTTAGCATATTGTATGCATCTAATGCTGCAAATGTACACCCAGCAAACTTTGCTATTAATCAACAGTCAAGCACTGTAAGTTGGGTCTCATACATAATGAATTGTCCTGAAACCTCCTGGGCTTCATTGATAGAAAAATAAGAGAAAACACCAGTGTAGTAAGCTTTGGAATAAAATCTAACGAGATTGCTCTGCATCCCGTAATCGCTTTGGAGTCATTAGAGACCAGATAATTCAGCTGCAGTTTTGGGGTGGCTTTAGCCTTCATCTATCAAAGAAAGGCTGCTAAAATGACATTTAGGTGTGGATAAAATACATTTTTAGTTAATTTCACAATGAAGGCTCCAGTAAAAACGTCAACTCACTCTGTGTTCTTGTGGAACAAATAATGCTGCCTCACTAAGTCCCTTTTTAATGTTAATTTTTGTGTGCTAATCATCACTGATCCTTCCATTTGAAAGGTAACACAGCAGCTATTTCTCTAAGAGAAAATTAGTTTGGTAAGATAAGCACAAATCTATATAATTGTAAGAAAAAGACAGCCTTCAGCTTTCAGATAGTGCAACTTCTTTCTGTTATGAATTCAGATGTGTGAGAGTTATGTGACAACTTGTCTTCAGTCATTTGCTGATCAAACAAAAAATGCCATTTAAAAACCAATAATTTTTAAATTATTCTGGCCCCTCATATGTATTTCATGTCAAGAGTTACCTTTCAGGTCCTAGAGGATCAACAGTGACTTCTCCTGTAAATGTAAAAATTTACTCTGGTTTAGGAGCTCTGTTAACTATTTTACATATCTATATATATATTTAAAACTTATATAAATATTAAGAATTATCTATACTAATGACACTCACGGAGCTCTGTAACAACAGTTACCAGGCTCTTCACACCATTGGGGAAGAGAATCACAAAAAAAGAAAAAAAAAAAAA
>VZRH01003121.1:14438-31337 GCA_013397555.1 Urocynchramus pylzowi
ATTTATTTATTTATTTATTTATTTATTTATATATATACACATATACACACACATAGTTATTGTGGTGCATGCAGTTGTACAGTTCAACACTGTCCATCTCTTGGCAGTGTTTTTCCTCCCATTCTCCTCCCATTCTCCTCCATTCTCCTCCCATATATTTGCCATGTCCAGAGCTTTGTTTCCAGGTTTCAGATCTTGCTGTTGTTGGCTGAAAGCTCCCTGGGCAGTGCAGCCAGTGCCCCACACCTGGCAGACCAGTGCTCCCAGTGCTCCCAGTGCTCCCAGTGCTCCCAGTGCTCCCAGTACTCCCAGTGCTCCCAGTACCACAGTGCACGTTGCCCTCTCTCTCCCCCCCATCTAGAATTTGTTGTATTTTCCTTCCCATCTGCTCTTGGAATTCTTGCAGACCACACTCCCAGTTTCAATCTGCTTGGCTTCCAGGGATCTTTCAGAACTATTTTAACACCTACTGGCTTGGGGAACTGTCTGGCTGTTAAACTTTCTGCTCTGTTTAGAAGTCTTGATTATGTTCACAGTATGACGACCTGCTAGCTCTGCCCTCCTCTTCACCTTTATTTCTAGTCTCTTCAGATGATAAACAGAGCAAGAATATTTCTTAATTTTTAATGCTGTTATAATTATATGTAAGACAAAATTGAGACAGAAAATAATGATCATAATTTTATAAAACAACCTGTGCTACACATGAATTAAACATGACATTGCCATGGTACTGTTTGACTTCAGTGAGTTGCACTCGCCCTTTTTGTGTAGGAATCAGTGCTCTGTGTTCTGACATAAGAAGCTAATTGCAAAATCTACAGGACAATCTTAATAGGAAACTCTAAATAACTGACTAAGTTCAAGTGACAGGAGAGATGGAGGCAGGTAGGATGTGATTATTTACACTGGGATTTTGCCAGGGCACTCTTTCTAATATTGGAGAGTTGGAAAACTTAGGTATGAACTTAGAATCACAGAATCATGGAATTATTTAGGCTAGAAAAGACCTTTAAGAAGGAGTTCAACTGTAAGCCCAGCATTGCCAAGCCTGTCACAAACCATGTCCCCCAAGTGCTCCATCTGCACATCTTTCATGTTGCCTCCAGGGATGGTGACTCCACCCCTGCCCTGGCCAGTTGTGCCAGTGCTTGACCACCCTTTTGATGAAGACTTTTTTCCCTAATATCCATAAAACTAGTGTGTTGCTTAACCCTTGGTAACCTGTCAATTATGAAATATTTTAATTTTCTAAAACTGTGTAATCACACACATATTTTGGTAATCTCTATTTACATGGAACTGTCATTTCCTGAATGACACAATGTTACTTATGTATTTACTGTTGTCAAAATTTTTAAGTATTTGCGTAAGCTATATTAAGAAAATTGCTATCTGAAATATCTCTGTGGAACACCTGGCACGAGTGCACAAATTATTTAATGGGACTTAACATCTGATTTAAATAGTCTCCTCTCGAGCAATCTGCACATCATAAACTAAATCCACATAGAAAGTGCAAAACTGACAAGATAATGCACTTGCCATAAGTTTAGCTGAACTATTCTGGGTAAAACACTCCCAGGTGTGGGCAGGGCTGTGGCTCAGAAGGGCAGTACCTGATCAAATCTCCCTGACCTCAAGCACCACCATTCACTGCAGCATCCTGGGGTGCTGGTGGCTGGGAGCTGGCCATGCACAACCACCCCAAAGCCCTGCCCTGGGCTGGGCCCAGCCTGGGCAGCAGGGGAGGGGATTCTGCCCCTCTGCCCCTCAGGGGAGAGCCCAGCTGCAGAGCTGGCCCAGCCTGGGAGCCCCAGCACAGGAGGGAGCTGGAGCTGCTGCAGAGAGCCCAGAGCAGGCACCAGGAGGAGCAGAGGGATGGAGCAGCTCTGCTGGGAGGAAAGGCTGGCACAGCTGGGATTGCTCACCTGGGCAGGAGAAGCTTTGGGCTGAGCTCAGTGTGGCCTTGCAGGGCCTGAAGGAGCTGCAGGAAAGATGGAGAGAGACAATGGACAAGGGCTGGAGGGACAGGACACAGGGAATGGCTGCCAGTGCCAGAGGGCAGGGCTGGATGGGATATTGGGAATTAGGAATTGTTCCCTGGCAGGGTGGGCAGGCCCTGTGTTGTGTCACCTTGCAACAGAGTTCACCATGTCCAGGGAGAGTGCAGCTGCTGGTGCTGGGCATGGGAACAAAATGAGCCTTCATTTTATCAACCTCGAGAATCCATTTATTACCTCTGGGGATGAGGAGGGGGACAAAGACAAAAGACTGGGTGAAGGCAGGGTCATGGGGTTTGTATAGGGTATCTCAGGGGTGGAGTTTAAGTTTTGGGTCAAGGGAGGAGTTATTAGCAACACAAGGAGGGTAAAATCAAATTTCCACCTCTTTGGAATGGGAGCACTCCACAGCCCTGGCCCAGGGTGCCCAGAGCAGCTGTGGCTGCCCCTGGATCCCTGGCAGTGCCCAAGGCCAGGCTGGACACTGGGGCTGGGAGCAGCCTGGGACAGTGGAAGGTGTCCCTGCCATGGCAGGGGGTGGCACTGGATGAGCTTTAAAGTCCTTCCCAACCCAAACCATTCTGTGATTCAGTTATTTCTGTGATGACCAGGGTACTGTGCAATATTTTTTGCCACCACTGGGTTTTCCCAAAACTGCTAGTGAAATTTGACTAATATCACTAGTTACTGATGTATTGACTACTTGATTAAGTAGTGTTGTCTTTGAGGAAATGGAATCAAATTATTTCTGTAAATAATTTATGATATTTAGAATGTCATCTATGTTCAGTGTAAGTATTATTATTATTAAGGATTTAACTTAGTTGTACTTATTAAAATGTTGTAAAAATATGGCATTTCTGTATAGAAATAAATTTAATCTTTATGGATGTTTATTTTTGTGTAGTTTGGAACATGAGAATGAGAGCTGGTACAAAAGATTTAATGCAGTGATTTAAGCTTAAAACAAATCACCTTCATTTAGGGAACACTTGTAGTCATCATTCTGCTTTAATTGCAATCTCAGCCAATATAAATGTTCAGCTTTTGCCTTAAGAATCTTTGGTTTTGGTACAATCAGCAGCTGTAACACACCACTGCTCCAACCCCAAGCCAGTGCTGTCATTTCTAGAGATATAAGAAGTCATCTCATTTTCTGAATGGCAGAATATTACATGAATTAGTATAATTGAAAGCAATATATGCAAATTATATTTAAAATTAAATGATACCTCTTATAAATATAACCATAACACATGTATTTATATCTGATATATACATATATATATATATATATATTTATAAAGAGAAGTGTTCCATCTATTTTGTTTAGATGATTTCAGATTCACAGTAGAGTTAGGCACTTGGTTATCCAGTGATTCCTTGGAAACAAAATTTATGCCCAGTTTATTACCTTCTGCAACCTGAAATTCATTATAGGGATAAACACTTCAGGGAGGTTCTCCCGTGTAAGATCAGAAGCAAAAGATGTTTTCCCTTCCTTTTGCATGCTCATGCCCAGGAAGGCCCTTCTGGTTGGCTGCTAAGCCAACACAAATCAAAGCTGATCACACCAGTTTGTCCTTTATGATTCACTGCACATGCTTCTCTCTATTACCCAGTGTCCTTCTCCTGCTGCTGGGAGCTCTTTCTCTTGGCAGCTGAGGTATTTTTTGGTTCTGTACTTGATATTAAAGTCCAAACGAATCACAATGATGCACAGATTTAAGGTCATTCTAGCTTTTAAATGCTAATTGTCCTGCCAGCAGTTCTCATTTACAAGGGTTTTTAAAGGCCACACACTCATTCTATAGGATTCAATAGTCGGGTATTTTCTGAAACCAATTAAGAAATGTAACTGGTCTTAAAAAAGAAACCATATGCATTTTGTCCTGGGCTGCTGCTTTCACTGTAAAGAGTGAAATTAATTTAAAAGCCATTTTAATTAAATTGTGAAAATTTGGAGTCCATTTAAGTTTATACTTTTCCCCTAAGTGAATATTTTATTAATAGAAGTAACCACAGAAGTTGTGATATTTTTTTCTTTTTTCTTCCATTCCTCACCTTATCCTCTTGCTGAAGGAGACAGAAATAAATCACTTGACAGGCATCATATTGTGGGGTGGGTTTTTTTGTTTGTTTTTATTTTACCTTTTATTAAGCATCCAAAACTTGAGTTTATAAAGTATATTTTAAAACCTCCAAAGAAATAAGTAGATTTCAAATTACCATCCAGCTTTCAGAAACAGAGAGTATGAGGGTTTTTCTGACTGTTAACATGCAGGAGATGATGAGGAGATGTTCTTGGAGATGACACACAGTATCTGTTTGACTGATATTCAGTCAAGACTCTATGAAGATCTGTGGAAATCCACAAATGTTTGCCAAGGCCACAGTTTTCAACTGAGATTTTCTATGTGTGCTTTTATTTATTTATTTATTTATTAATTTTTTGGTGTTCTGAAGAGCATAAAAAGAATTTTAAAGTAGAATGTTAAGTATATGCTCATAGAAATACCAAACTCCCCTTAAAAACTGGGAGTACAAAAAGACCACCCTAGTGAGTTCATTCCTACAGCAAAAAGCAATTGGATTATCAGTAAATTATTTATAAATGCATTTTCACATATTGAATGTCAACAGCATACTCTCTTTGTTAATGCTAAGCAAAACTGTAAGTACAGGGGTGGTATTTTCATAGGAAAATTATTAATGCAATGAACAAATCTGGTGTGAAAAACGAAAGGACAGAGGACCAAATTTATGAGCTGCCACCAAGATTGTTTAGGTATGATTTAGCTGAGTTCATTTGAGCTGGATGCCAAGATTATGTTAGCTCTCCCCCTGTTAGCAGTTGCCTCCAGAGTACTTTAGTGACAAACCCTGGTGCCACACATGCATGTGTCTCACAAGTGTGGGGAAGAGAAGGCAGCAGAAACCAACTCTGCCTGGGCTGTGTAGCAATGGTGGGGCTCACAAACAGAGAAGGACATTCCTGGTCTTGCAATTAAATTGTCCTTGGAGATGTCGAGGTTATAAAAAGCCTTATTTCATTTCCTGGAATGGTGAGAGCAGGAGCAAACAGCAGTGGTGAGAGAGAGCTATGGAATCATGGAATGGTTTGGCTTGGAAGGGGCCATGGGCAGGGACACCTTCCAATGATCAGGTTACTCCAACCTGGCTTGAATGTTCTTTTCTGCAATAGGTTTAACAAAGGCACAGAATTGCTCTTCAAAATTTTAGTATATTTATTGCAAGTGTTTTTCTTCCTCTTCATTATTCTTCTCTCTAGGTGCTTACAGGACAACCATGAGCATGTTCTGGCATTCAGTAGTGATATTTCCTTCTGTTCTGTTGCCATGCTGAATATGATTCCATGCTGCCCTGTGCTCCTGCTATACAGACACTGTTCTTCTGTGATCAGCACTGTGTGACTCTCCTGTCAGTGCAATATGGTCAGCACCTCAAACTGTTTATGTACAACTGGTGAGAAAATGAGGTTCTTCACTTCACCCAAGTGCTAAGGTTGAGGTATGTGGTAGAGCAGTCATCCTTTAAAATCTGTGATTTAACAACAAATGACAGTGTGAAGACTGAATGCATTTGGATACTAAAACACTTTTCTCAAAGATAAGCTCAGTTTTACTAAAGACATCACTTCTGTTTCCCACAGGAGAGAAAGCACATGTCCTCTGCCTGGAGGTTGCACATATACTTTATTTAGTTGGGCACACCAGAACTATTCTGTAGTTTGGAGCTGTAGATCATATTTCATCCACTTCTGAAGCAAAAGCTCACATAAAGTTCACTGGCTTGTGTTCACATTCATACAGAAATTTCAGAACTCCAGATCTGAGAATGTTGCAGGTCTCATGACTGCCCACTGTCTGCATGGGGTCTTAGCTTTGTTATCTCCTCTTTTTTTTTGTTATCATCCTTTTCTTCCCTCTCCTACCCCAATTACATGAGTCAGTCACATCTGAAAACAGGAATCTACGTGGAACTTTTGCAAATCTCATATTTGCATTTTCTGTCTGCAGTGTAATAACTTTCTATAAATTTCTATAGATTTATATAAAATTCAATAACCCTCATGCATTCCTGGCCATTCCAAACTCAGTTCAGAAAAGCTGAAGTCAGTTTGCACTGGCTTTGCTTCATCCCTTTCCAAATCTGTTTGGAATGTGGGAGTGGGCACTGTGGGGTGGATTGCCACAGGGTCTGAGCCTCACAGAGCAGACCCAACCCTTGTAAGGGCATTATTTGTCACAGCTTGGCTGTAAATTATCCTTTCATGGCTGTGCCAGTGAGTACAGCACTGACTGTCAGGAATAACAGTGTTATTCTTCTCAGGTGCTAATGACTCCAAAACCTTGGAAGTCACTGGAGAGTAAGACCCTCTATGAATAGCAAAGGAATTGTATTTTATGCTAACTCTGACTCATGGCTTGGAAGTTAATGAAACCATTCAAGTTGAGTACTTTAATCTCACAAATTGGTTATCACAGCCTTGTGGCCACTTCTTGTTTTATAATAAAGCATAACACAAAATATCTGTGAAGGCTTACAAAATTAAACTAAGGGAAATATGTGCAATTTTGAGCTCATTAGGAGCAATTCATATTTTCATCTGTCTCATTAGAGATGTTTTCGTGAACTAGGAAAGTACTTTTGAATCTGTGATTTTTAATTTCCCTGCCAACTGGCGTGAGCTTTTTGGGATTGTTATTTTCTTTTCATTTATTTCAAAATGTTAAAAGGAGGAGGAAAAAAAAAAAAGCTCTACACCACAGGAGAAATTAGAAGAAAAGCAAGGCACTAAGAAACAAGTGAACTGCATGAACGTGATAAGAAATATTTTATAGTAGGATTTTTATATATATATATATGTATCTCCTGTTTTGGTACTTTGATGACAGTGGATGGAAACAGAGCACAGTGGAAATGGAGTCAGAAGATGCAGTTTGCATTGCAAATGCAGATGCACAGGTGAAGTGCACCAGCTTGAAGAATGACACTTGACCTGATGCTGCTATGTATATTTATTGAAAAACTGTCAAATTTCCTTAAGCCAGATATAACCTCGGTGTAGCTGTGCTTTTGCTCTGTACAAAACAGAGCAGTCTGGCCTTTGCTAGTGTTGGCAGTGAACCATTTGAAAGTGTTTTGTTTGAAGGATAGAGGGGGAACATGAGTGCTCTCATCACAGGACTGTAGTGACTAACAGAGGATACTTCAGGTGCTGCTGGGCACAGAATGCCAGAGATTAACCACTCTGTAGGACTTCAAGTTTCAAGGTTATTTTCTTTTGAAATGTAAATATTCAGAACCTATAGGTACATTTATTCTTTTAAAGATCTGTTTTAATGCCTGAGAGAACCCTGGAGAAGAAGAAAGCCGTGGTCTTTCATTTCTTTGCATGACACTGTTGTCCATGAAGTGAAGT
This sequence comes from Urocynchramus pylzowi, assembly GCA_013397555.1. NCBI lineage: Eukaryota > Metazoa > Chordata > Aves > Passeriformes > Fringillidae > Urocynchramus > Urocynchramus pylzowi. The sequence goes on from VZRH01003121.1 coordinate 21,888, forward strand.
CTCTGTTGTGCCATTAATCCTTGCTTTAACCTTTATGTTGAGGTGATTTTCCTGCCAAATCTGTGCTTCATTTTAGTCGTGCCTTTCATCATGTGGTCGTAGGGAGGGATGGAGACTGAGGGCAGAGCTCAGCAGGGGCTGCAGCAATTCCTGAGGGCAGCAGGGAGAGCACCCAGGGAGCGGCTGGAGCTGGGCAGAGCAGGCTCAGGCTGGAGATCAGGGAAAGGTTCTGCTTCTCCCAGTGGGAGCTGGCACTGCCCAGGCTCCCAGGGAAAGGTTCTGCTCCCCCAGAGGGTGCTGGCACTGCCCAGGCTCTCAGGGAAAGGTTCTGCTTCCCCCAGAGGGAGCTGGCACTGCCCAGGCTCCCCAGGGAATGGGCACAGCCCCGAGGCTGCCGGAGCTCCAGGGAGAGAGAGAACACCTCAAGCATAATTTCCTTTACAGTTTTTCACAGAAAGAGTGATAAAGTTCTGGAATGGCCTGCCCAGGGAGGGGGTGCAGTCACCATCCCTGGATGTGTTTAAAAAGGTGAATGTAGCACTCTTTGGCATGGTGTAGTTGAGGTGTTAGAGCATGGCTTGGACTCGATGACCTTGAAGGTCTCCCAGCCCAGTCATGCTGTGAATTCTGTGAATTCAGGTTTCTGCTGAGATTGCCAGCAAGGCTGTCACAGTGCTAGTCAGGATAATTCTTTCTATGATGCCAATATCTTTTCTTTATCAGCTGAACAGAGGCTGCCAATTTGTCTCAGGGACATCACCAAACACTAGTAATGTCACTGATTTTTACATGTGCAGGACCACACGAAATAATAGCAATGCACTAGTTGGTTGTAAAAATACTTATTTCTTTATAACTCCCAATGTTGGTGTGGTAATCATGACTAAAAGCACTGAAATATGTAGTAATTCATTGTAAATTCAGCTTTTTCACAGTGACAACCTATCAGTTGATGTTGTCAGAAGTGTCTTCACAGGAACTGCGTCCTGTTTTGTTTTCATTTACCCGTGAGCTGCAGTTAGGCCTTGCAGAGCAGGCATTTGCTTTTCAGGAGAAATCACCTCAGACTTTGCATTGTGTTTTAAACCATGCTGCTGGAAATATGCCTGGTGCTTAGACAAAGCTTAGGAGAAGCTGAAGCCTCCTCTACATCGTACCACATTGAGTTTCTTAAACTATTTCTGAGGTCTTGCCATGCAGTGTAGATTGAAATGCCTCCTATTTCCTGCTTTTCCCAAGCAGATAGACATAAATCTGTCATACACTGCAACTCAGTTTGGCATTATATACTGAGAAAATGAACTCAATAGCAATATAATCTTACTTTGCAATATAGCCAAACTGCAGAAAACATTTCTGGAAGTACGTAGATTTAGGGATCAAATAAAATTTAAGTGTGCTGATATGTAGGAGTTTATGAAGGCACAATTTCTTTGTTGAGAGGCATTTTTCCTTTTATTAATTCAAGTAAAACTCATCTTTCATTTTAACTCTAGTTTATTTCAGTTTCCACTCTGCACAAAATGGGACCTTTTTTTTTTTGTATTTTTTTTTCCTCTCATATCCTTCATTGGTATTGTAGTTTAATTGAAAATGTCACTACAATTAATTTAGTAGCTATTTATTTTGTTGTCTCTAAATCTGAGATATTACATTTCTACTGGAAAGACATTTGTCCTCTCTCAAAATATGACAGTCTGTTTAGCCATTGCAACTTGTGTCATTTTAAAACCTCAAATTACAGTAGTATTTGCATTTTTTCAACAAAGTCTAAATACATTTGTAAATTCTACTGCCTGAAAGAGCAGGTAGGAGACTTTATGTGGGCCAGTTCTTAGCTTTCTACAGGATAGCTTTATTTTTTGTAGAGGAGTATTTTTAACAGTTTTTAGTATTTTTATTACAACAGTTGAGTTTGGTTGCAAAATTTTATATCTATAGATACAAACTTCTTGTAGTTGCAGTGGGGAATCATTTGCACAAATAAATTTTCTGTTTTAAAGTCTGCTTCAGTATAAAGAACCAGCATAAAACACCTTTCAGGAAAGCCTGAGAGTTCTGAAGCCCTGACCATAGATTATGTAGTTCTACAGAAGCTGTAATATTCTTTTTACAATAAAAATGCTAAATGGAAATATTATTTACAGAAATTTTCCTGCTGCCAAGCTCTAGTCTCAGAATGTGGGTTAAACAGAAAAGTCTGTATCTTACTTTTTGGGTAATGACTGTGCAGGAATTGGGGTGGTGTTCCAGGTCTGGAGAGGGAACGAGCACGGTCACGTAGTTAAACTTCATAAAAAAGTGTAAATCTAATTTCATTCCTGTCTGTTAATGTATGATCTCTTATCCTAAATGGATTGAGGTCAACTGATCAATGGTTGTGTTGATCTCTTTGTGAATGCTTCACAAAATACAATATTTTAATAATTTCACAGGACGTGCCTCCAAGGAAAGGATAATACCTAAAACTGCTTTAGATTATAGTGCTTTTTTTCCCCCACTCAGTGTGCATTTGGTTTTCACAGCAGCTCCAACTAAATCACCTCCTTCATGGTCTGGTTTGCACACAGGGCTGCATGTCTCACATGACCTCAGCTGGTGAGCAGTAACTCATTAACTGCAGTACCTGGAGCACTTGCGATGTTCTAAACAGAATTCTGGAGTAGTCTGAGAATATTATGTTTGAAAAAATAGCTCCACCCGTGGCTATTTAAATGTTAGGAAGCAATCAATGTGTATCATGTGCTTTTAATGGGAAACTTAGGAAGCGGTAAATTAAATTTTTGAATTGTCTTCAGCATTTCAGTAGATATCAAGGGATAATGCCACACTTAGTGCTTTGTAGACATTAATAAGGAACACAAAATAGAATGAGTTGCGTTCATCTTACTGTAATTAAACATAAAAACAGTTCAAGCTAGGAGTGCTCTTTGAATTGTTGAGAGCAACTGAGATCCAAACACTTGGCAATAAAAGATCTGAAATAATCTTTGCTGGGTTGTTTTTTTTTTTTTTCTTATTATAACTTAACAGCATTGACAATTTTATTTCTCTCAACTAAGTGTAAACATTGGCACATAAAATCTATATATTTCTATCTATGAGAAATATAATGGTCAATTAGAACCTAATCAGCTTTGTTGTGTTTTGGACTTTGTATCATAGCATTCTGTCATGGTTTTTTTTAGTCTGGAAAGCCCTTGGTCCTAGGCTGGGGATACATCTTAGGCAACCCATGAAGTTTATTATCCCATATATCACAAGGCAGAGTCTTCAGAACTCTTCAGAATCCCGTGAAGGGTTTTATAGCACAGCCTCACATCCCCTTTTGAATTTTAAGAATACACAATCATTGCCTGCCAATGAAAGGATTTATTCCTCCAAAGTGGTACTTCATTGAATTTAGGCTGTGAAAGTTGGAATCCTAAACTCCTGGAAAGTCTAATCATGCAGGCATCCTGGCAGTGCTGTGGATGTATTTTTACATTAAAGCTCAAATTATATTTTGGAACATCTCAACTTTGACAGACTGGAGCAGATCAGGATTTATCCCCCATATCCCCTGGATCCAAAACCTAGGTATTACATTCCATAAAGCCTAAACAAGTACCTTTATCCCTTAAGAAATATGAGACTTTGCTTGTAGTTGACTTTAAAGTGCAGTTATAGAAGTGTAGACCTGGTACTTCGTTATAATTTAGGGCAGCTGGCTCCAGAAGACAAACTGAGAATGGTTGGTTGGTAAATAAAAGTTAACAGAGAATGTTTTCACTCTTGCCCTATTCAGTATATTTCTAGATTCTATGAAGAGGCTGAATTGAAATGCTTCCTGTTAGGGCAGAAAGTTGTCAATATTAGCCTTTTAGATCTCACCTCCTGGCTGCCTGAGGAGTTTTTTGATGTTTAAGTTTTAAGAAAAAGGGGGTAAAATACACTAAAAAAAGTACTGGTTAGAAGCAAATCTTGATGTTTCTCATGTGCACATAAACATGTACAGAGTATATTTTTTTCACAAAAGGCAATGAAGGAGCACAGTGATGTGCAATTGATATCTTTTCACCCTTGTTCTTGATCCTTAATCAGAAGTTTTAGCTGCTGCTGTACAGTTAACAAATTAAGTAATAAGAATAAATTACTTAAAAATGCAATTTAAAAAATGATAGGGGATTTGTGCCCTGGTCAGCACAGGCCATTAGAGATCCCAAGTACTTTAAAGTACATAATTTCTGTAGTGTTCTTATGAGAGCTGCATTTGTAAAGAGTATGGGATCCCAAGGATTTCTACTTTGCTTTCCTGAATTTGAATGTGAATTCCCTGACGCTGTAGTCCTAATTCCCAACTTGTCTTTGTTAGTACTGTTTATGCACAGCACACACTTCAGGTTTTGAAATGATGTGAAGCTTTTTTGACTTTCAGATATAACTGTGAGCATGATGTTTTTTTGAGCCACAGCAGGGTATTTCTTAGTGCAAATAAATGGAAGTCATTAGAGGGATATCTGAACCTCAGATGCAATATCTAACCACACTCAAATTGCACGTGGAAATCCCTGCTGGCCTGGTCTACTCTGTGAACAATCATTAGGCTCCTTAAAGTGCTTAGTGTGATCTCATAAGCATTGTTGGGCTCAGCCTCTAACAAAGTTATCCTCTGCTCTTAATGGACACTGCACCAGAGTTTGGTATGATTTTATATCCTTCATTAAATTGCTGCCACAGGTCTGCCCGTGGACATGCCTATTTGGCCACTCTGGAATTGGCTACTATTTTCATAGAATAAATGAAATGAATTCCAAAAAAATAGTTCAGCTGAGATTAAGAATCAGTAAAATGACAAGGCTTCTAGTTTGCTAGAATTTTCTTTTATTACTGTGAATTAGCCAATAATTGATTTTAATCTAAATGGGACAAGACAAATTTTCTTTAAAAGTACCAGTGGACCTGGAAGTTCAGAACTGTGAAGTTCAAGGTCTGGTAGCATGAAGAGCTGATCACAAGCAGGACCTGCAGATATTGTAATAATGCACATAATTCATGAAATGTGAAACATGTATAGAAGAAAAAAGATTTTAAAAGGATGCTGGTCTTGCAGAGAAAAAGCAGCAGAATTCTGTGGTCTTTGGATCCTTTATGAAATCTCAGACTGTCTAATACAGTGAAAGATCTTTAGAATATCGTTATTTGACTTTGTCATTTGTGTTAGAGCTGAACTGGTATTTTGTTCAATTTTCCTGTCTGTCTCAGCAGTCTGTGTACACACAGACAGGGAGACAGAGAGAAGAGGTCTTCTTTAGTTTAACTTGTGGAGAGAAAGTGTGTTCAAAATGTCTGTTGGACCATGGGAGTGTGTTTGAACAAAGTTATTTGGCACTCTATTCCTATTGTGCTCTTATTAGCCCTTAGTTAATTAGCTACAGGTTTTCAGTCAAGAATCACACATTTAACAACTGGAAGGAGGAAAGAAGCACTGTGAGAGCACTGAAGGACAGTGCACTGGGGAACTGGAAAAACAGCTCTGAAGAGGTAAAAGCTCTGCTCTGGGGCCTGAGCCCAGGAGCTGCCCCTGCCCAGGAGGCAGAGCTGCTGCCCTGGGCAGTGCCCAGCCCTGAGCAGATGGTGCAGAGAGGCTGTGGAGTCTCCTCCCTGGGGATATTGCAGAGCCCCACGGACACACTGCTGTGCCCTGGGCTCTGGGATGGCCCTGCTGGAGCAGGGAGGTGGCACCAGAGGAGCCCCCGTGGGCCCTGCCAGCCTCACCCATCCTGGGATTGTGTGTGATTCTTTTCTGGCTCAGGGGGAAAGGGTGTTTTCCAATAAAAGCAGAATTTCTAAGCAATTTTCTTAAGGTTATTTTCGAGCTTTCTTCCCCTAAACCCTTAAAGCATCACCTGCTGCAATCAGGTGTCTTAGAATAATACATGGCACTTCAATAAATTTGCATTATGGTTTCTCTTGTTCCTTGTTTGTTTTCTTTCTCCAGGTCAACTTAGAATAGTAGAAGAGTAGAGGAAAAAAAGAGAGAAGGCCACAAATATTCCTTATTCATAACATTTGTGGCTTTCTTCCCCATCTCCCTCCTGCCCTCACTTATCTACCTTGTCCATATCTACTGAGGAGAGGGAAAAAAACAGACAGATAATAGAACTGTAATTGAATGTTGAAATTCTTTCTGGACAAAGGTAGTGTGAGCCATTCTCTGCTGATGCACTGATGAATGTTCATCTGAACTGATTGTTGGAAGAAAATGGAGGATAGTAATATCTTGGAGCTCTCCTAGAGAGCATTTGGAGTGAGGGGATTTGTTGGTAGGTGTGGGAATGGCAGTCAGGAGAGGCTGGAAAGATGGCAAGAGTGTTTTGACAGTGTCAGTAAAGGCTTTGCTTTTAGAACCAGGTTTGTGTGTGATACCTTCCATCAGAGAAGCAAGGTGAGAGCAGTTGTGAGTGAAGAGTATGAGAAAATATTCAATGTTTACCATCAACAAGTCTGTTTCATTTGTGTAGTATTGATGATTTATCCAGTATTGATGACTTATCCCTACCAAGAGATAGAGAAGCAGGGAAAGAGTAAAACCAAATAAGATGAGGGAAAATGCAAGAAACCCACCCTTATACAAACTAAATAAAGGCTAATCATGCTGAATAGAACATTAAAAACATTAGATTGATAGAGACACAAATAAATTAATCTCTGGCTCTATGGTGTTCTAATAACATTATGAATGAGAAAAACTTTTTCCAGTTTAAAAAAGGAAATAAAAAGCTCTCAAAAATGATCAAAAATGATCTCTCAAAGAAAAATAAACATATCAACAGAAAAGTAGCATCTGACACTTTGAGAAGAGAAATTAAGTCTTGTAAGACATGGGTGTTTACATTCATGACAGCCAACTCTGTAAGGATAATTGCAAATATGACAATCATGGCACTGTTGATTTGCATTGTAAATATTAGTAATTATTTCTATTTAAACTGTCTTCCACCTACAGATCTCCCACTATTTGTGGTCATAAACTATTAGGCCTCACTTGTAGCACTTTTGCTTGAACTTGAAATCATTAGCCAGTCCTGATTTAGTTATGCTTGAATTAATGATTCTTCTTTAATAAAAATTTCTGAATGATTTCAATGTAAAACAATGATAATCAAGCAAAACATTTTTAGTAAAAGATCTATTCCAACTAGCAACACTGGAAATAAAAGCAAAATGGAACTATTTAAATAATGTTAAGTACCATTGCAGAATTGAGCAACGAAGTGGTTACAATGTGCATGGTGGTTACTCATAATTGATAACCTTTCATAATTTTGTGTTTACTGTATGGGAGCAACAAGGCCACTGGAAATATATAGAACATATCCCTCAAGCAATCCATTATGACACTTTTCTAAGTGTTATTCAGTGAGGGAACAAGCAGGTTTGCTGCACCCCTTTGCCTTGAGCATCTTCCATCTGGATTTTTCAGATCTTCTAAGCCTTTTAAAATTGAGAGGGCTCCTCCAGGCTGGGTTTCTATTTTATCATTTGGCATCAATGAAAGACAGTAAGAGAATGTTTACTTACATAGAAGATAAGCTTTTTACTTGCAGATAAGCAGTAGGGAGTGTGAGTCAGCCAATATTTATACTGCCTGATTACAGGGAGTACTGCACACTATTTAAAAGATCTTGCAGAACTTTTGACAAATCTTTTGACTTTTACTTTTTAATATTTACTCATTGAAAGTAGAGAATATAGTGGGAAAAGTCTGTCTTAACTTGTTTTCCTAAAACTTTAAGGAACAGCAAACTTAGGCTGGTAAATTGTCAGAAACAAAGATAGATTTTCTTACAAGTGTGTTAGGATTAAATGAATGCAGGATCTTTTCCAAGAAGGCAGTCTCTGCATCCCACATGGGTACTCAGGGAAGGCCTGTTGTAGATGTAAAAAATTTAATGTAAAATGTAAAAAATGGATCATTGCTGAGAAAACAAAGCCTCACCATTTCCTCTTGGAACCTGGAGCTGTAAGGGTCTGTTCAGGACTGCTCACCATGGCATGGCAGAAACTTGCAGGGACAAGGGATCAAGGAGAGCAGTGAGGAGAATGTAATTCTTTCCCAGTGGGATTGGTTTATTCCTGATTAAACAGGCCTGAAAGTTCAGCTGTTGTGTCAGGGGTGCAATGCAAGCAGATCACTAAATGTATGACTAACTATACACTAATTATAATCACTAAATATATTATGTACTTGGTGTTATTTTCAGCTTTGTGATAAATCCCAGAATGCAGAATATCTTGGGTTGGAAGGGATGCACAGAGAGGATGGAGGAGAAGCCCTGACCCTGCACAGACAGATCTTGTGATCATCCTCTTGTGATTAACCATTAGCAGTGTACAGCTGTGTAGGACAGAGCTTTTCTGCAGTTTCTGATACTTTCCCAGGAAGTTGAAGTAACTATTGTATTAGGGACTCAAATGGATGCCCTCTTTAAGCCACTGAGGCAAACTTGTAACAGGATTTATTGTTGATGCTTGATTCAATATTTAAGAAGAAAAATGCATAAGAAATTATTGATGGACTGTTGAAAAGAAATCAAACTTGTATCATTGTCTGCTGTGCCTCAGTCTTAATTGATCTACATGATAAACCTCAAGTTCTGTCAGGGGAGTTAATTTATAATGTATTGGGTATTACACTTGTTATATGAGAAAAGCCTCAGGACAAGAAACAGAAAAGCAACTCTCAGTAATATTTACAACATGAAACACATCTGAAATCTAAAAAGAATTTACAAATGCCTCTTGATTTGAAATCTATCTGAAAATAAAGCAGGTTTTCAGTCTGATGAAGGTAACCTCCTAAACTTTGTCTAGAAATAGTCCACACCATTTTGTTTTAAATGACAGACAATTAATTTTTCTTTGGTTTCACCCAGAAAATATTTTCACTTTTTCTTCTCATTTTAAGTAGATAATGAGCCAGTGTAAGGTGTTAGTGTCAGTCACAGATGCTCAATCCTATTTTCTTTCTCCTTACAGTCAAAGTGTAGTGCCCTGAAATGACAAGCCTAAGGCATCATTTCCAAAAGCACATGAATGATTAGTGTTCCTTGACACTATTTTAGAAGATAATCCAGGAATTGAGGTTGATTCTTAGGCATTGCAAACAAGTATTTTTGTTCTTCTTGATGAAATGGACTGGCCGTGTGGACAGTGCCACTGGAGAATTAGACAATATTACCAGGATTATAATGTCAGCTTCCTAATTGTCAATTAATTGTATTATAGTTTGCCTAAAGCAAAAATTGCTGTGTAGAACATCAGAGCAGAGTTTCCCCCAGTATTTCTGTGGCATGTTGATAAGTAAAAATTTAATTTTCCAGTGCAAATAAGTGTGAAATTAACTACATATGAAACACTTTTTTTTTTTTTTTTTTTTTTTTTTTTTAACAAAAAGACTTTTTTTTC
>VZRH01003121.1:31349-73119 GCA_013397555.1 Urocynchramus pylzowi
TGTAAAATAAACACAATATAAAACTTTTTTTTTTTTTTTTTTTTTTTTTTTTCAGCAGAAGTATCTTTATTGGCTACTTTAAAGTTTACTCAGCAATCTGTTTGAAAAGTCACTTTGGTTAGGTGCTTACAGGAAATACAGTGTAGTAGATTAATCCAGTTTGTAGGCTGTTTTCCAAAGAAATGCTTAATAAAAAGAATTTCATGCAATATGCTATTAGAGCTTCATTTACATTAATAAGACTCTGTTCTCAAACTATTAAGCTACCTTCAAGATAAAAAAACTGAGGGGACTCACTGTACTCTGCATGTACAACCACGGCGATTAGTTTCTGCTGCTCTTGTACCCTTCTGAGCCCAGTGTACAGGAGAGAAAAAACAATGTTTTTTCTCACAGCTGAAGAGAAATCTTGCTGCCATGAATTTCCCCTCCGACAAACCAGGAAAATCCTAAAGGGAAGTAAAGAGTTTGGCTTGCTGTGGCTGCCCTGCAGTGGCACTGGGTGCTGTGGGAATGAGTCCAAGGGGTCAGAGAAGGAATGGAGAGGATTCCGTGCTGCAAAGTGACCTCAGGAGCTGTGAGTGTGTGCACCAAGGTCACACAGGCTGCCCACACAGCAGCCAGGATGGAAAGGCCACTTGCCAGGAAAGTGGCACGTGTGACACCCAAAGGACTGGGTCAGAAAATGCTTCAGGGCAAACATCACCAGGAGGAGCAGAGGGATGGAGCAGCTCTGCTGGGAGGAAAGGCTGGCACAGCTGGGATTGCTCACCTGGGCAGGAGAAGCTTTGGGCTGAGCTCAGTGTGGCCTTGCAGGGCCTGAAGGAGCTGCAGGAAAGATGGAGAGAGACAATGGACAAGGGCTGGAGGGACAGGACACAGGGAATGGCTGCCAGTGCCAGAGGGCAGGGCTGGATGGGATATTGGGAATTAGGAATTGTTCCCTGGCAGGGTGGGCAGGCCCTGGCCCAGGGTGCCCAGAGCAGCTGTGGCTGCCCCTGGATCCCTGGCAGTGCCCAAGGCCAGGCTGGACACTGGGGCTGGGAGCAGCCTGGGACAGTGGAAGGTGTCCCTGCCATGGCAGGGGTGGCACTGGGTGGGTTTAAAGGTCTCCCCCAATCCAAACCATTCTGTGATTCAGTGATTGCTTCATGAAACACATTTGAAACACATTGATTATCATGAAAAATGATAATCCCACCTTTCAAATCCAGTTCCTTCTATACAGAACTTCAACATGTTCTTCATTCAACATCTTCTTCATTCCCTTAACAACACACATTCAGGAAGCACACTAGAAAATAATTATGTCAAAACTTTTACTGAAATTTGTTTTCTAACATGAAAGAAGAACATAGTAGCAAACATGGCATGGAAGGAGGTGCAATGAGATTAATGCCCCTCCCTACCCAAACCATCCTGTAAGTCTATTAAATTTTGTTATGATGGATATCCCTGAACACCACAGAGAATAAACTCAAGATTAAAATCTATATCAATTAAAAATAATAGACTGTAGATTTTTTTTTAATGTACAAAAGATGAAAAGTGCACAAAGGTGATAAGTAAACTGCATGGACATTTAAATACTTATTTTGCACGAAGGATTAATATGACTTTCAGACAGAATTTATTTTCTTGAGCTGTTAATGATCTGCCATTTTACTCCCTAAATTAGTTCTCAAAGGTCAAAATGAGATCAATTATCCAGTAATTTGGATCTCTTAATTGGCTCGGTTGTGCTTGAAAAGCAAAGCTTCTGTTTTATTTCTATAGCTTGAAAAAGAAGCTGGAAAAAAAATTCAAATTATGGTTAGAATGACGTTATGGATTGATATGCAAAATGAAAATATGTGTAAATGCATTTTTGGAGTCTTTTCATGGAATTTTTAAATTCTTTCCATTACACATGGAGAATTCAGGAATACCAAATGTGGTGCTCTTCCTAACTCATGTTCTAAATGAAAAAGGGAATTTAAGCAGATTCCCTGAATTTTAGTGGACTTTAAAGGAAAGGAGTAGTGAAAAGCAGCAGAAGAATAGGAATAAATATAGAGGGGGTTTTGATTGATGAAGTGTTGAATTGTCTACAGAAGATCTCCAGTGGCTTGAACAGGAATGGGGTCCCACCTCAGGGGTTGTTTACAGCACTCCTGGGCCTGGGATGTGGTGGGTGATTTCAGTGAGTAATTAAGAGAAGAAAGCAAGAGTTGGTATTTCTCTCCACATTCCCTACTGTCACAGATTTAGTTAAAATTTGTATTAACTAAATACAAATTATTATTTTGTATATTTATATGTATATAAAACAGATCTGTCAATAATTTTCAAGTTTAAAATTACAATAATACAATCTACTAAAGTCATAGGGATATTGGAAGGACATATATTTGTATCCAAATTTTCAGTGAAATTTTCATTAATGGTCTCATTTCCAATTCTGTTCTTTGTGTTTCCAGGTGTATTCGGAAGATGAAACATTTCATTTCTAATTTAAATATATATTTTTTTATTCTGTTCTTCCTCCTCAAGGTAAAGAATGTAGAAGAGTTTAAATATCTTTTGATATTTTATTTTTAGTTGTAATTAGTCCTCTTGTAATAATTCTACTAAAAATTTAAAGATTTTTATTTAATATTTTGAAAAAATCAGCTTTTGCTATTGAAGGGTTAAGAAACCACTTTTTTGAGAACTGGTCAAAAATATAATGAAGTAAAATAGGCACTGGATCTAATACATTCAGGGATAGTTGCAATATTCATATTTCCTGGAATAAGGTATTCAGATTTCTTTCTTCAGCATTTTTACAGGAAAAAAGTCTTTGAAAATGCTTGGAAAAACAGGAGCAATTTCTTTCTCAAATGTCTCCTTTTGTTGTTACACCTATGGATGGACTGATTTTATTAGTAGGATTATAATGCTGCTGTTAATGTGGTGCTACTGAAAGGGAAGTTTTTAACATGCCTGTGCCAAAATATGCTCGTATTTTTAAACTGATCTTTTTAATCTTCCTAGTTTTAAAGAATAATCCTTTTTTTCTTTAAACTTTGTCTTTTAGTCTTCCTCAGCCTCTGGTTGGGCTCCTTGGGTGCCTCTATGAAGTGGATATTTCTGCCTCATTACTACACACCATCTGATTTTATTGGAGTATCAAAGAAAATTATTCTTTTTCCCCTTATATCAAGATGCTTAGGCGGCAGATGTTCCTTAAATGTTGGTAACTGCAAAATATGGATTCTTCATTACTTACAAGTTGTTAAGTTTCTGCAGCATGTAACTAAGTTATGTTTGATCACTGAATAGGCTGCTTCAGTGGGAACAGTGGAAAGGTTATATTATTTTTCTCTTTATTTAGCCAACTCTTCCATTGGGAGATTATTCAGGTGCACTGAAATAGAAAATCACGTTTTCAATTTTTTTTTTTTTTTTTTTAAGAGCTTCAGGATATTTCCATTATAAAATTGTACCAATTCAGAAAATGATTACAGAAAGTTTGGAGCTGCACTTGAAACAGTACTTAGAGTAGACTGATTCTTCCTTATAGCTGATAGAAAAGATATTTTCTAAAAGAATATAAGTTCGTGGAACTAAAAATAAACACTGGAGTAACTTTTTATCCCAAATGTCTGTCACGTTCTTTCTGTGTTTCCAAATGCATTATCAGTCATGCCTATAGTGCTGTTAAAGAGCTGCTACAGGGATTACTTTCAGTTCTTAAAAAAATAATTGCTCTCTAATCAAAGATTTAATATTTTTGTGCTTCTTGTGGTTTGAGGGCAAAATATTTTGTTTAAAGGGACCTGCTTGTTTGATGTATTTTTCCATGGACTGGTTTAAAGTTACTGAAGTCCCAAAAAACCCCTTGACCTCCACTGAGATTATATAAGCACCTTGTGTTTGCTTGTTGGCAAAGATCACCCTCTGTATTCCTTCATGGATTATTTACATTAAAATGTGTCCATGGGCATGTACTTATTTTTAAGATAAAATTTATTGTCAGAAAAGGAGAATCAATATGTTATTGCCATAGTCTGTAGTGTATTTAATTTGCATGTTGGCACATTTTCCAAATGCTTTCAAACAGCATGTCATATTAATAATTCTGAGAGTCACAAAGGGGATCCAGCTGAAACTGCCTCACAAAATCATACCTAAAAATAATATATTATTGAAGAGAAAAGGACTACAGTAATTTTGTATTTTCTTTACATTTAATTGCTTTTTGTATTCAGGGATTTTGCTCAATTCTAAGTTACTAAGTGCAGTATGTTAAATACAAACTTTTAATGACTATTTGTGTTTATTTGCAAGTCTGACTATGCCCTGTGGAAGAGAAGTTTGACCATTGTTGTGTACTGAAATTTAATATATTTTGCTTTCAATCCCTTGTTTTGAACCATCAATCAAGATGGATTGAAAACACTCTGCTTTGTGTAGTACAAATTTTACTCCCCCTTGTTTTGTTTTATGACTCTGCCACATTATTTTTCCCTAGGACATCTTTAACCTCAAAGAAAATGCACATTATTTTTCTGAACTGCTGTTTCATTTAAGGGTGGATGAATTATAACTCATGCTAAGTTAGACGTGTATTTGACTTGCACTACAAATCTATTTATAGAATCACAAAATCATTGAGGTTGGAAAATACTTCTGAGACCATGGAGTCCCAGCTCAATGCCCACCTTGTCCCCAGCCCAGAGCACTCAGTGCCACCTCCAGCCCTTCCTGGGACACCTCCAGGGATGGGCACTCCAAAGCTCCCTGGGCAGCCCCTGCCAAGGCCTGAGCACCCTTTCCATGGGGAAATTCCTCCTGGTGCCCACCCTGAGCCTCTCCTGGCACAGCTTAAGATGATGCCCTTTGTTCTCTGTACATGCACTGGAGTGAATTTTAATATTAATCCTGTTGTAATTTTTAATATTAGTATTTTTTTAAATTTCTACTGATGAAAGAAGTCTTTTGTAGTTAGTTTCTGGTTAATTTTGTGTATAAGATGCACACACAAGAATAACTTTTGTTTAGGTTTCAAGGCACACACAGAGGTCAGGTTTTTTTACAGGTATTTCCTCTCAAATACACTTCTGCCCAGATAGATTTGCCTGACAAAATGGTCATCTCAGCTTCCACAGCAGGAGGAGATGGGGCAGATGTGTGGGAGGCAGCAGCACCATCCTGACCTCAGTGTTGCACCCACAGTCCTACAGGCAGGGCCATGTCCCTGCCAAGCTGTGCTCCTGCTGGGAGGGAACTTCCTGCAAACCCTGTTCCTGCTGGGAAGGATGAACATCCCTGCACAGCCCTGCTCCTGTTTGGAGGGATGAACATCCCTGCACAGCCCTGTTCCTGTTTGGAGGGATGAACATCCCTGCACAGCCCTGTTCCTGCAGGAGGGATGAACATTCCTGCACAGCCCTGTTCCTGTTTGGAAGGATGAAAATCCCTGCACAGCCCTGCTCCTGCAGGAGGGATGAACATCCCTGCACAGCCCTGTTCCTGCTGGGAAGGATGAACATCCCTGCACAGCCCTGTTCCTGTTTGGAGGGATGAACATCCCTGCACAGCCCTGTTCCTGTTTGGAGGGATGAACATCCCTGCACAGCCCTGCTCCTGTTTGGAGGGATGAACATCCCTGCACAGCCCTGCTCCTGTTTGGAAGGATGAACATCCCTGCACAGCCCTGTTCCTGTTGGGAAGGGAGGAAATTCCCTGCAAACCCTGTTCCTGTTTGGAGGGATGAACATCCCTGCACAGCCCTGCTCCTGTTTGGAGGGATGAACATCCCTGCACAGCCCTGCTCCTGTTTGGAGGGATGAACATCCCTGCACAGCCCTGTTCCTGCTGGGAGGGATGAACATCCCTGCACAGCCCTGCTCCTGTTTGGAGGGATGAACATCCCTGCACAGCCCTGTTCCTGTTTGGAGGGATGAACATCCCTGCACAGCCCTGTTCCTGCAGGAGTTATGAACATTCCTGCACAGCCCTGCTCCTGCAGGACAGATGAACATCCCTACAAACCCCTGCTCCTGCTGGGAAGGGAATATCCCTGCAAACCCCTGCTCCTGCTGGGCTGCTCACACTGCAAGAAGTGCTGGGGATGCTGGGGAATGGAGAGAGGGATTCAAATGCAAATTTGTCTTCTTGACATGCTGGTAGCACCTGTCATCCTTGGTGGCCATTTCCTGAGAGGAAAGAACATCTCTCAGTGCTGATAGAATCATATCTTATCTACTAAGACCACAATCAAGGACTCCCTGACAACATTCTGCATGGCCTGAGTGATCTACCTTGGTGGGAAGTCTTGGCAGGTTTGGGAGCAAGAGCAGAATTTAATTCAGGTCTGGGAGGGGATTCTAAGATGTTGACAGTCTGGGAAGGGAGCAAAGGGAACCTTTAAACTTGAGGTGTGTAGCCAAAATTCTAGCTAAGTCCAAAATTTGTGGAATTTCTGTCTTGTTTATATCATGGATATTGCAGCCATCTAAAAAAAATATATATACATTAACATAATTTTATTTGAAATATATAATTTTTTCATTGCCATGCTAAAAAAAAAAAAAGATTTGTAAAGAGTTATTTTCAGGCTTAGAATTTCAATTTGACATAAGTTTAGGTTTTTAATATTTCCTTAAACCACTTTCTTTCATATATTCTGGGCATTGGATCCAGAATTGAGGATACATTATCTAAATTATATACTCTCTTTCCACATATAGTGTAAGACTAAGTATTAACAGGATTTCTCATAGGTCACAAAAAAAGAATGAAAGCCCTGTGGAATCTCAAATGACAGCTTGTTTAAAATTTTTAAAGCCTTGAACACTTGAAAATATGATGATATAATTGTGACAGTGTAATTGCTAACAGACATAACTATATTATTGTTAAAACTTGAATATATGAAATTAAATAGCTGCAAGATTTAAGATATTGAGTTTTGCAGCATATAATGAATATAATGGAAGATAACACCAGTGGAAGCCCTCAGCTAAATGGAAGAGAAATACCTAAAAATAAACCTAATGGCTTTGCTGTTCCTTCTGGTGCCAAACAAATTTGATATTTTCCTTATTTAAACAAAGAGAGATAAACTCTTTCACTTTGAGGACAGCTCATACATCCCATGCTTTGCACGTGTTGTAGCACAGCTGTTTAATATTAAGGTAAGCACAGCATTTAGGATTGACTTGAAAGTGTTCAGCAAGGATAAAAGCTTAGGGAACTAATTCAGGAAAAATCATACTTATCTGAGCCAATTTTTATAGCTTGACATTTTATGATTTACTTCTAAGCAGCTAAAAGAGCTTAAGAAACCTCTTCCTTCTGGTTCCTCTGATTTTATTTATTTATTTATTTATTTATTTATGTGCTGCTTAATCCTGCCTGAAATATGTGTAATTAATATTGAAACAAACAGTATGGGTATTGACTGTGAGAAAGCTGAAAATGTGAGAGATTAGAAATGGTCATGTACTGCATGGAACTTTTTAATACATGCTAACATTGGTACATCACCCAAAGAATGGAAAGATAATGAGCAGTTTTCTGCAAAATAGAGCTGAGACTGTGCAGTAGTGTTGAGGATTTCAAATATTTTATTAGCTTTAAAAATGGTCCAAGCCAATTACACACCCAAAAATAAAGAATCTCAATATTTTTGCTATTCTCAGTTGGCTGGTACTGGCAATAAAACTAGTTAAGCTGTGCAGGAGCTTGAGCCCTTATGAAATTTCTAGGAACAAAACCATTTAGGTGTAGGAAAAACATCTGAAGCAGTAAATAAACAAGGAGAAATGGGCAGTTTCCTTTCTATATTAGCTTGACACCAGGAAACCTAGAGCAAGGCTTGGTGCTAAGTCCAAGCATTAAATGTCCACAATCACAATTAGGGGAATGGCTGCCAGTGCCAGAGGGCAGGGCTGGATGGGATATTGGGAATTAGGAATTGTCCCCTGGCAGGGTGGGCAGGCCCTGGCCCAGGGTGCCCAGAGCAGCTGTGGCTGCCCCTGGATCCCTGGCAGTGCCCAAGGCCAGGCTGGACACTGGGGCTGGGAGCAGCCTGGGACAGTGGGAGGTGTCCCTGCCATGGCAGGGGTGGCACTGGATGAGCTTTAAGGTCCCTCCCAACCCAATCCATTCTGAGATTCTAATATATAATCTGTTAAATGCATACATTCATCTTCCAAGAATTACTTTTTCCATGTTCATTCTGAAGATGATGCCTCCACTCAAAATCTCCAGTTGTGGTGGTGCCCAGCAGAGCATCCAAAAATTTATATTAATTTTCACAGAGTGACTTTTGTCATCCTAGAATATTGCTACATGGTACCAGAGTGCTACTTTATATAGAACCTGGCCCATTTTTTTTCTTTTTTAAATTTAAAAACTAACAGATGGAAATGTTTGTGTCACCTTTCCAAGGGAAAGTGTGGTGTTTGTATGTAGATGGCACAGTTCTCCAGAAGCTTTGCACTGTGTTGTCTGCTCTTTTCCAGAGCTATTTTCAATATCTCAGCTAGAAATACAAGGCATGCAAAGATAACAGTTTGTGCATCTTGAACATTGTTCAAGAATGTGCTGAATTTTTGTCCCCCTAAATATAAATAATTAAAATGCCAGTTTTCTGGAATCCCATCACAGACTTCTTTGTAATTATCAGCACTTGAGATTTTAGCTAAAGCTGTACAAAGATTACATTAGCATAAAATGTTGTGTTCTTTTGATTGAATATATTATTTGAGAGAAAATATTCCACAGTACTAAAGGTAGGAATAAGAAATTATTACCTGCCAGGTGATAAATAGTACTCTATTGATGAGAAATATTTTTTAAAAATGCTAATTGCTCCGTTGAGGTTGACATTTAATCCAGTTAAAAATATGCCACAAATCCAGCCTGGAAAATTCAGTATATAAGTAATGGGGCTGTGTGAATTGTAGCAATTACTGGTTCAAATTAGTGGGTTCTCCTTTAAAATTTCCCTGTCACATCATATTTTGTCACATCATGTAGTTCTTCACTGCACTTTGGCAGAGGCTCCTGACTGGTGATCTGCAGGGAGATGATCAGAGCCCCACTCTGACTTTGGAGCTCGTGACTGAGAAGAAACCAAACACTGCCATGCAAATCCCACCTCTGACTGATTGCACAGCTACAGCTGGTAGCTTTTAGTTCAAGACCTCTCTGCACAGAACTCTTTTCTCCTTCCTGACCCCTCAGAGGCTCCTCATCAATTCCCCCACTTGGTTTTGAGCCTTCTGGGGGTGGTGCACAGTGGGAGTGCAGGGCTGCCTGCTTGGGGTCTCCTCTCACCATTGGTAACTGCTGGCATGAAATAAAAATGGGTTTATCAGGTTTAGCAAAGATGAGAGTACCAAACTTCTAACAGCAGCTGTGATGTCTCTGAGTGTTCAGCTGCTTCTGAAATTGGTGATGCTGTAGGATTGGACCTCTGAGGAATTTTCTGGTTATCTACAAACCTGAGAAACTGTCTTCCTGCACAAAGCAAAGAGGAATCCTTTTATTTAATCAGCTTCCTTTGCTGATCCAGACTAGAGAACGTTTTACTGGATGCAAAACACAGGACTTAGCTGTAGTAAAGTCTTTGTTTGTTCCTAAAAAAGCCCAGGAGGGAAAATATTGATAGAAAACCTCTATTCTCTCTTTTATTCAGACCAATCAAAACTCCTGTCCTTAGCTGTGAAAGTGAAGCCAGCACAGAAAGCTCCAGGGTACATCCTAGTGTATGGATAATTGGTCAGGAGTGTTTAGATTTTTCCCTACTCCATATTTTCTTGGTGAATCTGCCTTTTGCAAATTCTTTAGAGAAGAGTCACTATGGAGTAATTTAATATCACCTGGTTTTGTTGCTCCTCTGTTGCAGTTTTTGGGCTGGAATACAGAAATACAAGCCTTTCCAAAAGAGATGATTTGTGATGCTGTCTCCATTTGGATGCAGAGAATTTTGAAAAAGAAATAGTCTTGTAAAAAAGTCTTGTGGCTCACAAAAAAAACCCAAACAAACAAACAAACAAAAATTCTGGTGCTGGTTTTCCTACTGTTTTGCACCTCTTGAATTTCTCCACAAGATTTCTTTCTTTCATAAAGATGATTAATTACTGGACTTTAATCTTTCAGGTAGTAAGGTCTTCCACTTTCCAATCAGATGAGGAAATTTTGCTCAGCCTCTGAATTTTCAGTGCCTTGGGTAGGCAGGGAGCTTTGTGACCATCCAGTTCCAGCCCCTGCCAGGGACACCTTCCCTGTCCAACCTGGCCTTGGACACCTGAAGCAGCCTGGGATAGTGGAAGCCCATGGCAGGGGGTGGAACAAGATGATCTTAAAGGTTCCTTCAACCCCAACCCTTCTGATGTTCTATGAGAAACTACTGGTTTTTTCCCTTGATCTTCAATGTGGATTGTTGCTTGTGTTTTGTTGTTGTTTTTAATTGCAAAACCCCATCTGATTGCCTTATTGAGATAATTTAGCTTTTTTTCATCAATATTTATAAAGCAACATTATAGAGTAAAATACAATGATTGTAGAGAAATAAGAAATTATAATAGACTGTGTTCCATAAAAATGGCTAGTGATTTATCCATTTGCAACAAGAGGAGTAAGGACTGTGCACTGTCTCTCAAACCTCCCTTTCTCTCCCCTGCTTTTTGGGTTGGTGGTTGGGTTTTTTGGTTGCAGGCTAAAGCCTCCTTATGCTGTAATGTAAATACAGGTGCTTTTGGTGAGGAAGTTTTAAATAAGAACATTTACTCTGGCAAAAAAAGCCATGTGAAGGAAACAAAGGCACTGCCCCATGTGTGCTGTATAATGAGTGGCTGTCCTCATTTTTCACTCGGAGCCAATCGTTATGGTACTGAAGTGAACAGTGCCTCATCTATACATATATATCATTTTTCCAAAGGATGCTCTAGAGAGGATAAAGATCAATATAAATTCATTTTTTCTGGTAATGGAAAATATTTGAACTGTTCAGCTATCAGGCACAAAGATGACTTCTGGGGGTGTCATGCTTGTGTTTTAAGCCACTGTCCTGACAATTCCAGGCATGTGTAAACTTACAGCTTTTTGTGTACCTTGACAAGTATTCTGAAGAGACCAGAGTTACTTGGAGAAGGTAGAATGATACATGATTAGCAGAAAAACAATTTTCCTTAAATAGACCGTGTCCTCAACATTCAAGTGTGTTCTGCTTGTAGTAGAGATAACCACATCTGGAAAAATTATAGCAGTTTAAAAACCACTGCAAGAAGTTCAAAATGCTTTCTCAAACACACTATACAACAAATAACAGTATTTGTTCCTAAAACAAATGGTGCTGGAATGAAATAAAACGATATTTGAATTTATGAAGAGGACACAGAAGTGCCAAGGCATTGAGTTTGGAAGAATGAGGCACCAGCCCTAAAAGAATTGGTTTTAATTACAAGACGTGCTCTGCTAGTTGCCTGCAAAATTATCTCCTTAATCATAACCATTCAGAAATGGACATACTTACACAAAGGTATTTCTATTGGGAAGACACTCTCAAACTACTCAGAAACCTCAAAGTAGGACAGGAAAGAATGATGCCATGTTTAAGTGGAAAATGCTGACAAAATCTGAAGTACATTGCAGTGGGGAAGGAACAAGTTATCATTAGGAGGTTTGGACAAGGAGGAAAAGGGAGAAGAGAATAGAGACTGAAATTTGAATTCCTCTGTTAAGCTTAGTACCTTTTGGAGAAAGAAAACAGTGTATGGCTGTTACAGCAGTGTAAGCGTACTTTTTTTATATCTTTGGCATATGTGATTTCTGTGCCAAATAGCTTGAGAGAGATGCTAATTTTATAAAAAATGTTCCATTTTGAAGTTGCATCTCATTTAAACCTGAACTCTATTTAGTGCCTGCATCTTGTAGGGAAGGGGGGAAATTTATTCATTTTGTAAGTCATAGGAGGAGGGGCTGAGGGAGCTGGGAAGGGGCTGAGCCTGGAGAAAAGGAGGCTCAGGGGGGCCCTTCTGGCTCTGCACAGCTCCTGCCAGGAGGGGACAGCCGGGGGGTCGGGCTGTGCTCCAGGGAACAGGGACAGGAGGAGAGGGAACGGCCTCAGGCTGGGCCAGGGGAGCTCAGGGTGGGCACCAGCAGGAATTTCCCCATGGAAAGGGTGCTCAGGCCTTGGCAGGGGCTGCCCAGGGAGCTTTGGAGTGCCCATCCCTGGAGGTGTCCCAGGAAGGGCTGGAGGTGGCACTCAGTGCTCTGGGCTGGGGACAGCTTGGACTGGATGGCCTTGGAGGGCTTTTCCAACATTATTGGTTTTGTGATTCTATTTATATTTTTTATTATCTTACATGTGTTGAGTATTTAAAGGAGTTTTAGGTCTTAAATTGTAGTGCATTAAGTCGTTACCACTTGAGGTTTTTTCCTTTTATTCTTTAATTTTATCGCACTTCCTCGGCATTCAAGAAGTTTCTTTTGCAGGTGAGTGATTATTCCGTGGGATTTTCAAAAGTCTAGGTCATATAGACCTTCTCTACTTCTCAGTGGCAGTTTAAAAGAGAAAAATATGTTTGTGACAATTTACAAGCTATAGATTACTGAAGATGATTTACTGGTGCCTACTTCAGAAGATCATCATACAGCAGAGAGTCAACATGTTAAAGTTTCAATAATCTGGGTTTTTTTTCCCATACTTCCCATACTTTTCACATACTTCTGGCTTGGCTATAACTATTTAATAAATTCAACTGCAAATTACTGCTTTGGGAAAGTCCTAGTAAGAACTTTAATGGAGAAAAGAGCTGAATATTACACAAAAATATTCTATATGTCTGGAGAATGTTTTCTGTCCAGATATTTTTTGTTAGGTTTTTTTTGTTGTTGTTCTTGTTGTTTTTTTTTCTGTATTTCTTTTCCTTTTTTCCTCTCCTTCTTTTTTAGTTTAACTGAGGAAAATCTGTCGAATGAAGAACATAAAGTACTCCATTGAATCTTTTTTTTTTTTTTTTTCCTGCTTCACAATACTTAGAGTCAGGGTACTTTCTATATTAAACCCCTGAGAGATTGAAAGAAAACAAACCCAATTCTCATATTGAACAAAAGAAGCCCTAAAAATTGCTTAAAGAAACCAAACCTGCCAAGCTTTGTTTCACTTTCCTCCATTCAAGAGGAAGGAGTTTGGCCTGAGGGCACTGAGGTCCTCATCCAAGCCAGGCTGGAAAGAATCCCTCATGGTCTAATTATCAGCAACTCTGGGTAGAGAGAGTGCTTATGGAACGCTCTTTAATGAGGGGAAATCGGGGGGATTATTTCAGGAATGGCCTTAAAACACACACATTCTCTTTGAAAATTAACACCTTTTCCTAGAAGCTCAGTGTATTTATTTTTCTGTTATTGCTCTATTATAGGAATGTAAGGCTTTATGAGCATTTGATAGATTTCTGTAAGTCTGAAAGGCTTTTTCAGACATTTGAAGGAAATACTTAGACTGAGAGGGGGACTTGACACAAGCACAGGAAAATAGGGGCTCAAAGTGTATTTCCTGAAAGAAAAAAACATTTATAAGTATTGACTTACCCTGGGTTTTAGGGTTGTATGTATGTATTTTCCTCAGTGACTCAAAGTGGATAAACCACCTTCAGGAAGACTTTCTGCAACATTTACAGAGAAACAATATCTCTTTTTTTTTTGGCAGATTAGGGCGGTTTTCATGGGATTCTGCAAAATTCAGTGGTAACAGTCAGTGCCTGGTGAACCTGGGAATGTACCCTACAGGAGGTGGGAATATTGGGGTTCTCACCTGAATTGCAGCCTGGCTCATCCAGTGGGAATGTGGCTGTGGAATGTGCCTCACTGGGAATGTGAGGTGGGAGCAAAACCAAGCAGCAACCTTCTGTCTAGCTGGTGTTTGATGATGGTCCTGGCTTGAGCAGCTCAGGAATTTCACAGCTCCTGGAGATGAGAGGAAACTGAGTGTAACTTGCACCCCTAAAAAGCTTTGGCCTCAACAGGTGGTAGAGAGGAAGAAGAGAAGGATCAGAACCACCCATCCACAGCACTACCCTGTTTGTGAGTCTGGTTTTGAAGGGGCTGAGCTGGTGATCACCAGTGTTTTTTAATTCTGTCTTCTGCTTCAGAGACAAGTTCTAGCTAATGAAGGAATAAAGATTTAAACTGAGTTTGGGAAAGCAAAGTAAAAATAATTCCAAATTCCAGGTGATCAGAGCCTCATTCAGGTGAAGCCAGAGCAGTTTCCCTGGAAGTGCAGCTGGTGCCCCGTGCCCTTCACCCAGAGCTGCACACCTGCTTTGAATTCTGCAATCTGGCACTTGGGAGTTTCTGTCTGTAGGTGGATCCCTAAATACAATCTTTGAGGTGTCTTTGAGGGGACTTTCAAATCAGGAGAGGGCAACCTGGAAAATATCTGGATAACTCTGAAAAAACAAGCCTCTAATGTGATGGAAAAGCCAAGAGCTTTCACTGTTTTATCAGAGTATTCACAATTAGTTCCATAGGCAATTGGAAGCTGTCAAATTTATGTAAACCTTCTAATTCATTAATTTCTTCCAAAATATACATACTTTTCTATGAGTTGGTATATATATATATGATGTTTCAAGAGAAAAACCTGTCAGACATTGTATTGATTGGTTGTAAAGCCATCAAATGAGTTAAAGGAAAACAAATTTATGGAAATGAAGTAGAGGTAAAAGGATTTAATTGAAGGTTTATTCAAAGTAATTGAAATTAACAAAGGCTATTGATAGAGATCAGAAGTAATTAAATTAATGTGAAGAAATTTGGTTTAATTGAGATTTAGTTGAGAATTACTGAAATTAAATGAAATTCAGTGAGAAAATTGATAAGCTGTCTGCTGATTTTTAAAATTGATATTAATGATATTCTATGACGAAAAGCTGTTCTTTAGGAAATTATATAATGAAAATATATAAATATGATAATCTTTTTTTCTTTATGAAAAAAATATTTTACTGGCATCACAAATTCTATTAAATATTCAAACCATCTGAACACAAAATATAAGCTTGATAAATAGAGATTCATGGACTGTATACAGAGAATAGAGAAATGTTCCATGATTTTCCAATTTTTGTTATAATTGCTGATGAAAGAAATGAAGTATTGCTAGATAAAGAACTACCAGACTGGTAGTAGTTCTCAGTTTAAACAAACAAAATAATCCATCATGCTTATGATGTGGCATTTTCCAGTGGTATTATTTACAAAGATTATAAATGGTTTCAAAGTGACCCTAGTTTTATATGCAAATGGGAACACAAATAAGTAATTTTTGTCATTTTAGAATACAAATATATAGATTCTGAAAAATATGGGTCTTTTTACTTGGTAACTGTGGCTCTGAAAAGGAAGAGAACTTATTGCTGCTATTCTTGATGGGAACCCATACCCAAGAATAGAGGGGGTTTGGGGTAGCAAAAGATAAATAAAAGTGAAAAAGAAAAAAATCCTTGCTGTTTCTGATTCAACATGTTAGCTTTCTCTAATCTCTGTATAAGAGGTGGTAGTCCTTGGAATGATTTAATATATTAAAAAATAACATATCTGAAACTGGAAGCTCAGCCTCAGGCATGTGTTGCACATGACAAGTGTCCAAGTATTTAGAGTTCTATTTTCTATTTTCAAAAGAACACATAATTTGAAAAGCCACTACAGCCATTGAAAATTTGCCTTGGTGCTGATCTTGAAGAAGATGCTTAGCCTAACTCTTCATTTTGTGGTAATAAGTCTTATTTTATTTAAAATAATAGGTTTCCTACCTCCTATGAATTTGATAATATTGCCCCTTTCAAATATTTTCAGAAAAAGTCATTGGCAATGCTTCCAGCAAAAGAGACAGACATCAAAAAAACCTTCAGGGGAGGCAATTGCAGAAAAGGATTTCAAATCAGCTTATATAAATTGGATTTTCCTAAGTTCTCAAAATTAAGGTAACTGTGCACATTTCAAAATGAAATACAGTTCAGATTTTGGAAAAAACTCTTTCCCTTTCAAAGATTTTAATGTATATATGTATAATACATATACATAGTTATATAAAACATCTCCAGCATAAATAAAAGCTGGAGCTTGCAGGGATTTATTTTTTTTTTTGGTAAGGTTTTAATTTCCTCTGGCACCTTGGAGAATATAAAAGAGCATGTGGGCAAGTATTGCCATGTCTGCAATTCACATGTTTTAATGTAAGAAGGAAAAGCATAAAAACTATTGGGTTTTTTTCCTTGTTGTTATTTATAAATTTATGAATTTGAAATATTTTTTTAAATTTAACATTCATCAAAATTGTATTAATTTTGTGGAGAAGTTTTCCCAGTCTAACTGGTGTGCTGATTCCCTGGGCTTTTTTATTTATCCAGAGGTGAGACATCATGAAAGGAGCATTAAGCTGCTCTGGACAGGTCTGTTGGATGTCAGTCAGAAATATTCTGTACAACCTATTGCCTCAGTTTCTGTCAGTGGGGGGGTGATTTGGCTCCTTTTCTACAAGAGATTTAAAGGTGCACAGCTCAGGCAGTTATCAGGGTATCTCACCATAAAAGCTGTTGTGCTTTGGGGTTTTCAGGCCTGGTCAGGTGCCAAAAGTTTTGTCCTGCTTGGTCACAGGAGCAGAACTGCAAGTTCAGGGTTCTGCATTTGATTTCTCCTGTGAGGCCTTTCTCATTTTGGTGCATTATTTGTTTCTAGGACATCTATGAAGTTCTGGTTCCCTGAATGCAGCAGTTCTTGCCCCTACTTCAAATTCTATTTTGCTGAACGATCTTAGAAGGTCTCGATGGGCTTTGCTCCTTCTCTGTGTTGTTCAGACCACATTAGATGTGTCCTTGCTGTTGCCTTTATCAGCTTCTCTCTTTGCTACTTTTAATTCAGATATGAAACTTCAGGAAAAAAAAAAATGCAGTTAATTTTCTCTAGCCTGAATATGACTTTTTTAAAAAAAGAAATTAATCTGAATCCTCCCATGACTCTTTATTTATATCCTCTGCAGTGAGTCTATAATGTATAAAGATGTTTTTATATGCTTCTCTCAATTAAAAATTATGTTGCATGTTGAAGAACACTAGGTTATTCTGAGGTAAGCATGAAGGAGTTTATATGGATTTCTCTCAGAGAATGAATTTTAGCAATTCATCCTAATTGAGCACATTGCACAAGGTCAGATACAATGCTCAGTCCCATAGAATTATTTTTTATGTTATAAAAACTGTATTTTTGTAGGAGAATTAGATTTCTACTCCAAGAATATGGAAAGTTCTGTCCAGTATAAGCCAAAGGAAAATCCCTCAGCTCACAATGAAATAATATTTATACCATGGTTTGGCAAAGCCCTTATGACAAAACTCTGGCCTCTTCTAAAATGGCATTAGCTACAATAGCACAAGTACAAATAGCTCTCTTTGGCTGCCTTTCTTTTCTTATTTATTTGTTTTGTGTACATGTGCTCCCTGCATGGAGATGAGTTTCATGGCAGCCTGTGGTCATGGTGTCTGTGGGTGGTGTTGCCTTTTGCTGTTTTTCCCTAAGATGTTATCTTTTAATTTTTAAGATGTCCCAGGAAAGGTTGAGCTGCTTTGCTGTTGTTTGTGGTTTTGCTGGTGTAACACTTAAAAATAAACCTTGAGTGATCAATCAGCTCAGGGCAGCCATGTCTCATTATAACACCCAGTCATTATTTTTCTGATTAGCAGGTCTAGTTGTGCAGTACATTTATTTGCATGAACATACCTGCATATTTACCTTTCTAAGGACATCTCTGCCATTTCCCAAGTACATCATCACTTCCTTTGAACTTTGCCACTTGAAATTGCTGCATGTTTTTGGGATAATTACAATTCAGCTGTGACTTGGCTTTCCATTCACTCATAGAAAGTGATATAGCTCTTTATTTTCTAGCAAAGCTTTACCTTAGTCTCTGCTGATGACAACATTTCTGTTCTCACTTTAGCTGTGAAGGCTTTGAAAATAAGTAATCATTTTTAAATAATAAATAAACGTATTTGCACAAATCAAACTGGGGATGAGTTAGATGGGAGCTGCAGGCCCTGTGCTCGTTGCATCTCACATCTTACACGTGTATCTTGTTTAAAGGCAAGCCAAGCATTTGAATGTGAATCCAAGGACAGGCTGTGCTCTTGCTGTTGCTTTGATCAGTCATTTCTAGACATGCTGTTTCCTCTGTCATATTCAGAGATTACATTTGGAAACTTGTTTGATTCTGAAGTTCATAAATGAGTAAATGTTTATATTTTTGGATTAACTGAACTGTGAGAATTTCATGGAAGATAAGAGTGGATTTAGAGCTACAGTTGAGAGCCAACAGCCAGCTGAAAAGTTTTGGAGTAGGCAGTTATAGAAGGCTTCTCTCAGATTTTGTGCAATTTAAAGACTATTCTCAGTGAGTTACATGAGCTACCTTAGGGTAAACCTTAGCAAAAAATCATTAGAGATTAGTTGTCATATCTAAGCTCTATACTTTCATTTCCTTTGCTTCATACAAAACAATCCAATAATCACCATTCTTTTAGTAGCACAGCCCCTGGTGCCCTATGTTCATCTCACTTTGTTGTGTACACATATTAGGTTATGATCAAAAGTTTTAATTCTTGTAGCAATGCACTTTATTTCTTTCTCACTTTGACTGCTTTGCTCTGTGTACATTGCAGTTCCTTTCTGGCAATTCCCCCCTCTCTGTGAGGTACTGAATCCTCTCCTATTCCAAAATTCAGCACGTTATTTTAAGTGGCTGAGATAATTATTTGTACCTTACAGCTTTGGTGAGGGCAGCTGTGTTTTCTCTTCAGTTTTTGGTTCATCCAAACAACCAGAGATGTTCTCCAGGTGTGTATCACATACCAGTAACAAACACAGCATCCACCAACACATGAATTCCTAATCTTGCAGCAGGCCCTGAACTGACAGCTCTTATGGGTTCAAGTTATTCTTATGTGCTTTGATGTTCCATCTTTATTTCCTGTCAGGATGGTTTTTAAACATCTTTTAATGTCCCTCTCTTTCTACTGTCTGGCCCCTCTCAGCAGAGACATGTTTGATATTTTATGAACTCCTTGAAGAGTGGTATGTGCTTCTTGGTACAGGTTGTGGAGAAGGAGAATATCTCACCATCTGCTTTGGGTAAAATTGGGAATCCCTTTTAGCTTTTCCTAAAAAGTTCCTAAAAGTTCCTAAAAAAATAAGGACAAATTTTTCTGTAGTGTTTTTATGTTGTTTTTTTTTTTCTTCTTCTTCTTTTTTAAAATCAATATCCTCTGAAAGACCAGTGTTGTCAGAGAATAGTAGAAGATGGCACGTGCATGGGATGACTAATTTTTCGAATCGTGTCATATCAGTTGAAATCCAACAGTGATAAAATCGTATCTGGGCGGCTGTTTGGTGGTTTTTAGGACATAGCAAGTTCTTAATCTGTTTCTTAGAGAGAAATAATTACTGTGTAACAATCCCTTCCATCACACTGCACCCCGGCACAATTTCTGTGGCGATTGAAAACCAGAACTGGGAAGGAAAATGAAATCATTTTTCTGCCTCTTAAGCTGCTTCTGTGGGTCTTGCATCCTCACAGCAGAAGGGGAGCTGGAGCTGCTCGTAAGTAGCTGAAAACCTACAGAAATTTTTAAGAATGTAATTGGCAGTTGCAAACACCAGATTGATTTGGAGCAATTCAAACCAACAAAACCTGCCATTCTGATTTTAAGAAGTCTGTGTCAAAATGACTGTGATGTATTTACTCTTGTTTCATAATTCTGTTGCATCTGCTTGATTAAACATTTAAGCAATTGAAAAAGGGTAAATCATTATTGAGCCTAACAAATGTACACAGGAAAAATCAGCTGACCTTCAGTTCCAACACTTCAGCTTCTCTTGACATTTCCTTTATTTTGAGCACCTGCCCTAGCAAACACTTTCTAAAGTAATTTCAAAAGCTGTTCTATATTTAGTCAGACAAAATGAAGTTAACAATGGAATGTCTGCCTGGGAAATGAAAAGTATGTGGGTTAGAAGAGACCAAACACACTGTATGAACAGGAAGTATGGCTGAGCTTAACTTAGCACATGCTCACTGTATTTCATCTTTTGTGAAAACTTATGAGGAGATACTTTATTTAGTGTACAGTCCTGTAGTGGAATGTATAGAATACCCAGGAAATAAATGGTTTTGTAGAGTAGNATGTGTTGCAGTTCAGCAGAATCTATAGAGAAGAATTCTTTAAAAATTAATTTATCATATGGTGGTATGTTTCATACTGTAATTAACTTGATTAACCCCAAGGCAACAGGTAATTATCTGCTCTATAAGTCAGATCAGTCAATGTCCAGAAAAGTACTAAAATATTCTTGGGTATTTTTCAGAAATACATTGCACAGCCCAAAATTTGTCTTGCAAAACAGGAAAGAAGGGAGCCTTTTTTTTTTTATCCCAAATAATTATTTATTACTGCTGTTTGAAAAAGTAGGGATTCAAAGGTAGGGATTCCATTCAAATCACTCTAGATTTAATTTTATTTTTGGTAAAGGGTAGTGAAATAGTCCATGAGCTCTCTGCCTATCTTAAAAGCAATGGGTTTTATGGTGCACAACACTTTTGAGAAGAATTTTATGGCAAGTGATGTGAAGAACTCCCCCTTGCCTCACGTGCCTTAAGTTTTTAATGGACTTTATTCCCTTCCCTGTTACACTGAGCTTCCAGCTGAGCAGCTGATAGTAGAAATACTGGATTGTTGCTAGTCTAAGGGTAATCCTTAGAGTGTAGAGGCAGAATCTGAACTTCAGAAATTCAAAATTTGCAAGTTGTAGCCACCTACCTAAAGCTGTGCTTGCAAAGATCAGACACATCAAACAATTAACAGGTCAACTTAATACCTAGAATAAAAATAACTATTACTACATGCTAGCACTGAGAATTATGCAGATTAGAGAATTTAAATAATAAGTTTATCCCAGAGGACACTTCATAATACAGACTTTGACCTCATTAATAACCCTGCATTAGATAAAATACAGATACAAAGTGAACCATGAACTAAAAATATGAAACAGGAGATGAACTTGAGCTCTTACTGTCTGCCTGGTTTTATCAGAAGTTTTATCATAGGCCAGTGAAACACAGAATAGAAGAAAATCCTTCATGATCTTTTAGTAATACACCCTTGGAAGCCCTAATGCCATTGACGTCAATGTCAGAAAAGTTTGGAATCTGGTGCTTGTTATCTTCCACAGGATAGCAGGTGTTCAATCAAAGTTGTTAATGTATTTTCTGTGGATCTCATATACTTTAAAAGCAAGTAATTAGAATTATCCACAGATACTTTGTAACTATGAATAATTCATTTCCTGTGCATCAATAAAATAATTATTGCATATTATCATTCTTAGCTTTCTACTTCAATAAAATTGCTCACATCATGTCACTGTCATAGTAATGTGCCTTTTTATTTTTCATATTAATGAAAATTACCAGTAGAATGAGGAAAATTGTAATAAGATTTTATGTCACCTATAAGCCTTTTCCACTGTACTGCACTGAAATTAGACAATATCTAGATTCTGGCTGATTGCAGATGGGTATTCTTGCCCACCTTAGGCACTTTTAATGCTTCTGTTCTGAAATGACTGTTAAGTGTTTTAGAGCTCTTTCTTTAGCTTAACTAACTCAATTACCAACTCACTTGGTAAAATTTAGACAATTTATTTATACTTCTAAAGCATTTTTTCTAATCTTGTTCCTTTATTTGTTTAGAAATTCACTACAGTCTTGATCCAGAATGATTTCACACATGAGGAATATATTATCTTCTTTAAAAACATGTCTATACATTATCTTAAGCCATCACTTAAATCTGTACTGGCTTAAGATCAACTTCTATATCAATTTGTTTTTAATAACTTATCTTTCAGACTGTATGTAATGCTCATTAGAAATTTTTAGTTCAGCTGATTTTTTTTTTTAATCCCTGCAACAACAGAGTAAATAGTTTGGGGTTAAAGCAAAAATTAAAAAAAAAAAAAATCAACCAAACAAAGCCAACAGACTGAAATAAATTCTTTGTTGGAATACTTAAAACCATAATGACTGTAAAATAGATTTTTTTTTAACTGTGCACTGCTTTGTTAGGAATTTTTTTTTCTTTTCACTATCAAAATGGCTACAACATTGAGGCTTTACCTCTTTTACAAGATTTAAAAGGATCATTTTCAGGAATGGAAGATGCAGTGGATTCCATAATGTGGAATAATCAGAGGCTGGGAGAGACTGGAGCCAGGTGCCTTAGTCCCTGTTATTTGGATTGTACAGAACCCAGCAAGGCTTTCCTGGCCATGTGCTGGTTAAAAAGGACTTGGCCAGCCCCAGCTGCCTCATCTCCCTCACACCTCTGGCAGTGATGCCTTGAGAGGCTGACCAGAACAGAGGCTGGACAGAGCCAAAGAATAAAGCAGGGATTTATCAAAAGGCCTCAATGGATCCACCTTGGGCAGCACAAGAGCCCAGCCAGGGCTGCACCCAAGATGGACCAAAATGGTCACAAAATGCACAACCGCTCACAGGGGCTCTCACTTTTATAAGTTCTGCTCCATTTGCACATTGGAGTTCATTGTCCCATTCCAGCTTTAGCCCATGCAGTCCCATCCTGCTTGTTTTTCTCTCTCCAGCCCACGTTATTTATGCTCTCAGGCCTGAGATCTGGATCATTTATCCTTGGTCCCCAGCTGGAGAAGGAATTGTTTTGTCTCCCTGCTCTGTGCAGAGAGCTCACCGTCCCCTAATATGAAGCTGAAAAGTCCACACTAAAGCAGCACAGAATGTGAAAAACACAAAAACTAAAGCCTGAGGCATCAGCAGCAGGGGAGGAGGTGGCCCCAGCACTGGTGGGACAATCGTGGTGTGGGTGGGGAGGTGGCACAAACAGAGTGGGGAACCTGAGTGGGGAGATTTCCAGTGGGAATAAAGAGCAGACACAGTTAAAGGAAGAGGGGCACTGCTCCAGCCCAGCCTGGCTGCACCAATGCCCCTCTCCTCTGCTTCAAAGAAAGGGCTTTAACTCACTGAGTTTTGGTTTTCACTTATGCTGTTATTCCTCCTGATTGCTAATTGTTCTTTGATACTCTGAGCATTTAAAGAAGGGGCTGAACTGAGTCTCACCTATTGAAACCCCAGAGCTTTTCCCATTAGGATTAAATTATGAGCACAAACCATTGCAGGATCAGGTAGGAAGGTAAAGGGATCCTGTCCAATTTTGGGGCAGGACAGCATTCTGAGCCTAGACTACACTTTCATTTGCTACTTTCTTGTCAGTTTTCCAAACAATACCAAAATCAGGGATAGTTTGACATTTAACTTGATTTGCATATTGAATAAATTGTATTAAATGGAAAAAAAAAAAAAGGTTTTTTCTTGAAAATTGTTTAGGTTTAGTAAAGTATTGATGAAAATAAATCCAAATATACTGAATTTTCTAGGGAAAAAAATCCAGAATTTCTCATAGCCTTTCTTCTCTTAGGTCTTTCCTGATTTTCTTTTCCAGACTGCATAGATAATTACAGATTAAGCATAAATTCATCAAGCAGCAGCTGACCAGGCTGTTCTAAAAGAGGAGTGTCATGGTCACTGAAATATGCATTAACATCTTCAGGGTAGGACAGGAGAGAGAGGGGAAAAAAATGTGCATTTGAATAACTTGAGGCTACAATTATCTATACCAGCAACAAGCTGATGTTCTTTTATTTTCTGTATTAGAATATTTCTTTGTTGCCTTCATTATTGCTTTACTGATTTTTGTAAACCAAGCAAAAAATGTATTCTGCTTATAAGAGAAATTGTGCTCAGTTTTAGAAAGATTTTTTATTTCTACAATTCACAAGCTCCGGTTTTCATAAAACATCTATTGTTGATCTGAACTTTAACTGTTTTCCCCCCAACCTCTGCTTAATTTAAAGGGTAAGTGCAATGAAATTAATTTTTTAACTTATTACATGCCACCTACAACATAATCCAAGTACTTTAAATAATTTTCTCAGAATGTGGAACAGAACTTAAATTAGCTAATAAACACAAAAATGCAGGCTGTAAACAAAGATCAAAAACTGCCCCAAATTAGGCAGGCATCCTTAAGAACTGAAAAATAAAATAATTGTTCTGTGACAAGCTCAGGAATTTAGACTTACCAGAATATTAAGTAAGTAAGTATCTTTTATTCTTCCCATTACTGCAAGGTGAATAAACCTTTTGTTTGCAATCTATAATTTAAAAATATTTTTTATGTTAGGAAATGTAAATATTCAACTTAATTATGTGATGTGCACCAAATGCTTTGTGCCTTATCTATAATAGCATGGCTCTGCACACATGTGCTGCCTTCTGTTATTTACTATTGTCTTAACTTCAAATTTATTGTCAGGAAAATATCTTCCTTCTCCATTCTTCTATTTGATGAAACCTGGAACTCAGTTCTTAGCTCATGACTGTTTGAAGCACAAAGATACAATTGTGCTGTATGGTTTGACATCCAATTCAATGTGGAGATAATCTTAACAAAGTACTATAGAAAATATTAGGGGTGAGATAAAAAATGCTGTATTCAGGGTTAAAGAATATCACTGCCTGGTGGTACTTTCTCTTCTCTTCTCTTCTCTTTCTCTCCTCAGTTCTGTGCAGTGAAGGCTCAGGTTTTGCACTCAAATATATGTCAAAACTGATTAATTCTGAATTCTACTGCTACTTAACCATCTTTCCAGGCATGACCACATCAGTGTAATCAGTGACAGTGATGTCAATGTAAGTGAATCCCTTTGAAATACATTTCCATTTAACACTGGTGCAATCACACAATCTGCCTAGTAAATAGTCCATGAAATGGGGTGTGTGTATTGATCTCCTCCAACTGAACATTCCAGTGCAGTAAGAATTTCCCAGTTATTTAACTTCAGGATAAGATTCACTCCTTTGGGCTCCTCTTGCTTGCCATAGACACAGAATCCCACAGTGGGTTGGGTTGGATTGGGTTGGGAGGGACCTTAAAGCCCACCCAGTGCCACCCCTGCCATGGCAGGGACACCTTCCAGTGTCCCAGGCTGCTCCCAGCCCCAGTGTCCAGCCTGGCCTTGGGCACTGCCAGGGATCCAGGGGCAGCCACAGCTGCTCTGGGCACCCTGGGCCAGGGCCTGCCCACCCTGCCAGGGAACAATTCCTAATTCCCAATATCCCATCCAGCCCTGCCCTCTGGCACTGGCAGCCATTCCCTGTGTCCTGTCCCTCCAGCCCTTGTCCATTGTCTCTCTCCATCTTTCCTGCAGCTCCTTCAGGCCCTGCAAGGCCACACTGAGCTCAGCCCAAAGCTTCTCCTGCCCAGGTGAGCAATCCCAGCTGTGCCAGCCTTTCCTCCCAGCAGAGCTGCTCCATCCCTCTGCTCCTCCTGGTGCCTGCTCTGGGCTCTCTGCAGCAGCTCCAGCTCCCTCCTGTGCTGGGGCTCCCAGGCTGGGCCAGCTCTGCAGCTGGGCTCTCCCCTGAGGGGCAGTGATGGTGCCTGCTCTGCCTCTGGGACTCAGCTCAGGCTCTTCCTGCTCCAGGAATCCACACTCCTGGTTCTGTGTCTTTAGAGCAGGACAATTCCATCAGCCCTAGGGACAGCACAGAGCATGGAGGGGATCAGTTTTCTTTTTAGGTGCTTATGTTGATCATCCAGACTTGTATGATCAGCAACAGGAAAGGAATGTTTTTCTAAGTTACACTGGAATGAATCTGGGGAGCCCTTCAACCTTTTTTTTTTTTTCCTGGAAGCTTTTGAAAGGTCTTCACTGCCCTTGGAGAGGCTTTGAATATTATCAGCCTCTTAGTCTTGTATCTTGTCTGTTTTAATTTCAAATAACATGGAGGGAATTCTTTTTCTTGCTTAAATGGTTTTGTGGAGTTGGTAAAAGCAGTGTCCAGGTGAGGGAGAATGGCTGATGATCAGGTGCCCTGAATTAGGTCTGATAAAACAATGAAACTAAGTGAAGAAATTGCATATACCGTAATGTTCATTCAAACAGAAAGAAATTGAAAAACAGCTGCACCTGGGGAAAAAGATTTGGAAAGACACCTGGATGTGTTCCAAATGTGTGCTTTCCTAATAATTAGCACATCATACACCTAGTTAGCATCTCATAAATAACCATAAAGTAGTCATTTAATGAATCATTTTACTTTGTGCTGTCAGAGGTTACAAAAAAAGCAAAATACTTTGTTTATTTTAAGAACAAGGTGTGACTTCTTTCAGCATCATTTAAAAAACTGCAGTAGGAAAAGTGGTGTCACCTTACAGAGCAGCTGGGGTATTTTTAAGCTACAGAGCATGAGTTATGTGCCATCAAGTGCATCAGTGGCCTCAGTGCACTGCTGTTTAGTACAGTGCTGTGGGGTTTGGCACCTTGCAGAGGATGGCATTGCTGGGGCATTTTCTGGCAGAAGTCATCCCCTGGTTTTTAGCCTGGGCCCCCGTGTTAGGCATAGAAGCTTCTTGGGCTTCTCAGCTCTGTTCTGTTAAAGTACACTGAGCTTATTTAGTGCTAACCAAAGTACATCCCAACCTCCTGGGCTGTGGAGGGCTGGGTCTCATCTTGGGGGCTGCAAGGAGGGGCTCCAGTCCTGCTGCCCTCTCTGGGGATGAGAAATCAGCTGTGGCAGAGCTGTGGCAGCTGTGCCTGAGGCACCAGGCTGGGCTCAGCAGGGAGCAGAGGGACAGGGTGGGTCCCATGGGTGTCCCCTGCTAGGGGGTGAGGGGGAGCCCCACGCTTAAAGAATCAGCTCCTTCCTTTGGGGTAAGAAACCCCAAAGCTCTGTTTGGAAAGCCAGACTTGGATCTTTTCAGGATTCTGCTGCCAGGGACTGTGGATTCCCACAGCAGGAAGGGATGGGACTTTAGTGGCAGTGGGGTTGCAGGAAAGCTGATTAATATTCAGGGAATATTCTCCAAGCTAAAAACAGTCTAGCCAAAAACAGGACACCCAGCCAGGAGGCCTGCAGGGATCAACACGCTGCTCCTGGCAAAATTCAAACATGGAAAGAGAATACATGGAAGACAGAAGCAAAGACAAAGACAAAGTTATTCCTGGGAGGAATATAGAGAAGCTGAGCATTCAGGGGTGGGCTTAGGAAAGCCAGAGCCCACTAAGAGTCAAATCTGGTGAGAGTTGTCAAAGGCTACAAGAAGAGTTTTCATAAATACCTCAGGAGCCAAAGGAATACAAGTGAAAACACGAGCCTGCTGCTGAGCTGCGGCAGGGGCCTGGGGGCACAGGGGGTGAGGAGGCTGAGGCATCAAACATCTCCTCCATGCCAGCCTCCACCAGCAAGGCTGGCCTGCAGGGACCCAGGGCCCCAGCAATCCCAGAGAGTCTTTGCTGTGGAGGGATGGGATCAGGTTAGGGAACTGGACACCTAAACACCTAAACTGGACATCCAAACACCTAAACTGGACATCCAGACACCTAAACTGGACACCTAAACACCTAAACTGGACATCCAAACACCTAAACTGGACATCCAGACACCTAAACTGGACATCCAGGCACCTAAACTGGACACCTAAACACCTAAACTGGACATCCAAACACCTAAACTGGACACCTAAACACCTAAACTGGACATCCAGACATCTAAACCGGACACCTAAACTGGACATCCAGACACCTAAACTGGACACCTAAACACCTAAACTGGACATCCAAAAATCTCTGAGTCCTGATGGGCTCATGCACAAGGCTGCTGCCTGATTTCTCTGTGAGGCCACCCTCCACAACCTTGGAAAGGCCGTGGAGCTTGGGAGAGGGGCCTGGGGACTGGAGGAATGCAAAGCATCCTTCCTCTGCTCCAAAAGAGCAGGAATGAGGAGCCAGGGAGCTACAGCCAGGCATCCTGGCCATTGTCACCACCCAGGGTGGAGCACCTAAAGTCCTTTCCTCAAGAACTTTCACAGGTATTCTCGTTATTGTATTTTTAATGTGTAAAATTATGCACTTCTGGAGGAATTTCTTCTATAGGAAAAAGTATTCAAAGTCTGGCTTCCACATACAGGCTTTGAAAATTAAAAGTAACCTGATTTTTAAGCCCTTGGCCTTGGTGGTGGTTATGTGAAGGTACTGTGAACAACCGGAAACTTAATTTTGAGAGAAATCAAACATTCCTTTACAAATCCAGACCAAATTAAGGCTTAAAACTTTTAGGTAGTAACTGTTTTGTTCTATTGCTATGCTATATTTGTACAGACTAAAAGCCCTAAATTATGCATAACTTAAATTTCTCATTGGAATTAACAATTACATTTCCAGAGAAATATCCAAGTTGGTAGTCAGCTTTGCAAATTCTTTATTTTTTCCTTTCCTTCATAAGTAGGGGAAACTTACCACTGATGCAGCCAACCAGAAGGAAAAAAAAATAAAGTAGAAATTTAGGGAAAATATTATATTCTCTTTTTCTTCTATTTAGAATTAATGATACTGCTTGTGATTAGTCTGTCATACAAAATACGAATAATTAAATACAACAAAGGCCTCTGTATTTAGAATTAATTAAAAAATAGTTAAATAGAGCACATCACTAAGGAGCTTTTCTTGTTTGCCTGAAGTTAAGTAAATATGCTCAGTGTTGTAGGATCCTGGTATATAAACACTGGGAAGAGAAGCAAAAAGGAAAGTTTGGAAGGTGGAGTCTGTATTTGTACTTTGGACTGGCTGACAGTCAGGGTGACTATTAGAGGTGTGAGTGGTGACCTGTGTAAATCTGATTTTGAAGCTAAGTTATGTTTACTAAATTCTCTTATATGAGGTTGATCCCATTTTTATCTTCTGGATTTGTCCTCTTTGGTACCCCCATAGATTATTTTTCCCATTGCACAAACAAGTGAAGATACTTTTTCATGTCCTATTATTTTTTGTAGGCCAAGGCTTGAGTTTAAATGCTGAACATAATAATCATGTTTCTTATCTAAAGACAGGTGAAAATTGATGAAATTCTGAAGTGATTCATCTGATACCATGAAAATAATTGTTTGTTGGGCCCATAGAGTAGGGGGAAAAACAACCAACACATAAAAATCTGTTGAAGAAACTTTTGAATAAATAAACAGAAAAGTATCCTTGGAGAGCCTTTGACATGCACCAGCCTTCTTTACTTGGTAAGTACCAATAAATGTCTTTGGAAAGAAAAACTCAGAATTATCTAATGTGGTGAGTACAGGGAAGGTATTTTTGGATTTCTTAATGTAGCTTTCCATTCTGCAATGCATCATTAGGTGTTATCAACAGCAAGGAAAACTGCCAATCATCTTAACAACTAACTGCTTTTAAAAAGCCATCTAGTGACTTTAATTATGATTAAGTATTTATGAAATTAAGTAATGCCGAATACACAAATTCCATCTGGTAATGATCAAGGTGTTTATTTTCTCCATATT
Source organism: Urocynchramus pylzowi (assembly GCA_013397555.1). Lineage (NCBI taxonomy): Eukaryota > Metazoa > Chordata > Aves > Passeriformes > Fringillidae > Urocynchramus > Urocynchramus pylzowi. Next base: position 60,818 of record VZRH01003121.1, read on the forward strand.
GTTAGACTTTGCTTTTGCAGAGCACTCTGAGCACATGCACACTTCTGAAGGTAGGAGAAGTCTCTTACATAACCAACATATTTTTGTTACCTTGAAAAATAAACCCCCAAAGACCTCCAAGCCCCTTTTGTGTCTCCAGTAAGCAGCTGTACTCTTTACCTGCCAATTTTATTCAATATTCTTCCTGTGATTGACCTTCCCTCAGAATTGTTCCCTGGCAGGGTGGGCAGGCCCTGGCCCAGGGTGCCCAGAGCAGCTGTGGCTGCCCCTGGATCCCTGGCAGTGCCCAAGGCCAGGCTGGACACTGGTGCTGGGAGCAGCCTGGGACAGTGGGAGGTGTCCCTACCCATGGCAGGGGTGGGATGGGATGGGTTTAAATGTCCCAATCCAAACAAACCATTCTGGGAGTCTATTTTGGTCTGGGGTTTTTTTTTTTTTGGTTGGTTGGTTGGGTTTTTTTTTTTGTTGGTTTTTGTTTGTTTGTTTGTTTTGGTTTTGTTTTTTGCTTTTTGTTTTTGTTTGTTTGCTTATTTGCTTTTGTTTGTTTCTTTGTTATTAACAACTGGTTTGTTATTTTACAGTCTGAAATAATTGAAATACTAAAGCTGAGTGAGAGTAGCCCTACAATGTTCCCTGGTTTGGGATAAGACATCCAACATCCTACTCTAAATAAGTTTGAGCAGGGACTTGCTTTTCCATTCTACTTCAACTCACCTAAGGGCTTTACCCCAAAACTATTAAGTAATTATTCCTCTCACTTTATGCTTTTAATTAGAAGAAAATAAAACCAAATAATAAACTAAAATGCAAACATTTCAGGTGGACAAACGTGGGAAGTCTGCAAGAATTTTTCAATCAGTGCTAGCTGAGGTTTTTTACTCATTTACAAACTGTTGGGATACCTTCAGAGTACACATTTCTAAATCCAAATATTGCAGCATATTGGAAAATTTGAGGGTCTGGTCAGGACTGGATGAATATTGCCCAAACCCATAGGTACTAGATGAGTGTAGGTGGAAAACAGCTGAAAAACCTGTGTGACTGAAAACACCCTGTCATGTCCCTGAGGAATTTAGAGACTTAACCACCGTACAGCTCTGTAATCAATGAGCATAATCAACTGTTAACATGTCTTGCAGCTAGGAGCTCAGTACCATTTGTTAGGTACTGAAGTATCTTTGTAAATCTGGCTCTCCATCCTTCTGGCATATGGAATCCTCCTCCTCTCCTCGGTTGTGCTGTTGCTTTTGGCAGCACTGGTAGCACTGCCCTTTTTACTATTGTTCCTCCTCCCCGTGCACTAACTCCAGTTTAATGTGCTGTGACCTTCTGCTCCCGACAGTCAGAGCCCAGAACCACGGTGGGTTGGAGCATGTTCTCCTCCTGTCTGACCCACTGCTTCTCACTGTCTGCTCTTCTCCTCCCCTGCACATTTCCCTTTGCCAGGGTGCCCATTGGGCACCATTTCTGTGTTTGGAAGCATTTAACTACTCTTAATTTTTTTGTTGCTTTACTTTCCTTTCTTGGCTCTGAAGATATTTTGCTGATACACTATTGTAACTCTGGGAGGATGGGAGCAAAAAACTAAATCAGTTATCCTTACCTTAATTACCCTTATTATCCTTACCTAAACTTTTTTTGTTTGGTTCATTGCATATACATACACACAGAAAAAAAACAACCTACTAGTCCTCATTCTGTTCTAGCAGATTCATTGACCTGACTTAGTCATCAGAGGTTTTAGGTGGTGGAATTTTATACTGTCAGTCAGCAATCTAACACAAAATTTCCTTAGGCCTCACCTTGATGGACCAAATCAGAAAACTAAAAAAGAATTCAAACTTAATTTGTGAATGTACCATTCTGAATTATGTTGGCAATTCCACCATTAGGCAATAAGCCTTGGTGCAGTTTTATGTGTTTTCATTTTCAGAAGACCCTTCAATACATATACATTATAAAGAACTAAGATTTCTGGGAATGAATTTTTGTGCTTGTGCTCTTTCCCGGGCACTTTGTCACTCTCTCAATTTTTTATTTTTTTCCTCAGATTAATGTTTGAATTAACCCTCCATTTTGCCAGTGATTACCCTGATGTTTAAAACTTTTATTTTAAGAACTCTCCCAAAAGGGAGCATATGCCAAATTGTGTGTTGGTAATTAAAAACATACATTTCCATCATTCAGTAACCAAACAAGTCTAGTTTGCTTATTTCCTTGCACTTGCCAGGCAAGAGAGCTTATATTATCTCATTAAAACATCCAACTTCAGTGTCAGTAACAAACTAAACTCAGTAGAGTTTAGGCTGTTTTTTGGTTTTTTTTTTTTTTTTTTTTCCATTAATAGCAGCTAAAGAACTGTGATATACATATTTGTGTTTTCAAGTAAATAACCCAAGATGCAGAGTGTAATAGAATGATTTTGCAACAAGCCTTGGCTCTGAAACAAATGGACAAGAGAAATAGAACGTAGATTTTAAATGTTATTTGTCTCCCTGTAAATTATGCATTTGTATTTTAAATTACTTTGCTCTTTAAATAATTAAATAAACACTGGGTTAAAGCCACTCATTTATGTGTCATAAGACTGCTCAGTGTTAAATGAGATTAAACGAGTCTTTCATTTTTGGTTAATAGTTGAATTATTAATTGTTCTTGTATGCCTCTATAGGGATTATTTGGAGAACAGAATTTAAACTATGTTATCCTAAGGAATACAGAGTGTCTGTTTTTAATTCGCTGTTGAATTAAGAGTGCTGGGGTCTGAGGAAAAGGCTGCTGGCCACCAGCCAACAGCAATTGCCACAAGTCAAAAGAGCTGCAGGCAGCAGGTCAAATCTAAAAAGTACAGAATGCTAAAGCTCAATTATTTAAATCAAAAAACCTAGTGTGGATGATCAAATAAGCAGTTGAGAGTATTTGATTGGGAGCACATGGAAACCATCTGTTCCTCTAAAAGCAAACCCCCAGTAATAAATACAGGCAATCAGTGCTGTTAGCTGGCTACACTTACTTAGGACACTAGGATGCCATTCTCTGACAATTTATAAAAAATATTTCAGATTATTTGTGGAGAAAAACCATGTACATATTCACTTGTGAAATGCTCCACAAAAGTGTGAAGAGTTTTACCTGGTTATTCTTCACTACAAATTAATGTTGTGTAAGTATTTTTTTTTTGCCTTCTTTTTTTTTTTAATTCCTTTTTCATGATGATCTGTCCATTCCAGATAGATCTCTAACAGAGAGTTCTGAACACTGTTATTTTACATATAGTCTTGTTGGATGGTCAAAAAATGTCTTACATTTATTTTATCTTTTTATAAAACAGTGTTTGGTCTTTGGTGCTGGAAATGACTGAAAGAGAAGCAGAAATATCTCTGTGGTTTGATAGCAAAATATTTTTGATAGCTGTTGTGATATTTAATCCATTGTTGCTTGTTATGGGAGAGGTTTATAATAGCTGAATTCATTACCACTAACTGGGATAATAAAGTAAAAGCAAGTACACAGGGGGCTTGTCCTGCAGTCATTTTTCTAAACTGTAGTGCATATTTCCTGCATTTCAGCCCCATGGCAACCTCTCTCTGCTTATATGCAGCACCATTCCAAAATTTTATGGAATGCTTCTTCCAAATAGATGGGACTTGTCTTCTGTTTGTGGAATGATTGCAGGGAACAAATGCAGTGATCAGACACATGAAACTGCACAGAAGTATTGGAGAGGGGCTGATTTTTCATGAGTGTTCATCTCTAGTATTACCTAAATATCAAATCTGGTTGGTATTAGAATCACAGAACATTCTGAGTTGGAAGGGACCCAGGAAATTCACTGAATTCAAGTGGCTCCTATGGGGATCAAACCCATGACTTTGGTGTTCCTGGCACCATGCTCTAGTACTGTACAAAATAAAGGAATGTGTCCCTTACTTCCAAAGTTCTTCAGTCTGCCCAATGACTTTAAAAACATCAATTTGCACAGGCAGAAGGTGTTATACTGGGAGCTCTATGAATATCCAGGCTTGATTGCCACCGTGGTACACACAGATCACCATCTCTTAATCCATTTCAAGTATGAATTTACTTGCTAAATTCTTCCTGTCCTTTCCCTCGTTACATTCGGTATCTGGTCTTTTGGTCAGTAATTCTGTGTGCCAAGCAGGAGTTTTGGAGCCCTGCTCAGCTTTCTGATGCCCAGGAACCTGGGAAAAATAGCTGTTGCATGCACAGCAAGTGCAATAATTCTGGAGACATCCCTGAAGTCGGTTTTGATAGTTCTGTGCTGCCCAGTGCCTAAATTAATATCCAGTAGTTCTGTTGTGGATGGAGTTTAATTGCTGCCAGTCACTTCAGAACCTGAAGAGTATTTTAGATGCTTCACAAAAGCAGAGAATTGAAACTGCAGGATGTCTTTGGGTCAAGAAAAAAGCGCAATAATGTCAGTGCCTTTCTAAATGGTCGGTTTCTTTTGAGGAGTTTTGTGCTTGTGAAAGTAAAGTACAAGAGACAAGGAAGCCTCGGTGAAGGAGGCTGGTGTGAAACCTCAAGTCCCACCTAAACAATCTCATGAAGTGCTGTCCAAAGTGAAGCTTAGGAGGACATTTTTAGCATCAGCAGCTGATGGAGGAGAGGGTTGGAGGGTTGAATGAAGATGTCATGTCTCATCACTTGTGTCCTGCTCTTTCCTGAGAGGGAAATTTAGTTTTAAAAGTTACAGTGAGTGTGCCCAAGAAGTCACAAGCTCCTTCCACTTGTCCTTGTAAGAGGAACAACTGGAAGAATTCAAACCAGCTGAGTGACTGAATCATAGTTTGATACCTGTGCAAGTGAGAGATTAAAGGAACCAGACAAAGATGCTCTGAACATATGTACAATAAACTACTTACCTTTGAAAACTAGGACACCTAAGTTTGTAAAATAAACCTAGGAAATTGTTATATAATTTGCATAAATATGGGACTTCGTCTTTATATATCATGAGAAGAAATGCCCTCTCACTTATTTTTATTTTTCCTCTTAAATTTCCTTGGTACACATGGCTTTGGCTGTGTTGAAAGGATTTAGGCTGAGGAAAATTGGTAGGATAATATAATGTCCCTTATATCTTCTACTTTTGGCTGGTAAAGATTAAAGTTTTGGGTAGTTCTGCTACATGGAATTTAGTAAACTGCTTGGTGATGGTAGGTAAATTTATGAAGCAGCAAAATGGGGCATATTTCTCGCTTTTTGTGAGTGCAGTGCATCCTCTGTGCATCTTTTGAGTTTCATGGGCAGGAAAAAGGCTAGACTGAAGTTCAGGTCAAGCAGCATAATAAAAATGTAAGTCAAAAGTCAAAAGGCACATTCATAACCTTCTTTTCTGGGAGTTTTGTATGAAAACATGTTTTGTTTTTCTTTGCTGTGGTGCTCACTCATTTTTCTCCACCTGTGCAGCTGTGGAGTTGCACCAAAGGGGGAGACCTCATGTAAACCTCTGTTCTTTGAAGTAAAAAATCTTCACTAAATAAGAATGGCTCTAAAACAGCTTAAAGGCAAGCAATATCATGTACTTGATGGGAACGAAAATCACTTTTAAAGCCTTCTTTGGCTAGTCCTTCAGAATGTTTTTACACAAGTAAAACTGAAAATCTGGAATTTCAAATGTAGGTGCTGTTGTGAAGCTGTTGTGATCATTTGGATAATGATCTTTCAATAACACAGTGTTTTACTTCAATATATTTCAAATATCTTTGTTCACTTACATAAAGTTATGAATCAATTAATTACAAGTACAGATGGGCAAAGCAAACCACTTAATGTTGATGACTCTAGAAATAATGCACAATATAAGCACTTTGAATTTTATGTAGAGGTGGCAGTACACTGCACATTTTTTTTGTACCAATGGTTAGGCAACTAATTACAGTGTTCTGTATTTGTGCTGTCACTAAATGGTTTCACAGTGTGTAGCCACATCAGTTCTGTTCTTGAATTTGGCAACTTCAATTATTGCTGATAAAAGCTGACTTGTTCAGAAAATCTAAACTATGGGAAGTATGCTATTAAATTCTCCAGGGATCCTGTTTTCATTTAAACTGTGTTCTTTGGTATCAAAAACTTGAATTTTCAATGAACAATTGAATAAAAAATGTCAATTATTAAGCAGAGCTCAAATCTTAGAATGTGGAGTGCTCTTCTGGCTTATGTAGGAACTGTTTTACTTCAGAATAAAAATGCTGCAAGGTTCCCTAAAGACAGTTAAACATTTTAAGATAAATTTTCTCCTTTACACGAACGAGCAAAGTATAAATTTTGCTTTTTGTGAAGTGCATGAGTGTAATGTGTTCTTGCAATGTTCATTAAAATAAGGTAGAGAAGACAACAGGTTGTGTGTTACTGACAAGCTTTTAAAACTCAACTCTGCAGTGGTGGTAGATGGGGAAAATAATTACATCTTGTGGGGTGAATCACAGGTAAGGCTGTAATTCTGGAGTTGTGGATCAGGCTGAAATCCCATGGAACTTGTAGCCTGTAAGTAACAAATTATATTAATGGCAGGGAAACAGCTATTTGTACATACCCAGTGCAGAAGAGGTGCTAGAGATCAACAGGTAATCCTCTTATCAAAGAGTTTGTAATGGACACTGATAGCACAGCAATAGAAATAATGTATGCAGGAGTGAGTAATGTGATGGTAAGATGCTGTGGTTTTTTCCAGAATCACTTGGTTTGTCAGGGAAGAGGAGTAAAACTTGCAGTGTGAAGGGTAACTGGTGAGAAATAGGAGTAGAATGAAGTGGATAAGCAAGTGAAGGAGGAAGAGTAAAGGCCAAGGGGTTGTGAAGACAACAGAAGGGAAATTTGGGGCAAATGGCAGAATTCCACGGGGCAGGGAGGTGGAGAGCTGGCTGATAGCCTGGGAGAGGCCCTGCTTTAGGAAGCAGCAGAAGCAGGAAAGATTCATGGTTTAAAGGATATGTCAGAAATGAAGCCAACAAAAGAAAATTTCTCCTTTCCCCATTGCAGTGCTTGGGTGGTGCTGATGCACCCTGCTAAGCATCTTACAAGGTGTAGGGATGTTTTGTGTTTCAGGCCATTTCCAGCTTAATCTCCTGATAAGCTTACTAACATCTGTTCTGAACCTGACATTTATTTTCTTTTCTATGCTATCCTTGAGGTAAAATTATTTTCTCTGGTCCCACTGCAGCTCTCTTATCTAAACTGCAGATCTTTTTAGGAGTTTACATCCATTGACAGGAAGTTTTGCATACCAGTCAAGCACAGAATGTATTTAAGGATTCTTCACTTTCTCACTTCAAACATTACAGAAAGGAGAATTAAGGAGGTTCTTGAAGATTGTTTTCTGTTATTGTTGCTACTGTTCTTGCTTTTTTTTCCCTTCACAACTTTTTCAACAACTTAACACTTGATTTTGGAGAAATAAATGACCAGCTATTGACAAGAAGAATTCATTACAAGTGTCATTTGTCGTTGTGTGCACTTTATCAAATCCATAATTTGGCAAGCATTTGATTAGGAAGTAAAATGCTGTACATAATTTAATTTAAATTTTTCTGTTGCTCCTGGGGAGTTATCACATTTCCTTTTACAGTGAGCCTCTTTTAGTGGACTTTTGTTGTCAATCAGTAGAAAAATTCATTCATAATTTTTGTGGAGACTGAAGTATACCATGCTTTTTGGGTTTTGCCAGCACATTTTAGTCTCCTAGGTGTTTACAGGAGCTGCATGTTCTTCACTGTGTTTTTCACCACATTTAATTTTTTCCTAAAAAATTTAAAGGTGCTTCCTTTGAACAGCACAATGATCTGAAAGATGTGGGGGCGTGGGGTTGATTTGTTTGTTGTTTGTTTGAGGGTTTGATGGGTGCTTTGCAGGTGAAAAGAAGATTCCTCAATTACATCTATTGATAGGAAGGAGGTATTCCTTAGGATAAACAGGCATTCCTCAGGGATTCCCAAGGAAAGTGGTTTATGAGAGAGCAGAACAAAGAAATTGTCAAAATTGACAAATAATGAGATATCTGGAGGATGAAAACACTTTGTTTTTAAAGTAAGTGAACATTAAAACACCACTGAAGAGCTCTGTTTAAAGACTTGATAGAAATTTATGAAAAATATAGTTTTAATCTTTAAAGGATCAGTTTTATACATAGTTAGGAAATACTTGGGACATGTGGCATTAGTAATAATTAATAAAATTTTAACTTAAACTATCCATCTATGATTTTTAGTAAAGCCATTATGAACATTAGCATGACAAGTAGGAAAAATGGCATCCAGCTCCTGAGAAACACATTTCTGGTTTTAAATTAATAGGTAAAATAGGTTGCATAAAATGTAAGAACAGGTACAAATCACAGAATACTAGTGATATGTATTAGAAATTGAATCAAGAATCAATACAAACAATTTTCCAAAGTATTTTTAGCAACAGGAAGATTTTCCCTGTCAGTGGTGCATTCTAGATAAAGTAGTGTATAATGCAAATGTAAAGGAAACAAGCTGTAACTTCCAAGATAATATTTTAATTATAATTAAAATAATATTGTGTCCAACCCTAATCTGAGATCTCAGTAAGTCTTTTAATAAAACAATAGTCTCTGGGTTTCAGACCACATTAAGATCTTTCAGCTTGCTTTATTTACTGCTGGCTTCTCCTGTTGCTTCAGTGCTTTTAGTTCAGTAGATGAACTTTTGACATGTATAAATCCACTGCATTTTGCATGGTCAGGGTGGGTGGAGAGACCTCTGGCCATTCTCTGAGCAAAGGAGGATATCAGACCAAGAAACTTTGATTCTTTATGAGATGCCACTCCTTCTGGAGCAGAGTTAGGCCCTACAGACCAGAGCTTGGTGTGGAAATGACACGGCCATGTCAGCTAAAACCTGCTGTTGTCTCAGACTGAGTTAGTCTGGGGCTGTTTCTTTAAAGTAACATTTCAGTCACAGAGGCATTTGCAGCTTATAAAAGTCTGTGAAAGTGTTTTCAGGCAGCTTGTGATCCTCAGATCAAAAGGACTACTTCAGTTCTTTAGGCATTCAGGACTCCTTCTTTGGGCACTCTTGTAATTTAAATACAGCTCAAAAGATGATATTTTACTTTATTTCAAACGTTGTAAGGGAATAATAATTCACAGCAGAGATCTACATTTGGATTTTCAGGGTCAAATGCCCTTGGAACACTGAACTGCTCCCAGAATCTTAGCTGATGCCAGCCCCACAGTGTCCATAGGAGTGTAAATGATGGGACTGGAACTGTGGATCCATTCCCTCTCAAGGTCAATAATCTTCAAGGAGAGGGTTCTCCTATGAATTTTCCAGTGTGGTCATTGCTCCTGGGATGACTGTAAGCATGGCAGCACAGGATCTTGAGAGTATTTGGAGAATGCTGTCTATACCCATCATGTTTCTAGGTAGTTCTTCTCCATGTCCTCTTGGCTTGGACATGTGGAATGCATGTAATTTTTATTTGGATTTGTGCTTTATTTTTCATGAAGTAAGCAAGCCTTCTTTCCAACAGCTGCAGCATGATGTTAAATGGAATTGAAGCTCTGTCTTTTCATTCCAGTTTCTCAGCAAAAAATAGCAAAGTCCTAATTAACAGAATTCTGGTAAGTGCAATTGGAAGAGTACTCGCCAAACTTACCAACAGGACAGTGAGGAGAAAAAAAATATCCCTACATGACCTCATTTTTCATTTTTGGGGATTTTATTTTAAGGTTTTACATGTCTTGGTTGTCATTTATTGCAGTATTAGAAGGTTAGAAATGTAAGGCATGAACCTATATTGTGCAGGATACAAAATACGTAGCTCATGGTTTGAGCAGGATTTTAAGAAATTTAGTTTTTCATGAGTTTAGTGAGTTTGAAACTTTGGTGTTAGTTTGAGAAATGATTTAACAATGTCTGCCTCTTATCAATTAGTCATATTTGTCTGCCCTTGTTAGAAACTGATATTGTTATACATGATGCAGCCTAAAGTCACCTATGCAAGGAAGACCCCTTTAACATAGTGCACTCTGATTGTGATTTCCTTCAGGATTCCTAGGGAGATAATAGGAATTTGAGAGTTGTCACACACTGTATCTTGTTCCTAACACCTGAAGCTGCAGAATTTTCACTAAGTGTTTCCAGAAAAAAGGATTAGAAATGTTTGAGGAGTAGAATGACCCTTTCCCTCTTTATTATTTGAGCTTTTGGCCAACAATGGTGCAGATTTATTGAGCTGAAAATGCCTCTAAAAGCATTCATTGCATTTGATTGTGACTTGTGAGGAATGTTCCATGAACTACAGCTCAGACCTTTAAAAAATATTCTTGTGTTCCACCACATCATGTGGGAATGAATTTCATGATGTAACTATGGATTGTGTAAAAAGTTTAAGCATTACATTCCTTTTTGGACATTTAATATGCTACCTAATACTTGCATTGATAGTTTCTCAGTTCTTGTACTGTGAGATTACCCCACATTTCTTTCCTCTCTATTTCTCAGGATTTTATAAATGTATGTAGTATTCTAATGCCTCTTTCTCACACTGCTATAGCCAGTCCTTCTATGGTGTTGTCTTCCCTAATCTTCTTATTCTCCTTCTCTGAGCTCTGTGACCAGACTAGCTGCAGTATGAGATGCCATTCTTCCATGAATTTAAATCAAGGAGAAATCCTGAATATAATGTAATAACTGTATGGGTTATATTTTTTTATTTTTCAGAGAACTGGCCACATGAGATAAAGATCTCTTTTCTGAACTCTGTTGGTTTGGTTCAGTACCTATCTCTGAAAGACTTTTTCTTTAGTGTGAACTGCTTTGGACTTAGTTGGCATTTATCCCCAAAGTTGGTCAGGATATGAAAAGTTCTTCCTGCAAGTCTTAGTCTAGTTAATTGCAAGGGGAAAAAAAAGAAAAAAAGTGTGTTGAGTATGTAATTCCAGAATAATCTCTGTGGCAACACTTATTGATGCTGGATTACTTTATTCCCTCCAATTGAAATGTATGAAGTAAGCAGAGTGCTGGGAAGTCAAGTCAGAGAAAATAGAAGTTCTACCCTGCCTGCCAGTGCTGTGAATGATCTACCTGTCAGCACATAGTCTGCTCATGAAGATGAACATGTGCTCTCCTGCAATGATTTACATGGCTTGGTATGTTTGGAACATTATTTGCCTCAGTGAAGATGTCATTTTTCCTGCTTTTCCTAGATTTGTGTAGACAGATGACTTCATGGATAGAATTCTTTGTCTCTGTGCTGAATTGCTGCAATATTTTACTGTCTCTGTGGCTTATTATGGAGTGCCTGCTGTGCCAACACTTATCAGCAGTGCTGTACATGCTGCACCTCACATGCACAACTCCTGCAAAAAGCTCTACAAGAGGAATTGCTTGATGGATTCAGGGGGTGATGCTTTTGCTGCTGAGCTTTTCTAAATGGGTGAGCTCTGAATGAGCACAAAGGAGGCACCAGGAGGAGCAGAGGGATGGAGCAGCTCTGCTGGGAGGAAAGGCTGGCACAGCTGGGATTGCTCACCTGGGCAGGAGAAGCTTTGGGCTGAGCTCAGTGTGGCCCACCTCTGGAAATGTCCAAGGCCAGGTTGGATGGGGCTTGGAGCAGCCTGGGACAGTGGAAGGTGTCCCTGCCCATGGCAGGGGCTGAATGAGATGATCTTTAATGTCTCTTCCAACCCAAACCATTCCACGATTCTCAGAGCAAAGCCAGCATAAGTCCTTGTTCTGAAGAGTGACTAAATGTACATTTACTCTAAGCAAGTGCCTGAAACTCTCTTTGAGATATGAGATGACCAAAATCCACACATTTTGTTAGTGGGTGTTAGTGGGTTGTTAGTAGTTTCATTTTGTCCCACTTGTTTCTCTTGAAATTTTCTCAACATTTTTGGAACTTCTTACTTCAAAAGATAAATTCTATGAAGAAGCATAAAATACATGGAGTTATTTAATTTAGCATTTTCTTTTTCCTGGACAGAATTTGTAGCTTTGTAACCAACCATGTATGTTGGTACTTGTAGCCAAATGCAATAGTGAATACTAAACTTGAGCAAAGGGCTTTTACTTTAAAATCCAACTCTGCCTTCATTCCTTTGATGCTAGTTTATGATTTTTTTTCCCCCTGATGTGTGTTTTCAACAGACATCTGCACTGTGTGCTCCCCAAACCCTTCTTGTGAACTTTGTCAACAGCTTGGAAAGTAGGTGTGCTAAGATTTAACATGGAGTTTTTGATGATTTTGATAGGACTTGCCAGTAACTCCCTTTTTTGTTTTTGTTTTTTCTTTTTTTTTTTTTTTTTTGT
>VZRH01003121.1:73186-107319 GCA_013397555.1 Urocynchramus pylzowi
TTTTTTTTTTTTTTTGCTTTTGTTTTGTTTTGGTTTTTTAAATACTGCTATTACTGTTACAAGATACCATGATAAAATAAGCAGATCTTGAATATAATTCTGACTGTTATAATTGTCAGGGTTTCTAAAAACATGAGCTCATACTTAAAAGAAATGTCCATATAATCTGAGGACTGTGCTTTGCTTGCACATATCTCTATCCAAAGCATTGTTAAAGAAGTGAATAATATCACTGTGGTCACCTAAAATGTGTCCTTTTTCCATTTTTACATGTTTTTACATCACCAGGGTTGTAAAGTTTTTAACTGATGCTTACATGCCATGTTTGACTGAGGCCACAGTAAACTTCCAGAACACTCCTGGTTCCTTTACAAAGACAGATGATTATTTTCCATCATACACCTTTGCAATTTTCCAACAAAATGGGCAATATTTACTTAATATAAAAGTTATGCATCATGTCAGTCTTTTTGTTGCCAACATAACCATTTATTTTTCCTTTATTTCTCATCTCTCTTGTCTAGTGCTGCTTGCAAGTGTAACCCATTCAAAAGACTCCTCCCTGTAATTAAATTCCTTGGGTAGAATATACACCAGAAGAATGAAGACATTGGCAGCTTACTCACCTTCAGCAGTGGGCACTGGGTGTGTCCCAGAGGGAAAGGGGCACAAAAGATGAAATAATTGGCAGTTGTCAGCTGTGTGTCTCTGTTCCAGAGCAAGGCCCCCTGAGGAGGGGTCTTTGTGATTTGCTGTGCTCCTTGTGAGGGTCGAGGGCACCTGTGACAGGGACAGGGGGCAGGTGCCTCACCAGGCTGGAGCTTGACACTCAGGTGGCAGCAAAACAGGGGGAAAACAAACTCCAGCAGACTTCAGCAGGCTCCTGATGGACTGACACAAGTTTGGGAAAACTGTAAATACTCACCAAACAACTCAATTGTTTGTTCTGTTTACAGCTAAGGTTCTGCCTCTCCACAGCCTCTGAAGGAGTTTAGCCACCACAAGGCCTGGAGAAAGGGAGGTGAATGCACTCTTGCAGTGACTAATTTATAAGGGTTTTTTCATCACTTGTGCTGGGAATTAGTCAGTCTTCTGGTAACATTCTTGACCTTTGAGTCTGATCCAATTTGCAGTGAAGATGTTGGAATAATCTGGGGGCATTTTTGAATGAGAGAGCCATAATCATAGAATTACAACATTATAGAGTCTTTCAGGTAGGAAAAGACCTTTAAGATTGAGTCCAACAATTAAGGCAGCACTGCTAGACCCACCACCAAACCATGTCCCTGAGTGCCACATCTACATGGCTTTTAAATGCCTTCAGAGATAGGAAACTAGTATTTACAAAAATATTAGTGAAATAGGCTTTTTACTATACAGTATTAGGCATGTAATCTGCCAGTGGCAGATTGTTAGAAATGCAATAGTAGTCATTGCACAGGATATTTGACAAAGGAAAGAGACTATTTTTTGTTAAAGTGCATTTTTATTTAAATTTTTGTACCAAGAAATGTGTGTTTATTAACAGATTACTGTTTGTTTATATCTTCTCTCAAATGCAATACATCTGTATTGTTCTCTGCATACAGAGAACCAAAATAATCCTGGGGTTTTTTTAGGTTTTTTTTTCCAAAATATATGGGGTTTGATTAAAATTATTTATTTTAGGAGGCCTCTCTCTAGCCCCTGCTCTTGTCCTCACGTGCAGTGTGCTTTTCCAAGCAGATTGCTCAGGGTCTGTGCATTGGGCAGTTTGTGTGGCTGCTGGAATGTTTCAGAGGGGTATGAAATGGCCTCCCAATGCATAGAAAAACTCTCTGGGCACCCTTAAGCCATACATAAGGCTTTGAAATGTGCATGATATTTGCTAAAGCATTTTGTGGTTTGACCTTCCTTGATTGAAAGGCTTCTCTCTGCCAGGCCCTGCCTCTTTCCTGCACCTCTTTGTACTTCAGGACAGCCTCGTATTGTGGTGTTCCCTGAAGGTCCCTGAACAGGCTAAAATCTCCTTTCTTGAAGTCCAGAGCTCTAATTCAGCTGGGTTTTTTTTCTTCTCACTTCTCTCAGGATCTTAAGCCCCATTGTGTGTTCTTTGCAGCAAAGGCTGCCAGGGACCTCCACATCCTCAATCAGGTTTTCCTATTTATGAGGTCCAACAGTGATTGTTCAGCCTGCAGAACCAAGCTACCTCCTGGTTAACCTGCTGATCACAGCTTTGAGTCTTCCATCAGAAGGTTTTCCATCACTTTTAAACTTCAGAGTATATGAAGACCAATGGGGTGGGGGAGAGAAAAAACCCAAAGCATTTTGTGTTCTTTCAGATTATTTGTTAATGCTTCTGGCGTTGGATTCTCTTTGATATCTTCAGCATTTCTCTTTGTTTTGTCACTTGGCTGTAAATAACACAATAATACACTTTCCTGGCCCTTAGGAAGGCAATGCTCTCCCACTTGTCTTGTAAAATGGACTTATCATTGAGAGGAGCATTTCTGGCAGCCCCTTGAAGAGCTTTAAATTGAAACATCCTTTTAGTGTGGAGTGGTAATCAAAATGCTTGTGTGCTGTATGGGAGAGGAGAAGTAAACGTTTTTCAATTTTATGGCACAGAGTTTTTCCCATTGTTGTAAGAGTTCCTCCATTAAAGAAGCCACCTCAAATTGCCACAGAGGTCCCAAAGAAATTCTAAAAACCATTTGCTTTTGGAGAGCAGTGTTTGGATCAGTTGTAACTGTAATTGCACCCTGCTGTCACAGGTTCTCTGTGTGGCTTTGCTCTGCGTGTTCTCCTTCATCCAGAAAGTGCATTTGATTTGAAGCATTTTCTCCTAGGTCCTAGTGTGAAATATATAGTGTGATTTTCTCTATCATCTCCAAAGACTGTGTATTGTTGAGGGTCAGGTTTTCTTCTTAATAAATATCTCCTTTTTGTATGATTTTAAAAACTGTAGCACTGATGCTATATGCATTGCAGCAGTGTGTCCTGTGTGCAGTGTGTAGTTTGGCAGCAAACTATAAATTCTAGTAAGTGCTGCCATTACAATATTGAGTGTTTTCCCACAGGAGGAAACTGCTCTTTGTATTCCTTTGGTAAGAGTTTTCAGGAATTTATGAGGATATGACCTAGAGATGGAGGAGAACCTAGAGATGAAAATGAGATTTTTTTTTTTTAAATTTATTTACCAGATTGTTGTAGTAGCAATAGGTCTTTTCAGTTGTTCCATTTTTCATATTATCTGATTGGAAGCATTTCATGTAAGTGGTTTCCATTTTTATGAGCTCATAATGAAACTTCATTTTCTCCTAAATTGCTCATCTGGCTCTAGATGAATACAGATGGGTTGCCAAGCACCCAACACTTCTTAGGTCATGTATTTGGAACCACTTGCCATGTGATTTCATAATCCATGGCTTCTAGACTAGATCCCTAGGCAGGCCAACTTGCTTGGCATCTGCTCTCCAGATTTCCTGACTGTGGGGGATCCCTAATGAGCTGTGATGGGAGTTGTGGCAGGTGCAGACTGAAATTAAGTTCCACAGTCAGAATAAAAATCTCCTGTGTTAGTCAATGGTGAATAGCCATGGAAATGACAGATATTTTATCCATATCCATATATTTTATCCATATCCATCTAGCACTGCCAAATTTGCTTGGATGTCCTGCTCTAATTTTTAGCAAGTAGTTTGGTACCTTGAAGTGGATATTTCATTGTAGAAATGTCATATTTGGCAATAAGTACACACTCCCAAGTTTTGGCTCATTGTCCTGATTCAGTGTTATTTTTCTAGAAAATAAAAAAAATCTGAGAAACTGAAATTTCATTTCTGAATTTGCTCTCAGCACATATATGTTCCACCAAATATATACAAAATAAAAGTGACACTCAACTGTACATACCTCTGAAAAAAGCTGAGAAATACCTGGCACTTGGCCCCTTCTTGCAGGTACATTATGATTACATGTGTTTCCCCACCAAGAATGGACTGACTGCAAAAGCTGAGCTTTCTTACTCAGCTCCTTGCTGTTTCTGCCTCCCAGAAACACTTCAGAAATACTAACTAATCCTTGTTTGTTTGGGATTGGTTGTTTTTTTGCTTATCATCAACCTCCTCTTCTTTAACAAGTCAGTTTTTTGGCATATTCTTTGCACCTTCAGACTGCTCCTTTTCTTTCTTTCTTTAGCTTGTGATGCAGTGGTGTCAGAATGCCAGCAGAGTGCAAGGAGACAAAAGATCTCAGCTTTTTATACCAACACCTGATTTTGTCTTGTAACAGCAATTATCATTAAACCCTTCTCCACTACCAAAGAGCAGGAGGTGCTCAGTGAGCCCAGGGCATTGGGACATGAATTTAATATCCACTTTCCTCCAGAGACACAATGCTTGTAAAGTTTGGTCAGCAAAATCCAACAGTTTGAGCTGTGAGAGGCTTCAGTTCAGTCACTGAGAACAGATTCTTTCTCTTGTTATTCTTTGAGTGCCTGCTTACATGTGTGGGAAGTGTGGAAATGCTAGCAGGCTTCAAAACAAAAAAGTCTGGGAACTGTTTTACATGTGCAAAATTCCTCTCTCCCACTGCCAGTCTCAGAAATGGCTGAGCAGGAGGAAAGTATCAAAAATGAGAAAGAAAAGCTCAACCAGAGAGAGAGACCCAGTGTAGGAAATGCCAGCAGAGTTGGCTAAAGTTTGAGCCAGAAAAAACAGGATGTTGAAGAAAGAGCAGCCATGGAGTTTAGTGTTCAGTGCTGCCTGGGGCTCCCCGATATCAGCACTAAATAGTCCTTGTTTTTATTTTGTATGATTAAGTGGTAGTGAGAATAAAGCTCTCTGCTAGAAATTCCCGTCCCTGAATTTGCTCCAGGTTTTGGAACCCAGCAATGGGACAAGTGAAATGGAATTGCTCATCTCTTTCCTTTCATCATGAGTTGTTTTGTATTGCCAGG
This sequence comes from Urocynchramus pylzowi, assembly GCA_013397555.1. Taxonomy (NCBI): domain Eukaryota; kingdom Metazoa; phylum Chordata; class Aves; order Passeriformes; family Fringillidae; genus Urocynchramus; species Urocynchramus pylzowi. Next base: position 78,126 of record VZRH01003121.1, read on the forward strand.
GTTCAGAGGAGGTGTAAGAGCTATATCACCTGAAAATCAATTTATTTTACTGCTTGGTTTATTTTGCTCCTTTACCTTTATGGTAATTTTGTCTATTGCATAATTCCATATTTTTAAACCAGCATGTGAATCTGCTATAATGATATGTAGATTCATTTTGGAATAGATCCAAACTTACTTATTTGTCAGATATTATTATAATGTGTCTTAACAAGTCTAATAAACTGTGCTGAGGTGGTGTCACTTAAAAGTATTCCCAGAGATGTCTGCATTGATGTGAAACTGTTCCCTGACTATTCTGATTTGATCAGAGCTATGCAGCCAGCTTCACATTGGGCTCTTCCAGGCTTGATCACACAGATTTCCATTAATTTTTCAAGCCTTTCTCTAAAATCTGCTTTATTATTTATTTAGCTCTTTCTTTGCTACAAAGAAATCTAGTGGAAAAGGAAAGTCTAAGCTGCTTAACCATGTGGCTGGGTCAGGCTTTTCACTGCTGAAGCTCTGCCTTGGTTTTTGGCTGCAGGGCCTCATGCCAACCCAGAGAGGTGAATCCACAGCTAACCCATGCATGAAGCTGGGCCTGTGGATGACAAATAACTCCATAATCATTCATATGGACAACTTTGAAGTTCCCTATTCTTTTCTCAGACCTGAAATTTGAGAGGGAAAGCCATTCATTAATAGCTGCTGCTTGGAGGTGTGTTTATAGCTGCCAGGCTTTCAAATTAGCTCTTCAGGAAGATAATGGCAGTTATTTCTTTTCATGTCACAGAGCTGTTCATCAAAATCAAATTTCTACATCAGAAACTCTATATTCCAGAACAGGACATTGCTTGGATCCAGGAGAGGGATCAGCTTTGGAGCCCCCTCATTGCTGCAGAAAGCACTCAGGACAGTGTTAGTGATGCCTCAGGTTTAGCTTTTATATTTTTCAGATTCTGTACTACTCTAGTGTGTGAGTCTGGGCTTCATATTAGGGGATGGTGAGTTCTCTTCACAGAGCAGGGAGACAAAACAATTCCTGCTCTAGCTGGGGACCAAGGACAAATTATTCAAATCTCAGGCCCAAGAGCATAAACAATGTGGACTGAAGGGAGAAACTCAAGGATGAGACTTCATGGGCTAAAGATGGAATTGGACAATGAACTCCAAGGTGCAAATGGAGCAGAACTTATGAAAGTGAGAGACCCAGTGACCCGTTGTGCATTTTGTTGCCATTTTGGGTTGTGCTGCCCAAGGTGGATCCATTGAAACCTCTTAATAAATCCCTGCTTTATTCTGTGACTCTGTCTAGTCTCTGTTCTAGGTCAGCCTTCACAAGATATTATTAGCAGGACTGATCTCCACACTGTGGAAGGGTTTTCAGCCTTTCCTGCCAAAGTCTACATCCAAACCTTGCTCTCTTCATTCCTGTGCTGTTCTTGCTCTGATGTGAAAGGAGAGAAAAGAGCCTGGAGTGGGAGAGACTATAAATTCCTTGGCTGGAGGATTGCAGCCCATCACAGACCCCTGTGGATGTGAGTGGACCTGGGGCTGGTGGGGCAGGCCTGAACATAAATGAGATGCCTCCAGAATGCCCCAAGAGGCACCAGAAATGCAAGACTAAAAATGGCAAGAGAATGTGAGTGTTGACAGACAGGGTTTTTAAAGCTCTGACAATACTTTCGTTTAGTTCTCCTACTGCACCTGAAGAAGTTGACCTGAGGAAGAAAGAAGCAATCTCTCCTGAATGACACACCAGCAGAAATCCCTGATATTTTCAAATGCAATCAACTATTTCTTCTTCAACAGATTTCTCCTGACCTGAGTTCTGTGTTTTTCTTGTACGTTTGTGTTTTACAGTTGTGAACCACAAAATTTCTGTTTTATTTCAATCCAATAGAGGAATTAGAAACTATCTCCAAAAGGCAGTCTCTGTGTTTATGGCATTATATTTTTCTTATGCCCCTCAGTTGAAGAATTATCATAGATTTAACTTGTTTTCCTATATTTGAACTTCTGTTATGGGGTATATGCACATTGCATCTTGAGGCATGCAATGTTTCTAGTGCATTTCACAAAATGTTACAGATTTTATCAAATTTATGTCATCCTTACAGTCTTTGAAGGAATTATAATTTCAGATTTACTCATCTACTGCAGCTAGGAACCTCAGACCATTGCCAGATGGGTGATGTATTCATAAATCTTAGAGCTCTGATGCTTTGCCTTGTAATACTTGAATATTTAAATCAAAAGAGAAAAGTGATAAGAAGGATGCAAGGATATTATTTGGAACACTTTTCATACACAGATTGCAAAGTGGAGAACCTGGTTGGGGTGATGGAGGAATATCTCAAAGCAGGTTCAGAAATAATAGGTTGGCACCATTGTGAACAAGAAATGCTGGAAATCTTTGGGCAGATGCAGATTCCAGACAAATGATCACCCAGCTTCTTGTTCACCCCCTGCTCCTCAACTGGATGGGGGGAGAAACTGGAATAAGAAAGTTTTGGAGTGAGATAAAGAGAGGGAAAACCTTTACCAGTCACTGTCACAGGCAAGAGATACTCAGCTTGGGCAAAAATATTTTTAATTCCCAATTAAAGAAATTTAAAGAGGAAGCAGAGGGGCAGGAATTGATCTCTGCTCCCTGGGCCAGGGACAGCACCCAGGGAGCAGCTGGAGATCAGGGAAAGGTTCTGCTCCCCCAGAGGGAGCTGGCACTGCCCAGGCTACCCAGGGAATGGGCACGGCCCCGAGGCTGCCAGGGATGCACAGGGGGGATTGTTGGGGGTCTGGGCAGGGACAGGAGCTGCACTGGGTGATCCTGATGGGCCCCTCCAAACTCAGCATCTTCTGTGATTCTATGATTCTAAAATAGATTTGGTTTGTAAGAAGCAAAAAGTAAATTGATAGGCACATTGGGAGAGCTCCTTGTATGGAACTGGCCTGGGAACTTTCTGGTGAGATTGTGCAGACAAATTGTAGGATGGTTTGATGCTGTAATTATCCAAAGGTACTGCACCAAACCACCTGGAGAAGGAGAAGGCTGCAGTGCTGGATTTATAGAAGACAATCAGATCTGAGCAAGTGAGTTAATTTACCTTCCTGTATCTTGTATTTCTGCCATGTGCCTGATGCAAGTTTATCTTCTGCTTACTTTGTCCAAAGAGTTTTATGTGCAGTTAATTCTCTGGACTATCAGCCAGGATATTTTTGCAGTGTGCTTGTATTTCCCAGAAGTGCTGGTATATGAGGATCTGGGAATAAGCCATTAAGATTTTGTGAGAGCTTTGTTCTTTCCTACAGGGTGTTGTAAATAACTTGCAATAATTTGGACTTAAGCAAAAAGGAATTAAGAAGTTGACTGCTGTTAATGAATACTAATGATTGCTGGAAACATGATCAATGTGAGGCACATATTATTAGTGAAGGTGCCCTTCTTAAACTTCATTAATCACCAAGGTACCTAGGAAGCAACAAATAATTCCTTGCTATTTGGCAACAGCTAAAGAAGAGCCAGTTTGTAATTGGTGTTAAATTCTGCATTCTGTCTCATGCTGATGTAAAGCAAGATTGCTGTAGGTTTGTGCTGGCATAAGCAAAAGATGTTTAATGCCCAGCTAGTGCAAAAGTGTCTGAATAAATGACTAATCCTGGTGGAGTCAACCAGGAAAAGGGTGAGTTTATGGTCAATCCAGGATTTCAAAACAAGTCTGGAAGGGCTCCCCTCTGGGCAGAGTGAGGCTATGGCTGTGAACAGTCAATGGATTGTAATGTCTTCTGCAATCCCATACCCTACAAAGAACAATCCTTCTTCTTTTCCCTAATTTAACACTCTCATCATAACAAAAATATTCTAACCACATTTTAAATAAAATACTAAACACATTTAGCTTACCATATGGAGGCCTGGCTTTTATCTTTGTCCATGTTATTTTTCAGATGGCAAATTTTTAATCTTTCCTTACTGTACCTCAGGTATTCCTTCCTCAGCTCTACTAATGTTTGACTAAGCAGAGATTGTGCCAGGAAAATTACTTTTGCTATTGAAGCTATTTCCAATGTATATCTTCAACCTGTTACTTTATTTCTTTGATTTGTCAGTCTTATTAATGGTATTAATGATAAGATATGAATTTATATGAAAATATGAATTTATAGTGGAGGCATCAGTTGTCTTTAACTTATTGCTGTCCAGCAATATTTACACGTAGCTAAGTAAAGAATGTTTTTTTCTTTCTAAGAATCTCTGCAGAAAGGTTTTGTGGTGTTCCATGATTTCATTTCAGAATTTCATTCACATGGAATTTTTTGATATCCTTGTTCGAAGGAACCCTTCTAGCCCAGTCAAACTGATTTTTAACTTGCAGTTAGCCCAGGCTTGATTTTAACTTCTTCATTTACGTTGTTACCTTCTGTTTCATCTCATGAAAATACTTTTTCACCTCTTTGTCCTCCTTACTGACTTGAAGTTTCCCATCCAGCTCTTTCATTTAAGTAACAAGCAGGCCAACTGTGTCAGAAACTTCAGACCTCTTCAGCACCGTGTGCTGTCATTTTACTCTTCAGTAATTAGTTCCTTCAGCAATTCACTCAGCAACAGCTCTTCCTAGGAAGTTCCATTAGATTCCATTGATAACCTGCTGTGGAGAGTTCTTTGAAGAAGTTTACCTTTCCCAAGTGTGTTTTTTCTTTTTTCTGGGCATCCTTGTGTTCATTTACACTCTCCCAGTAAAACATTTTGTAGGAATACAAAGATTCTCAATTTGGAAACATAAATGCTGTAAAAGAATTGGCTTTTTGCTATTCAGTAGGGGTGAAATTGGAGCTGTTTTGATAATTTTCCACAATTTCCCAAGTAAATTAGATTTGGTGCTAAAAGAATGAAAGGGAGAATAGGCAAAGCAAAGAGAGAGTATTCTTCTGGAGAGCCTCACAACAGAAATTCTCTGGGAATATTTACCTTTGTCACTAGATTTGGAGAACAAAGCAGATTAGTGACATCTCCTCTGCGCCATCACCAGTGCTTGCAGAAAAAAAACCAAAACCAAACCAAAAACCAAAAAAAAAGAGATAATTTTTGGGCACAGAATGAGCTGTTCATTGCATGGCAGTGGCAGAAATACTTTTACCTTTATTTTTAGGATTGTGTATTAGACCTATGGTAAATTTAGCATCTTTTTTTCTGGGGCATTTTTATTTTCCAGCCATACAGAGAGTGCAGATTCTGCTCAGGGTTAACCTTCAGATCCCCACCCTAAGGATCATGGCTTTCTTTTAGATCATCACTCAGTGAAATTTCAAGGGAAGCTGTTTTTAGCAGTGAAGTAACACACTCGCTTTCTTCTCATGTTTGCTTCTGTCTTTGTCTCTACAAGAAGCAGCTCCTGGGAGGAAACTTCCCTGTGAAAACTTTAATGTTCATTCCCTGGGTGAGGCACAGAGAATTGCAGCCCTGCTGGTGTCTGAGCCCAGCTTTTCAGGTGAGGGAAGTGCTCTGTGCATGGAAATGTTTGTGCCTGGCTTGGTGTCTGTGGCTGAGGAAGGAGATTTGTTCTGCCAGGGCAGCTGGGAGTGTGTCTGTGTGTCTGTGCAGCTGCTTTTCACTCTCATTTAGAACATCTGAAGGGGCTGGACTTAGGGGGGTTTTAGGTGTGGTAACACCTGATCATGGAGGAGTTCTTGTCTCATTCCCTTCATTAAATCTCAGAAGTTTTCAGGCCTTTTGTTTTCCTTTATTTTCACAAACTTACATGAGGAAAAGAAAACATTTGTAGTCTGTGATATTTTTAATGAACAGTTATAAAAAGTAGCTCAGTTACTCCTTTTGAGTGAACAGCACAATTCTGGAGTAATAGTTCTGTGTTTACTCACAGAGGAGAATATAGCTGAGTAAAAACCCATGGTTACTCTCACACAGAGATGATAAAGCCTGGTTTATTAATCTGAGGGTAAAAGATAAGGAAGGAGACTGACTGTGGTTCACAGCAGTTTGCTGTGGACAAAATTCTCAGCACATTATGGTCACAAATTGTCACTCAGATGTTTCAATGATAAATATTTAATTACCCTGTAATCGTTCTGTAATTTGTTTTTACCCTTTATATTGCACAGTGATTATTTTATAATTAAATATTAATTTAATAACGTGATTATGTTTGTGTTGTAGCACAGAATTAACATTGAGTTAATTATGAAATTTTTCAGATGAAGCAGTTTGAAGTAGTAACCTCTCCCTTTTCCCAGAAGAAATGAAACAAGAATTGTATTTAGAACATATTCCAGAGTAGTAAAATGAGATAATCTCATGCATGAATTATGACAGACCTGTGGGGACTAAGGTAGTTTATTGGCATTTAAAAACGTGTAAAGGAACAATGCTGGTTTTAACACAGTCAATACTTCAGCAAGGCCTGATGATTCTTGTACTAGTGGTTGTTTTTAGGAGAAATTAGCATTCAGATTCTATTATCTGTGTAAGATGCTGATCTTCATATGCAAAGACATCACAACTACACTGGAAACATTCTGCAATGGAATTATGGAGCTAAAAAAAAAAAGCCCAGCCCCAGGCTGGCAGGGAATGTTCATAGGATACTAAATAGATCAGGTATTTTGGTTTCTAAATGAGCCATGTCAGTGTCTAATGAATTCTGAAAGAGGAAAACATTGGTGACTAGGTCAATATTTAGAAAGGCCCAACTTGTTTTATTCTTAGAAATTAATTATTGGGGCAATATTAGGAATACTACAATGCTGTGGAAGGGTTTTACCTAGATCAAGTAGGGTTTACCTCTATTTATACCATGCTTTTTTGGATAATTTTTAAACCAAAAGAGAGAAAGTAGTCACCTTTAAGAAATAAACCCGTTTTCTACACTGCTCTTGATGTGGAATTATGAATTATGTGGGTTTTTTGCAATCAGAAGAAACATCTTCATTCTGAAGTTGGGTTTATTGTGGAAAAGATTGCTTCATAGCAATATGGAACAGTGTGTTTGGAGAGAGTACAAATCTAAAAAACATCATTCTACCCTATATTTTTTTTATTAATTTTTTTATTGTATCTCTCCTTGCCAAATGGCCTTGTCTGCTTGGGCTGAGCTTTGTGTTACTGAAGGTGCTGCCTAAAGTCACTTAACACAGGCTCCCAGGCTGTTTAGGGAATTATTAAAAAAAAAATACATTTCAAAACAAATGCAACTTTCTCTTGCAGAAACAAGAGTTGTTTCTGCTCTTTGTTTATCCCAGCACATTTCTGACATCCTTTGCACTCACTCATCACAGGACTGAATTCAGCCTCATAACCTTGGCATTCTCAGTGCATTAACAGGAGTGGTTTATATTGTACTATCTGAAACAGGGGACAGTGTTTCATAACCTGTTTTGCTCCCTCTGCATTGCTGTTGTTCCTTATCAATCTGCTGCAGTTGCAGAGTGCAAGTCACAGTATTGGAAGCTATTTATAGTGAGCTTTGGGAAAGGTCAAGTACCTTAGGCTGTTTAGATGTTTTCATTAGCAGTATTATTTCCTGGTTTATTTTGTTAGAAGATATGCCAAATCAATATATTTTTTAAGAACAATGTTTATTTTTTTGAATAGGACTGGGTTTTGATCTTAGCTTGATAAATTCTTTGCCTCGCAGAAAAAACAGGTGATAAAACTAATTATTGTTTTCTTTTTCCATCTTTTGTCTGATTTTGGATGTATTATAAATATAGCCAGCATTATTCATAACTCATCATTGGGTTTGGAACTAGACACTTTAGGTATCAAATAAAAGTGTTCAGACAATGGAGAAACCTGGAAAGCTGATATATAAACCTTAAAGAATGAAAAGAACCTAATGTTACCCATTAGTTAGCAACAAAAATATCTAAATATTCCTCTTCAGCTAAAGCCAGAGCTGTCTGTTTATCACTTTCAAAGTTGCATTGTCACTTGTGTCCACCTGGAGCCTGGTGCTTTGCTGACCACTCACTGAGCTGAGTCAACCCCAAGAAAAACAACCTCAGTCCCCACTTCCTCCCCCAGAAAAGTCATCATTCTTAATATATTGATCCTCAGCAAGGGATCAGTCAAACTGCAACCCAGCCACATGGAAATTGTGGCCAGGAGAGAGGTCAAACGTGGAAAAGAGTTTTGTTGGATAGAAGAGGGAGCAGGAGATGAGCTCCTCAGCAGGATGTAAACTGCTTTAGGTGCCTGTACTTGGACCTGGAGAATATGAGGCAAATGTGCTGGGCCAGGAGGAGAGAGAATCCCCTTCTCTAGTTTAGTGAAAAATGTTAATGAGACAAGACAAACGTTGCTGAGGTAAAAGCCAAACAAAGGCACCCTTGCTCTAACTGAGGTCTGATCTCACCTGAATATCATGTCTGTAACACCTGAAATATTACTGGTGAAAATGTGCTTGCTTGATGGGAGTAGATGGGAATTGTGAGTATTGCTCTTGCAGATTGAAGCACATAAATTTCCTTTAAATCTTAAGTCTTATGCACACATCCAACTTGAAATCTGCTTGGTCGCTTGTCTACGGGGATGAGATTTGGAAAGGCACATTTGGTGTTTCCAATTAAGGTTTCTCACATTTGAAAATGCAGAGTGTGTTCCCAGTAGGATTTAAGGAAGTGGTGGTATGGATCTTGGGAGGATGAGGCACTGAATTATACAAAATGACAGACAAACCACTTAGAACTGGTTGAAACAGCAGGAAATACTGGCTGCAGGTGTGTGGTTGTTGGGGCTGTCACCACACTCATGAGCATGAGGCTCTCAGGTCTCTGGGAAATTGTCTTTCCAACACTTCTTCACTGGATTTAATTTTGCATGCTCTCTTATAGAGAAAGAAGAAATGGTGTAGACTCTCAATAGAAGGAATAAAGTCTCCTACTACCTTTTGGGTGCTTTTCCAAAGGCCTTGCTGAAGCAGCAGCTTTCACCTAGGAAGTGTGGGTTCCAGCTCCTTTTGCAGCTGGTGGAAAGCTTCTCCTCCTCAGAACCAAACAGAGTTATGTCCTGTCTGTGCAAGTTGACCAGGTGGTTTTGATTCACTGCTATTCCAAAGAATACAGAGAAGTCACACACACAAAACAACCAACCAATCTGAATTTTGTCTGGGCTTCCTGCAGGTTTTACGCAGTTTTTCCAGTTGCAAGAATCTAGTCTGGAATCTTGAAGCAGTGGGTTGCAGCTGTCTTAAAAATGTTTCCAAAAGAAGGAAATGGAAAGCAAGTTGCTGTGGTTTAACATGGAGTTGAAAATTTGCATATGTATTTTATGGAGTCTCTGGATATCCTGGCTGTGAGCAAGAACAGGCTGAGTCACACAGATGTGCACTTCTGAAAAGACTCCGAGGCTCCTCCTGGCCAGCTCGACTCCTGAGGTCTGATTTAATACTGAAACCATCTCCTGCCCCTTTGATGTGGGTTAAGCTCTTTTCATCATGCCTGTTTAGGAGCTGTTTATTTTTCACTTAACCTTTCCCTTTGCATTTGTTTAATTAAAAGATTTCTTGAGAAGTCACATCACCACAGTGCCATGTTCCACCGCCTTTGTCAAGATTATATAGAAGTGCTTCTCTAATAATTGTCCTGGGATTTAGGAGAATTCTGCCAACAGGTCACCTCTCTGCCTCCAAGTCTGTTTCCCATATTAAAAAGATTGCCTCTCTGCTGTAATACCTTGGAAGTCTGGTTTATCACACCACAAACAGGTACAGAACTGAAGGAAATCTCTCTCAGATAGCTGTTTACATCAATTGCTAGTGTTAATTTATGATCACTATATTAAATCCATTTAGTTTTGCAAAAGGACTGTAAATTAATTCTGTGATCTGGGAACACACTGAAGTTATTACTGCACAGCACCTTATTAAAATATTTGAGCACTTTTTGCCTGTACAAATACACTGTGATGCTCTGATAGTCTCAGTGGTTTTTAACTGTGCTACTGCAGCACTGTAATAAATTTCTTTAAGAGAAAATTTGGGTGATGATTAAATATTTTTTGTTTAATTATACGCTATATTTGATTGCACATATATATTGAACCTCTTTTAGGTGTAATTCATAGCCCTTAAGAGAATCCTTTCTTGAAATTTAGATGCTGAATTCAATATATTTTGCCATTGCTATTCAGACACAATGTCATTAGACAATTTGTTAGTGCAAAAAGTATCTTTTTTTTCACCATGCCACATTGCAGGGGGCAACAAGAAAAACACCAAATTCAGTACTGCTCTTCTTCCAAATTTCCTTCTTTGAATCCATTCTGTGAGACAAAAATAGCCTGTGAAATCATTAAAGAGAAATTTATCAAGAAGCCTCTCAGTATTATATTCAAAAAGGCATCAGTTTTTGTGTTCAAGTGTCATCACTAGTATAAAACACAGGACCTTAATGAAGTAGGAGCAGATATCTTGCACAGCAGAGATGTGAAAAGGTAAATTTAACACCTAACAGGTGTTAAGAGCCATAAATCATGAAAGGCTCAGCAGTAATTTAATCCTTTGTCAATCAAAGTATTTGCCATTCGGAAAACATCTCGCTGAGAATGCTATCTTTAATGGAAATGCTTATTAGGTGGAGAGGCAAAGTGTAATTTTACCAGCATAACACTGAGTGTGGTGCATTTTGAAACAGTTTGTGAACCCTCAGATATCAAAAAAGATGTGTTTTATTGCTGGTGGTCATGTTTTGTTGCTATTTAAGAATTCTGTTTAAATAACACAATAGCAAATAGACAAAGCACTTCCCCATTCAGTACCTACATAATATTTAGTGGTGTTCTACGTTGGCCTTACTGCACAATGGATGAATAATTCAAAGGATTCTCAGGAAAGTACTTTAAAATTGTAAGGACAGTAAAATCATTAAAATCCAGGTGAAAAGACCAGTAAAACATTTACCAGTTCTTTGCCTTGGGTTTATTACAGCCTGTTTTTCACAGGGACAGGCTCAGTGGAAATGAGTGGAGGTTGGGGGCGGTGGGAGAGGAAAGGGCTGGAGATTGTCCAGCTGGGCTGTGCTGGCTCCCAGCTCATCAGCAGGCACAGGTGATGCCTTCAGTCTTAGCTTTCATATTTTTCAGATTCTGTACTGCTTTAGTGTGTAGTTCTGAGCTTCATATTATGGGATAGTAAGCTCTCTTCACAGGGACAAAACAATTCCTGCTCTAGCTGGGGACCAAGGACAACCGACAAGTTTCAGGCCCAAGAGCATGAGCAGCATGGACTGAAGAGAGAAAAAGGGAGCTGGGGCTGTTTAGCCTGGATGAAAGGAGACTCAGGGTGACCTTATCACTCTCTCTCTAGTCAGGTGGGGTTGGTCTCCTTCCCCAGGCAGCACTGACAGAACAAGAGGACACAGCCTTAAGCTGCACCAAGGGATATACAGGTTGGATATTAGGAAAAAGTTTTTCATGGAAAGAGTGATAAAGTTCTGGAATGGCCTGCCCAGGGAGGTGGTGGAGTCACCATCCCTGGGTGTGTTTAAAACAAGCCTGGATGTGGCACTGGGTGCCAGGGTTTAGCTGAGGTCTTGGGGCTGGGCTGGACTCGATGGTCTTGGAGGTCTCTTCCAACCCAGTAATTTTGTCAATTCTGTGAAACAAGAAGGATGGGACTTCATGGGCTAAAGCTGTAACTGAACAATGAACTCCAAAGTGCAAATGGAGCAGAACTTATAAAAGTGAGAGACCCCGTGAGTGGTTGTGCATTTTGTGACCATTTTGGTTCATCTTGGGTGCAGCCCTGGCTGGGCTCTGGTGCTGCCCAAGGTGGATCCATGGAGGCCTTTTAATAAATCCCTGCTTTATTCTTTAGCTTTATCCAGCCTCTGTTCTGGTCAGCCTTCACAAGGCATCACAGGGACACCTTCCACTGTCCAGGCTGCAGCTCCCTGTGCCTCTGGAAACAATGATCTCCTGCCAGTGATGCCCTGCTCCCCCCTGCAGGGCCAGTCGTGCTCCCCAGCAGCACAGCTGCCCTTTGAAAAGCTCCCTGCCCCATTCCAGGCAGCAAGCTGGGTTTGGAGAGACTCCTCCAGAAACTGGCTGGAGCCACCCTGCTCATTTGAGGGAGGATGGCACTCAGAGACAGAGCTGTGAGAGGAGGAACAGGCACAGGGAACTTGGCAGCAGCTTTTGTCTGGCACATCTGGGCTGGAAGGGAGCTGTGTCCTCAGCTGTTCCCCAGCACAGGCTCTGTTGTGGCTGCCAGCCCTCACTGTCTCCTGCAGCATCACAGCCTGGCTCCTGGGCTGTACCAACCCCCTGGCACCAGCTCAGGCCCCAGCAGTGCCCTACTGCTGGGCTGATGTTTGCGTGGAATACGGATCCAATCTCCAGGACAGGCTCTGAACTGTCTTTTTCATCCCTAGATGTAATTAAGTATGGTTCAGCAGGTTAATTCCCATGCTTAAGCACATTTATGTTGAGGATTAGGGTAAAGCAGATGCAGACACGTAGTTTTACCATAATTGACTGCAGTGAGGTGAAGTATATTTATGACTTCAGTGATCATGAGTGTATAGAAAGTCGAGATTAAGCTTCAGAAACCTCCAAGCAAAGTTAAGTCTTCTGTTTTGATAAGGACAATCACTTGTTTGTAGTGACTTAAATTCTCAGCATCCCAAAAGGAAACTAAACAACAACAAAAAAGTACAATATGGGTAATTTTTTTTTAAAAGCTGAGGAACAAAGTGTTTAAATTTGCCAGCATGAGTGTCCAAAACACAGTATGCAGGTACAGATATAACTTTTTGGCAGTCACTTCTTAGTATTCCAGAAAACAGGACAAATAAGAATTGTATACTGTTTATATATGTTTTCTAAACTTTCAAAAAGTGAGTTACATTTTTGGGTCATAATTTTGCCAGGGAAGATCTATTTATTATCCAAGTGTGATGTCACTCAGCAGATACCCTGCTGGCTTCATTTGTGCTAAGCAGTTCTGCAAAAGCAGAGACAACTCTTTTCCTTTCCATCTGCTGCTCAGTTAAATCCCTATTACGTTGGGTTGGTATTTATATAAATTGCTGGTAAATTCTTTGTCATTGCTTCAGATGGTAACTGTTCAGATTTCAAGATCCCTTTCCCCAAATTAACAGTGAGAGCTCACGCTGTTTTCAATTATTACAATTCATTCTATTTGCTTTGTAAAGAATGATTTTCTGCATTCCAGTGAGGCACCAAAAATTAGTTTTCCATCGAATCACTGGAACACCACCAGTATTTTTTCTGGTGCTGCCTGTAGTGTGGGTACCTTTGGGCTCAGTGCTTCTCTCTTTGAAAGCCAACCCCTACTGAGCTCAGAGGGACGAAGGTCAGAGCCTCAGTGAAACACAGAACAGCCTCCTCAGAAGAGCCTCAGAATTATCCCTGTGATTCCAGCACAGGCTAAACGAGTGGATTTTAGTACATCTGGCATCACACAGTGAAGATACACACAAGAGTGACTGGTGAGGGCCCTGGTGGCTCTTTTTGATTGCAGGATTTCATTGCCTGAGCTGCTCACTTTGCATCCATTGACTCAGGGAATAAGTGCCCTGTAGTGGCAGAACCTCAGGGGAAGGCGGCTGGAGAACTTGCTTGTGGTATTTAATATCCTAATTTATGCAACAGATTTTGAGTTGCTGACATAGGAGAGTGGGGTTGGGGCTTCATTCCATTCGCTTTGCTTGGGATTTTTTTGGCTGTAGAGGCTGCTTTGGCCCACTTGTGTTGCTTGCATGGAATTGAAATAGTATTCAGAGTGGTGGGCAACAGCACAACACCCTCAGTCAGGAAATAGAAATGGGTCTAGAGCTGCCCTCACTATTCCTGTGTGTGTGGGAAGTGTGTGCAATCCTAGGACAGGCTGCACTGTGGTCAGTCCCTGCCCTCATCGTGGTTCAAGCCATCCACATGCAGGCTGTCAAGGGTGACACATTTATCTAACGCCTGGTGACAGATTCAGCACAGTCCTGAGCTGGCAGACGCACTGTTTGGACCAAATGTTCCAACACCAACGCGTTAGGCAAGGAGCCAGCAACTGTTTGTCATGCAAATATAAATAACTGATACCACAGCAGTGGTTTCTTGCTGCAGAAAATCTGCTTTCTGCTACAAGCAGAGTTCACTGGTTCTGTTTGAACCATAGAGGTTGAAGGAATATGTTTATATATTCTTTTAAAATTGCAAGTTAAAGTGTTCGAGAGCAATTGTTAATGTGGTTAAAAACTCTGTGGTGTTTCAAAAGTTATGCTGTGTATCCTTTGAGTCAGGTGGGACAGTTCTGTGTGTGTTTGAACAGTGTGTGGCTGGGTCTGAACCCCTCCCAGTGCCAGTGTGCAGGGTCCAGGGCAGTTTTAATCCTCCTGTCTGTCCAGACCTGTGATCACACAGGTAGGGAGAAGGCTGATCCTTGGAAATGAACCCTGGAGACCTGGCTGAGGTCCCTTCCCACTTTATTTCAGAGGTACCTGCCCACTGCTGGCCAGCTGATGGTCCAGGAGAGCAGAGCTGCTCCTGTCTGCATCTCCTGTGTGTCCATCTGTGGGACAGGCACCACCTCCCCTGTCCTGGGTTACAGAGAGCTGTGACATTCCCAGGACACTGTGCTAAGACACAATCAGGAATGCATTTTCCAGGGAACCTCCATTTCCAAGGTCTCCTCTTACAGCAGGCTGGATGTTTAGAGCCAGGCTACCAGGGAGATGGAAGTTATAAACTCAGCTAGCAACAGGTGTACTTGCAGTATAACAATTACTTCCAATGTGATACAGGATATTAAGGAGATAATGAGCAACATCTTTTTGGTGCAATAATTTAAAAAGATATTTTCAATCCTCTCTGATTAAAACAGCCCTTCTGTATTTGCTTTCCTCCTTTTTAATAGTGGTAGACCTGATGATCTGAGGGTCTAGGCTGTATCTTTATTTGGTTTGGAACATTGTTAGCAACTTATTGAACCAAGCAAAAACATTTTCGTGTAATATCTCTGCTTGTGATAAAAGTTAATAAAGTTACAGCCTCCCACTTTAAATCAGCTCTTCTATTCCTAATTCATTTGTGCTCTTGTCCTAATCAATAGAGGCACTGCTGCAGTGAAACTCAGCAGCTGTTAAAAACCAAGCCTGCTACAAAAAAGGCTCAGAACAAAACTGGAAATGCAAAACAAGGTCTTTCTGGGAAGGCAAATTGTCGTGACTGCCTGCAATTGAATTTGGATTGGTGATCTCCAAGAGGACCTTTATTCATCAGAAAGAGTTCATTTCTTTTCTTTCATAGAAGCACCAAAAAGCAGATGAACTTCTCTCTCAGAATATCTTCAGGATGCAAAGGGTGAAACCAGTGATTCAAACCCTGCTTCTTAAATAACTTGTGTGTCTTTGGAGTGTGTGTGTCATAGCCAGAGTTACTGTTACACTGTGGTGCCTTTGGAGATGAGGGATTGTGGATCTGCTCTCTCACTTTCCTGAAATATTTTTCCCAGCCTTGATTTTTGTTTGTTTTTAAAATACACGTGCTTCAGTTTCTGGGTGAGCTGTGTTTGATAATGAAAGCTCTGCCTCTGCTATCACAGAGCAGTTCCTTATCCTTCTCTTTTGCTGTGAACAAGGATAAATTGTTATGCTCCCTTAAAGCTGAAGTCTTGTGTCAGTCACACCATATAAACATGTTCTCTTTTTCTCTTGCATTAGCGTCAGGAAGAAAATGACAGCACTGCTGATTTCCTTCATCCTTTTACTTGTTTCAAATCTTGGAGTCATGATACACAAGCAAACCCAGGACTATTTTATCCAGCCCAAAGCTGATGTGCAAAATGTAATTATCTTGGACAGGGACTTTTCTCTGTAACCTGCCTACTCAACACATCAGCCCTTTGTTCTCTGGCAGTGTTAAAGCTGGTGCCTTATTTCACTTTGTTTCTGCTATTGCTCTACATCTTCCACTCCACCTCCAATGTTTGTTTCTGCAATGCACTGCTCAAAAATGTAAAAGGTGTACCATCATAAGTAAAAGCACCAGAAACATGTAGCAGTGAATAAACAAATTGTTATTTGGCATCCTCCTTAAAAGTTGTTACCACCCTGTCTTGGCTGTTCATTAAGACAGATGCATAAAACATCTGCACTGGCCATCATTCACTGCCAGGATGCTGGCCACTGCAGCACAGCTGAACAGCCCATTTCACTAATCGAGGAGAGAGTTAGCAGCAATCATCCTGACAATAATGGTTTCATGGCCATCCCTCACTGGGAGGGAGGAGCTGCCAATGTGCTGTGTGCATGTCCTAAATAACATCACCCAGGATTTCACAGCTACAGCCTAGAAGGCATTCAGAAACATTAGTCCTGTTTTAAAGCTAATTATTGCATGGCAATCTAGCTCAATATTCAGTGCCATTATTGATGTAAAGACTAAAAGTTTAATTGCAGGACAGCTCTGAAAATTGGTGTCTTGCTGGGTTCCTCTCCAGGTACATATTTTATTGTTGTATACCTCATATTTATCAAAAAGATCTCATGGTGCTTTGTGCAGCAGGGATTGCAGGCATACAAGTAACATTTAACCCAATGAGTAAAATAATTTTCCCCCCTTTTATGGTCTGTCACTGTCACATTTTTAAAAAGTGTGAATCTCCTTTGAATCCCCCCCACTAAATTTGCAAAATGAGGACTTTAACAATAATTTCTATTAAGCTGTGAAGCTTGGTGCTATGTTGAAATTCAGGTATGTATTTTATGATGGAGATACTTCAACAAGTCTATTTAAAAATGTGGTTGCCAGTCACGAAATCAAAAGCTGAATATTTTCTTATTCACAGACAAATTTTACATGGAGGGAAAGTGCAGGAGTGCCGCCAGTGTTCTTTAGAAATGCAACTGTTTTTCCACAATTATGCTTAATTTAAATTAATTTTTTAAATTTTTGTCAAACTTTTAAACTGATTTTTTCTTAAGTCTCATACTGAACGAAGACTTTGTGTTTTAGAAAGCCACAAAAACAATATCTGAAATTCACAGAAAGAAATACTTTGGTCTTGAATAATGTCCCTAAAAATGCAGCAAGATTTTCGCACAAAAAGTTTTATCATGAACAAATGACTCACAAGTTTTAGTGTCATGTATTTGGATATCCTGAAATGAATAAGTGCATTATGAATTACTGGATGTGTTAAAAGCAGTAAATAAAAGTGTTACCCTCCTATCTATACAATATTTTTTTTTCTTCCATCTTTGATGGATTCAAACTGGCAGTGAGTAGGGTTAGATGGGATATTGGGAATTAGGAATTGTTCCCTGGCAGGGTGGGCAGGCCCTGGCCCAGGGTGCCCAGAGCAGCTGTGGCTGCCCCTGGATCCCTGGCAGTGCCCAAGGCCAGGCTGGACACTGGGGCTGGGAGCAGCCTGGGACACTGGAAGGTGTCCCTGCCATGGCAGGGGTGGCACTGGATGAGGTGTTGCCTCTTCAGCCCTGGCTGGTATCCATCTTCTGCTTTGCAGGTGCCTTGAACAGTTCACAGCTACCATGGAGTTTGTTCTTTAGGAGGGGAGTGGGTTAAAGCAAATTCCCTTGTTTTGAATTGTAGTTTCCTAAGGGATATGTTTGTGCAAAAACAAAGGAACTGGTAAAGCAATAATCAGCATAACTGCACAGATGTGCTGCTGATGGCAGGAGGGTATGGAAGGAAGGAGCACAGGTGTTTACACAGCCCCACACTTGCTGGTTGTGGCAGGATGTTTCTTGAAAACTTAGTGAAATGTGCAAATATTTATGATAGTTCTCAGTTTATAAGATTTATTCCACAGTCCTGAGGTGTCCCAAGACAATTCCATCTCTTGGGTAAAACATTTTCAGTGTGCCCACATTGATTTCTAAAGTACTTACTGATTAGAGCACAAACATTTACAGTAAATAAGTTATCTGTGAATTCAAGTAGGGGTTTTGTCTTTAAACAGCTTGTGCTTTTAACACATTTCTTCTCAAGCCATAATTATCCAGTAAGTCATTTCATGATTCTCACTCCCAAGACAAGCAGTGCACTGTAACATTTTATGTGGAAGGAGTCAGGAGCAAGCTGGTGATCAGTGTTGGATCACCAACACTGGCTGTTGTCAGGTCAGAAGGAGGGAACCCTGCTCTGGGGTGATTGATGTGGCTGTGGTGGGCAGCTGAAGCTCTGGGAATGCCTTCATCCTCCTGAGACAGAGTGCAAACTCCAGAGCTGCTGCTCTGTGGGCTACTCCTCATTTCATGTGTTAGCTTGAGAAGGGGTCAGAGAGTGGTGAAATTATCTAACAATTTAACTGTAGTGCTTTGTGCCTTTGGGGGAAGGGAACTCCTTTTATTTTCAGCATTCCTTGTGCAATGAAGCCAGCTAGGAGACTGGAAGTGCCTTCAGAGGAATCCATCCTCATCCTTGCTGTTCTACACAAGGAAACATTTGTGTGGGGAATCAAACCTCACTGTACTGCAAAGCCTGATGCAGTCCCACAAGACATGGAGAAATCAGGAAATGTTTACCTAAAGAAAGTGATTTCCTCAGTGTAAACAATATGTAAAAAGTAGCAGAAAGTGGTGTTGTTTAAGCAAGCACAGTTTTTACTTTAATAGCATGAATAGTGCACAATCTAAGGGTAATAAGCTTATTTCCATATAAATATGTTTATTTATATAAATCTATAAATATTTGTATTTATTATATATTTATGTTAATATAATTATAGATATTATATCTATATAATATAGAGATATATATACAGATATATATCTGTGAGTGTGTGCACATATACATAATACATTAAAAATACAAAATGTGTTGATTAGTCTAATTAGGTTACAGTGATCAGTGTCATTAGAAGGTGGAGGTTCCATGAAATAGATGTTATTTCTCCTCTAACTGGCTGCAATTTTCATAACTCTTTCTTAATTTATCTTACTGTTCATAACAGCTGGAACTCAGTACCACAGAACTTTAGAGACAGAACACCAGATGTTTGAAGTGACCTCCCTTCTTGTACCTGATTCTACATTTATTTATATTTTATGCAGTGCATGTGCTCAGAATTAAGTTTGTTACAAGATTTTTGCCTGGGCAAATGTCTTCTCTTTAAAGAATGAAGGGCAGAAGGGTTTCTTTTTTGGTGTTGCCCACAGATCAATTGCACTTTTTAATTTGGACCCCCAAAACTTTGCTAAACACCACAAATTAAAGAATCCAATTATACTTTTGATGAGTGAAATCAAATCTATTTAATATTGTTCATACCACAATGAAAGTTTAAAAGTGAACTATGAAAACTACATGGTCTTTTTGCTTGAGACAAGTGATAAACATGAACCTGATATCAGAAGGAAAAATCTTCAGAGGAACTGTGCACTTTCAGATAAAGTAGCTTCTGTGCAGAGGATCCCATTCCTTTAATTCAGGGAGAATTTCTTTTCATAGCAGGGCAGAAGGGTTACATGCACTTTTCCAAATAAACTCTGTATTGGGAGGATTCATTATTAGTAGTAAGACAGGAGAACAATATTGTGGGAACCCCTGAAACAAATAAAAATGCTCTATTTTATTACAGATTCCTTTAGCTTGTTGGTTTTTTTTGGTGGATTTTTTTTTTCCTCCTAGGTTAAGCTTTTTTTGATTGACTCCCTGAATGAGCTCAGATTTTGTTTGATGCATTTTCATCTCTGTCGTTAAGACAAGCACCAGTGATAGCTCTGAGACACTTGCTAGAGCTGATACCCTGAACACTTCTGTAGTAATTCAGAAAAGTGGCTGTTCTGCTTTCTGCCTCAATCTTGTTGCAGTCCAGTGTGTTCAAAAAAAAAAAAGAACATATTCCTGGCATGGTATTTACTAGAGGTAGACATAAGTGCTCCTGATCATTAAAAGAGGTTTTCCTATATACATCTTACAGAGAACTGGAGTTAATGCAATTGGAGTTTTTCTATATATTATGTTAGATTTAGAGTCCTGTGATCTCAGTGGAGAAATTCCCATTTTCTTTACTCGATTTTAGATGTAGGCTCTCATAAGAAAGTCTCCTGCAATTTTTTCTTCTCTAAATTATTGTGTGTGAGCCTTATTCCTTTGGGAAAATGCACGAAGAAATGTCTCTTCCTTTTGCCATACAGTGTAACACAGACTTTATTTACCTCTTCATCTGCTTAGCAAATATTTTATCTGATATTGTTCAGAGTGGAAAAAAATTACTTTTTATGGCAATTAATATTGTTCAGCTTGGACACATTAAAGGTATGTAGTGGGGCTTTTTAGGCTTCTATACAAAATGTCTCTATTTCAATTTCAAGTGATAAAAAATTCTATTTTCTGTTAGAGCTTACTGTGTATGTGTACAAATTACAATTCTACTTTCAGCAAATGGAGTATAATAGTTATTTACTTGGTAGGATTAAAGCATAAAGATATATATAGAAAACCTATTTTATAATTTTCCACATTTTTCCCCTTCATGTTTCCTCTCTGTCTGAGAGATCTATCAACCCTCTCATATTTTATCATAATTATGCCTGTAGAACAAATGGTTGAGGGGCTGTGATGTTGCAGAGACTTGAGGAATGTGCCCAGTCGATAGCAGTGGTGCTTGTACATAAACAGACAATAAAACAGGTGATAAAGCACAATCTGTTTGCTCAGTGCTGCTGATAGCTTGATTGGGATGTGAAGGGAAACATTTCATATTGGTTTAGTTTCCTGTTCAATAGAATTTAGAACAAATCTTTCCTCAAAAAGGAAAGGCTTATCTTTCTCATTCAATCATGTTTGATGTGTGCTCTAAGACAATTAAACAAGGGAGATCCACACAGCCTGGAAGTACCTAAGGCTGCAAATGTTTGTGTTTGAACAACAGTGAGTGATGCAGGTTTGATGTTTGGAGTACCTGAACACCAGCATGCAACAAAAAGGTTGTATTTTCCTTAAAATTCTGCTCAGTTCTTCAGAATCTGGTGGAAATCTCGTTTTGGTAATAGGGCAGTCGCAGCTTTTTAAGACACAGACATTGTAAATAGGCTCAGTGCACTTAAAAGTCTTGGATTTTGTCATAGTTGGTGGCTCCTTGTGTTGGATCCATCACAATTCAGTTTCCTGTGTAAGTTGTATGCTGTGTACTGGAGACTGCATTCTCCTGCTGCCACTGAATACAAGGCACCAGGGGGGATTTGCTGAACTGTAAATCTCTAACAAGCACGAGGGATTTAAGGTGATGCTGGCTCTGGTTGCAGCCCACCTGTATCAAAACAGGCTGGCTCAACTTCATGGACTGTCCAAGCAGAGAACCTCTTTATCTCAGCTCTGTTTGCCACCAAATCGAAATCCTAAGTCACAAGTAAATACTAAAATGTTCATCAAGAAGCAGCCTGGAATATTGTTTGGAATGTACACAACATGCTGGGAGCTAATGCAGTGGAGAAGTTCAGAGAAGTGCTGTGGCTGGAGAGAAACAAGTATTATATTATTATAAATTATATTTCCTTCCTCTAGAGAGGTACAGAGGCCAGCTGAGCAGGATAGCAGCAGCTCTGTACCATTAATGACAGTTTCATCATGATTAGAAAAAATTCAGGTGTGAAACTGCTATTATTAGATTGATCCCAGATCCGAGCAAGAGAAGAGCAAGATGGAAGGAGGGAGGACTGAAGTTCCCTGTTGGTGTGATTGTCCTTCCCTTTGGCATGGCAAAGGATTATTCATGGCTTTATGCAGAGAAAAGGAG
Source organism: Urocynchramus pylzowi (assembly GCA_013397555.1). NCBI lineage: Eukaryota > Metazoa > Chordata > Aves > Passeriformes > Fringillidae > Urocynchramus > Urocynchramus pylzowi. The sequence continues at coordinate 99,839 of VZRH01003121.1, forward strand.
GAAGGAGTTTGGAAAGATCATGGAGATCACATTTCCAAGCTTCCAAAGAAATAAGTCTTGTGTCAATTGAACTGTGTCAATGAAGGTGACTTTTGGGACCTGTAGGAATAAGGAAAGAACTGGAAATGTAGCTGCTGTGGGTCTCCACAGATCCAAGCAGGAGAAGTGTGGTAAACATGGATATCTCAGGGCTTCTGCTGCTGCAGTTTCCACGGTAGGAAGGCATAATCTCTGCTGAATGTGTTTGCAAACAAAATTCCAGAGGACCTGGCTGGACTTGTTTTGTTTTAGCTGGAACCCTACATTGGTCTGCTTCATCTCTTTAAGAGTCAGCCTGTTCTGCTTCAGAATCCTCAAGATTTTCTGGATTTATTTAGGTACAGGTGATAGTAAATGCTGATGCCTGCTCCATTCAGTTAATGAAATGCACTTTTGATCTAGAACCTGTTAAGCCATTTGAGTTAGAGCAGAATAATGAAGCACAGGAGGAAGTGGAAAACTCTAAACAAAAAGATTTATCAAACCACTAATGAGAAACATGATTTGTTATTCTGTCCAAGAGCATTATCACAAAATTGGTGGCATTTGGATGAGCATATTTCATACATGTATGTGTAGTACCAGACCCACTATTCCAGTTTTTCTATTAATCTCTAGAAATGTCTTTATATTTTCCACAAGTTCCCTCTTATGCCACGGAGCTGTTATCACTCAGTGTTAATGAGAACAAAAACCAGCAAAAATTCTATTTGAAACTCCTTATACCCCAAACAAGTGATTGGATATTTAGCTTGAGAGCTGTGTGTGCTCAGCCTTTATAACTAGGGCATCTTTTTAGATACTTATTATTGTTTTAGGTTTCATACATGTTTGAAAAGCCCTTGTGACTAAGTGTATCATTAAAGGAATAAACACAATCTTCAGTCATAGAAAATATTTTCCCCGAGTTTTATAGATACTCAAGCACTCAGCTTCTATCAGATCTTTGTTTTCTCAGAGATGAAGGGCTGAGGAGAGCCCTGTGAATGAAAAGGAACAAGTTTCTGGTCCCTGCCCCAAGTGATCCTTCCTGATATTTTTGCAAATTTGCCAACAGTGGTAGGAGAAAAAGACAAACCTAAGACAGAAAGCAAATAACCTTGTCTGGAGGTAATTTCTCCTCTTTTTCCAGCCTGTCAGGATGATTAGATCTGTGGGGGCTTGTGGGGAAGCCCAGGGGTCCCCTTGAAGTCCTTGTGTGAGGAGTGGTGGCTGTTGAACTCTGTGTGCAGCCCCACCTCCCACAAGAGACACTGTGCAGCTGGAGAAGGAGAACAGCAGGAGCTGAGCCTGGCACAGCTTGATTTTCTGGCCTTTTTTGGACTGTTATGTCTGTCTGTTCAGTTAAAAGCTCACCTTAGGAACAGCTTCCTACTGGGGTGCTGCAGGCAGGGCGAACAGGGTTCTCTCAGCTTTGGCCAGCTGCTCCACAGCAGCTCTCCAGCTCTGTCCCACCTGGCTGTCCCCCCAGACACCATGGATGGGCCATGCAAGGCTTCCCTCAGCTTGCCTTCCTACCCACACCACCCCTGTGGGCTGTGGTGGGCCCATCACACCCTCCCAGGTCCTTTGCACTGAGTCAGGACCCCACAGCACTGATGTTTTAGGGCCCCACAGAGGCTCTAAGTGGGCCAGAGGGGCTCTTGTTGTAGGGTCTCTAAAACATTTCCTATTCCAGGCAGTGATTTGTGTCACAACCCTGGTGTGAATCACCACTGACACACTGAAGATGAAAGCTCCACTGCAAAACAAACCCTGGGAAGTGAAGAGTGCTCTTCTGTTTGATCTTGGTGCTCAGCCACAGCTCTAAATGTCCTTTCCATAGACTCTGGTAGTTTGCCTGCATTGTTTCTGGCTTTTTAGCTTTATCCTAGCCATGGTTACCAGTGGTGGTAGCAGCAATCTTTCCATCTCATGCTTGTGAAGCTGCCATGTTAAATAGAATTGTTTATCTACATATAAAAGCTCTGCATGTCTGTGTGAATTGGTTTAGACATGTATATGTGTGGGCAAAAAAGGCACAGGAGAGAGAACCAGAAAGAAGCCCATGTAGAGAAGTGAAGGTTAAGATAATTTTTTGTGTCTTCCTCTACTTTTATGCTCCCCCAGCATGAGGAAGGTTTAATCTTGATTTGTCCCTGTACCTGGTAAATCCTACAGCATACAGTAGGTGAAATGAAACTAACTCTGGAGCCTGACTAACCAAAACCCTCTCTTGCAAACGAACTGCACTTTGAGGAAATTGAATGTAGGGAGACTTTTATGCAGTTTCTTTCCTCCTTCATGTGCCTGTGACTTTGGAAGCATAAATGCATTTTTTAGCTAACACCCATCAGAAAAAGCAGAAAGCTGCTTAGTGTTCATAGAATCACAGAACAGGCTGGGTTGGAAGGGATCCTCAAAATCTTCTTCCACCCCCCGCCATGGCAGGGACACCTTCCAGTGTCCCAGGCTGCTCCCAGCCCCAGTGTCCAGCCTGGCCTTGGGCACTGCCAGGGATCCAGGGGCAGCCACAGCTGCTCTGGGCACCCTGGGCCAGGGCCTGTCCACCCTGCCAGGGGACAATTCCTAATTCCCAATATCCCATCCAGCCCTGCCCTCTGGCTGTTTGAAACCATCCTCCCTTGTCATGTCACTCCAGACCTTTGTAAAGTGTCTCTCTCCACCCACCTTGTTGCTTCAGGTACTGGAAGGCCACAATGCAAGAATATGTAGAAACTTTACTTAAATCTGTAATTATAATTTGAGAAGCAGAGAAATAGTCCTCATAAATGTGAGGCAAAGGCTCGTATTTTTAAGTGGGAGTCGCATCATTATCTGCTATTTCTTTGTTCTGTATTCTGCTGTTCTTTTAAGGTGAACTGAAATCAAGCAAATATTTACATGCTTTTCTTATTGTTTGATGATCAGCAACAACATTGTTTTTAATGCTGCAGCTCTGTTAAAATTAAAATTTTGATGGATTACTAATTTTCTGTGTCTTGGTTTTGAAAAGCTGTGCATACCCACATATTAATGTACCTTAACTAAGCATTTAGCTTTTATAGTGACATGCAGGATACTGAGGATTCTGTAGGGCCACTGGTTTCCATACTGGATATATCCAAAATTCCTCTGGAATGTGGGGTTGAATATTGTAACTTCAGTTTCACAGGAAGAGCCTCTGAGCCAGCTTGTAAGTGGCAGTAGTGGATTTCTAGATGGTTCCTCCTTCATACTTAAACTTGAAGTACAATATAGATTTGTAAATCAGAGTGAATTATTTGAATTTAGGTAATCTGAGGTGAAAGGGGAAAACCTGTTTTCAAAATATAAATGAACTAACCTGTCTTTAGCATCTTTAGAAAAGAGCTGTCAGTGAGAATGTTCTACCTAACAATGAAATCCTAATTTTCCTTTCTCTCATCAGCCTGCTCTCCTTTCAGCTTTCTAGCCTTTCTAGCAATTGATTTTTCTAGAGGAACAAACTTCATGCTACTCAGCTTGCTGCTCAACTTTAAGGTATTTTTTTCTTCCATTACTGTTTTTACCTGGGGTCCTCCACAATGGTTTAAGAGAAAAAGTTAGCTGGCATTTACTTATTTAGAAAAACAGCCTGAAAGTGAATGTATTTTAGTAATTTATTTTTCTGTAGTGTTTAAGAGCATGCTGCATTTTCCTACAATAACTCAGCAAAGATACTGGAAAAGGAAGTTTTCACATATGATCTCACACCATGTGTGTTTGTATACCTTTACTGAAGCTAAAATATCTTCTAAAGTAGTGAGATATTGCACTCAGAGATATTAAAGGAAGGAAAGCAGAATTTATTACTATTTCCTCAGTACAGGACCATTCCTTGAAACCAAAGTGCATCATCTTCTCCTCTGAACTGGAAAAACAAAAATATGGGGATGTTGCCCATGCAAGAGCTTAAAGGGAGGTCTGGGAAGAGAAAGCAAGTGCCCAAGTCATTGGAGAAAAGTGTGGTTTCAGAATCAGGTAGAAAACAGCCATTGCTCATAAGTTAAAAAAACCATATATATATTATGACTACACTGAGCAATAATTAAGGATATATGGCAGGCAGTACTCGGAATTAACAATAAATGTATCAAAGTAATTCAATATGAAACTTAAAATCAGGTTTTGCTTTAAGTTAGAGTAAAAGATGCCTTTATTTGATGAGAAAGGGAAGGAGAGTCTTTCTGGCCTAGGACAGTAAATAGACCTGCTATCCATGGCTGTTGTTGTCCATTGATTAGATATCAATAATAATTTGTTAAACTGCACAGGGTATCCATTTCACAGAAAAGATAGTTAAACTTCTAGAAGGGCACACAAGGATTTAATTGCAATTTTTTTGTGCTGATGTGAGCCACTGACCAAATTTCCAAATGCCAGTGTGTTGTGGGTACCACACCAGTGGACACCAAACACTGAAACCCAGGCAGTCCTGCAGGACAAATTAAGCTGCAGTGGTAACTGAAGCCAAGTCCTCAAATGTTGTGGAAAACTTTCAAGAGAGCCAGACACTGAAACACTGAGAAATTTGATTAACAATGCTGTTTTGGCTCTTCATTTTCAATTGTGCCTCTTTCTTACAAACATTTAGCATATTCTCATCTTTTTCAAGGCAGATCTAAATGTATACGAGTTATTAATTTGTGTGTAATCTAAACTTCTACTGGGTTTTTAAACTTAATCATAAATGGCTGCTTTTGGGCTTTCCATTGGCAGTCTGAGATCTTTAAAAGAATCAGTAATAAAACACAATCTGTTACAATATGTTCTAGAAACAGGGCCGGCTACAGGGTCAATTTCATTTTAGTTGCAGAGAATTTTAGGAATAACTCACTGGCTGACTTGTTGCAGCCATCTTCAGCATTCATAATGTATGCTTGACTTGAAATCTTCATTATGGGGTAGTGGATAACCCCCAAATTAATTCTTGCTCTTAATGAAATCTAGAAGAATGTCAGATTATATGATAAATTAATATTAGTATAATGGAAATACTTGGGGGCATTTTAGTTTGGTTTTATTTTCTTGTTGTTTTTATTTTTTGGCTTGGGGTGTGAAGTTTTTAATATTTTAAATTTTATTTATTTTATTAATATTTTTCATGATCTGACTCAAATTTCATCACTCAAAAAACAACAAACAAACAAGGAAAAAATCCCACCTGATTTTGCTGTTTTTAAAGAGAAGGGAAAGAAAAGGGGATTTGTATATACCAGAGTGGGTGGGCGGAATAAATCTCCAAAAAAACACCACAGCAATAAGAGACCTTTCCTTTGCTACTTTGAGTGGGATTACAGGTTCACAGAGTTTATAGTTTGCAAGCACAGGATAATGCATGAGCTTTTTGCTTTATTTCAGAAGTGGAATATCATGAGAAGTTTTCTCCTTTGATTATAACCTGCTTTCTTCCGTGACTTGGTATCCAATTATTATCTCCAAACCACTCTGACCCAGCTGAAAGCTGTGCTGCCACTCAGTCCATTTTATTCCAGTCAATAGCCACAGGTTTGAGACAAAAAGCATCAGATCAATGTTTGTAGGCAGCTGTTCTTGGCCAGGTTGGCTTTACTCTTCCCACTGTGTCCTGTTTGTGTGTTTGACATGCACTTTATGAATTTTGGGACACAGGATGCTGCTCAGTCTGTTGCATCCTGTTCTAGAAAATTCTGGAACTTCTTCCTGTCCTGCTTCATTCATCTCCAGAACAGAATTTCATGTCAGCCCCCAGGAAAATGGTGGGAACTGCTTCTCAGTGTTCTCAGGACTCAGAGCATCTGAAATGTACAGATTTACAAAGAAGCAGCAGTTCATAGATGGGCAGTGTTTAAAGGTTTTCCAGTACTCCTTAGAAAGGTGCCCTCAACACTTGGGATTGTCTGCTCCAGCAGTACCTGGACGTGGCAAAGCATCCCTTTATTCCTGTTGATTCCAGAGTCCTTCCAGGTATTCCACAGAAGGCATTTGGCTGTTTTTTAAGTTTCCACATTTCCTTAATGCTCTGCTGTCCCTTCAGTGCAGTGCAAACTGAGCCTTACAATATTGGCACCTTTTCTCTTTCCCTGTTGCTATTAAACCTTCTCCAGAATAGGAGCTACACCTGGGCTGAAGTTGTGAGTTGAGTTGGTGACAGGAACTGTGGCTGTTGTATTGAGGATGGGTGAATAAAGTGACACATAGACTCCAAAGTCTCAGAAGGCAAAATGCAACCTTTATTAGAAAGCAAACGTTCTTTTTCTAGACAGTTAGGATAAAGGTGGACCTGACTGGTCCTTAATGAACACCCCTCACACCACTGGCTAATTAGGAACAGCACCCCTCTTGTAAACATCTCACAATAACAAAAAGTTCAAAACACCAGCTGCAGGATTGTTTTAATTCTTCCTCTGAGCTTTCTCAAAACTTCCCAGAGGAATGTCTGGGAAAGTTTATCTGACTTTCTTCTCTGACCAGTTCTCAGCCTCCACAAGGAACGACTCCAATAAAGATTATTCAAAACTCTCCCAGACTAATTTGGCTTTTATGAGCCCTAAGCAATGAAAGGGGAAAGCAGCTAAATAGTGTTTAACTCAATATTCCCTCTCTGTGGAGGAATGATGGACATCCCAGTGAGCCTTGAGGAGCTTCTCCATTTTCCCTGTCCATCTGTCTGCCCGTGCAGAACCTCATACCCCTCAATGTGCAATTTTTTTGGTTTTCTGGGAGCTCCCTTGCAGAGCCACTGGAACTGTCTTGACTTCAGAGCTCAACTCAGACCCCACTAATGTCAATTATTATTCTTCCCTTTTGCAAATAGGCCATGTAGATATGGTTTAATGCTTGCATTTCTCTCAGGGTACACCTTCAAACTTAGGAGAATGAGTGAGCCAGGAAATAACTTGGGGTTTTAATTCTTAATTAAGAAAAAACAGTTTGATTTAAGACAAATTACTGCGATCCCCTGAGGGAAGCCCACAGAAGAAGGTAAGAGGTCATTGTGCACTGATGAAATTAGGTCAGAACACACCCACATTTTCTCTATTTCCAATTCAGGTGGTTTGACATGGAAGTGAGTTCCTGGGCAGACAGAGGCTGGGATTTTAACCCTTTTGTTCCTGGACAATGGAAACTTCGAAAACACTGATCCTCCTTGATTTGAATGAGGAGATAGATATGAAATGCAAGGAAATGGGCAAGTGTGGTGAAAGTTCGAGCAAGTGAAAAAATGTCAGCAGAGGATGGGAAGAGCCCTAGGTGGGAGGAGATGATGGAGTGGCCTTTGGCTGGACTTTTTCCTGCATAGCCACGGGACTGAACCAATTTCTTCCTATAATTTAGAGACTGCATCTAGGGGGAGGCGATGGCTGGGAGCCAAGAAGAGTGCAGTGGTGTTAGGTGAAGAAGGTGGACTGAACAGAGATGGGTGAGGAGGGTGAGGTGGAGCCCTCTGCCTTCAGAGGATG
>VZRH01003121.1:114386-150676 GCA_013397555.1 Urocynchramus pylzowi
ATTATTATTATTATTATTATTATTATTATTATTATTATTATTATTATTATTATTTATTTTAAATATTTGTTGTTATTGAGTAATCCTTAATCTTATGATGAAGATGTTGAGCCAGGATAGATGTCACTGGAAGAAAGTTAAATCCAGGAGGTGTTACCTGGAGTGCCAATGTGTGGAATCTTGTGCAGGCTGGTAGTCACAACGTGTATTTGTGTGTTTAATCAATCTCAGGAGAGTTGCACTGTGCCAATGGGGCCTGAGTGATCAATGCACACAAATCAGGCCATGTAGGAGCTGTAAGGCATGTTCTGTTGTCTGTCACACCACAGGCACATCATAAGAAAATGTACACGAGTTTCAGCCAGATGAGAATCAGAATATCTGCCTGTGCTCTCTGCTGCTGCATGTTTAGTGACAGGGCTCTGTTTTGTTCTCCTGTGAGCTCCCAGCAGCTCTGGCAGCCTCTTCCTCTGGAGTCTGTGGGCAAAATGAAGCCCTGTGTGTGGAGCTGATGTGAGCTGTGCAGCAGCATCCATGGCCTGGGTTATAACAATGCACCCAAAGCCACCAGGGGAAGCACCAGGTGCTGCTCCCTCACCTGTGGCCAAAGCCACATCCCACCTTAGAGCATCCTAAGTGGGAAGCTGATCCATCCACGTGGAATTTATGTTGTGGAAAGCCAGAATGTTGATATATCCCATGTTCAGCATTATGGCTTAATTGCAGAGTCAGGAAGGATGAAAAAGGAGATGGAGAAGGCTGTGATGAGAAAAAGGATTGATTTAAAAGGCCTCCTGCATAAATAATTGGAAATGGATGTGAGCTCTCATCAGGATGCACTGTGAATAAGGAGTTTGCCATATCTTTACTGGGACTCAAATATTGCCTATTTAAGTATGAGGCACATGACTAAAATAGAAAATATTCTCATTTCCCTGTCTGTACTCCAGCTGGAATGGGTGAACTGGGGCAGGAGCCTCTCACTGGTTTCTGTTTTCTCCCTCTGATCTTCCATCACCCATTTCTTGGTCAGGACACTGGGTCACCTGTCCTCGTCCCTCTGCCTGGGGCCACTCAGGTCACCACTGAAGGCTCAGAGAGGGTTCCCTGTCCTCTTCTAATAATCCCTGGGCTGGTGGAAGAGAATTCAGCAGAATTTTGTCTGCAGCAAACTGCCCTACCACAAGGCCTCCCCAAAAGGCTCTGGGAGTCTCTACAGGAAGATATGAATAAACTTTCATCCTCTTCACAGAAGCCCAGCAGCACCCAGGTCAGTGTGAAAACTCCTCTTCCCTTCTTGATCCACAGAGCATCTTGGGATGCTCCAAGCATGGTCTCTTAGAGTTTTCTTCATCACACTCTCATCATTATATGCCCTGTTAGGTTGGTAACAGTCAATTAGGAATGACAAACAGAATAAATGCTGCCTCTTTCTGGCTTTACAAACTCTATATTTAAACACTCTGTCCTATATTTTGATTTTTAATAGCTTTAAATAGAATGGCTCTATTGCCTGGGAGGAGCTAGAATTATTATTATTTTTTTAGTTAGAATTCACATCTTTTGTTTAAGAAAAGCATCTGAATGTTGGCTATTGGTTAAAGTGAAAATTTTTGCTTAACAAAGTGACAGGAGTACAACTTGATGTTTACTCAGCTTATTTCAAGAAAAATGGGATGGGAAAAGTAAAGGTAAGAGGCAGAGAAGTGTTATTGCTAACAATGGATTGATTTTTGTATGTAGCATTATCTATAGTCTCCTGTACTATGAAGAAAGAAAAAAAAAAACTTAAATTCTGGTCTTAGCTCTTTCTACTTCCTTTGTAGAAGTTAAACTTAATTTCACTGTGCTGTTTTCTCTTCCTTCCAGCAGAGAAGTTCCTGTCTCACTTTCAGTGCTCCAGTTCCATTCCTGTGCAGTCTGGGAATGGGCACCCCCTCCACCTGAAGTTAGTGAAACAGTACTTTCATTTATTAATGGAATCTGCATATTAATGGGATCGGGAACTTTGTATCTTCTGTATTTCAGTTCCTCATTTTTGCATTGTTTGTGCCAAAAAATATATCATTTGTTGGAAATTCACTACTGCATGAAAAAAAAAAAAAAGTTTTTTTTGCAGAACCAATTTATAATTTAAGATTTATAAAACCTTAAATTCCATTGAACTCTTTGTTGAAATGCTGTGAAATCAGTCATTGCAACTATTTGCAGAATTTGAGATAACAGAGTAGGCTGAAGTGATTAGGTTAGGGGTTAATCTGTGTTAAATATGCTGTGGGATAAAGACAAATGTTGACACAAATTGCCAGAGCTCGCTCATGGTGTCCCCTAGCAGTTATTCCTGCTCCTTGGTGCTGTTTAAAGCAGATTCCAGATTTTAATGTGACTTAGACATGCCATGGGGAGATGATTTGGATGGTATAACCAGCCTTGTTGAGCCAAATATATCTTATTTTAACAGTTTCACCCCCAGAACACAAAATGTGTCTCTGTAGCTGCAGTAAGAAAAAACAAAATCCAGTACCTAAGATTCCATTGTATGTAAAACACCTTTGGTATCTGTCATACTCGAGGCTGCAGACTTGCCCTAAGCAGCTGAAATTCTACAGGAATGCTCCAAGGCAAGACTTTGCACAAAAGCCCTAATTGTGATCCCATAATTTATGTTATTTTTTCTGTGCCGGTGAGGGTCTGTTCTGTCTTGGTTTGAAAAGACAGGTGTCTGTTAAGGAAGGCAGGAGACTTCCTTGAAATGGAAAATGTAAACCTTCCTCCTCCAAATTGTTATAATTTTGAAATTAAGGGGTGCTCAGGCAAAGATATGGGAATAGGAATAACAGTTCTTTACTAGGAAAACTAAAAATACAAATGCAATAGTACAGAAAACAAAATAACACTGACAGAGCCAGAACAGGAGCTGACCCCCTGTGGGTCAGGGTGGTGGCAGCAGTCCCATCCCATGGTGGCTCAGCCCTCCTGCAGTGCCAGCTGTGGTTCTGCTGGAGCAGGGATCCTGGACAAGGCTGGAGTTTTACTCTGAAGTTCCAGGGCTGCTGGAGATGGGCCTGGGCTCCCTCTGGGAATGCAGGGGAGCAGAAAGCTGCTCCTCTGGGAATGCAGGGGGAAAAGGCTGCTGGGGTGTTTCCAAGGTCAGACTGGATCCAGGTAGGAATGCTTGGCTCCTCCCCTGGGCAGAGCCTCTCCCATGGGATGATGGAATTTGATCAGCCATGCAGGGACACTCAGTGGCCATGGACAGCAGAGATCTCCTGGAGGGAGGATTGGCTGTGGGAGAGATAAAGAAAACTGCCCAGAGAACAGAAGAGAACTGTCAGAGCCCCAGCTCTGACAGATGGGAATAGAATACACTCCCAGTTAAACCTGAGACATGTTCCCAGTAGATGCCCTGCATTTTCACCAGGCTCTAAATGCAGATTTTGGGCACAACAAGCCCTGCAGAGCAGGAGGGTTTTCCTTGGATTCCCTCTCTTTGTCCAGGGTGGGCTCTTGGGACAGCTCTGCTTTTGTTGGGCTGTGATAACAACCTGTGTGTAATTGCAGGGTTATCCCAGTGTTAGTTAGAGATCTGCCAACAACACTGCTTTTACTGCAGTGTCCTGTTGAATTTAGATTTGGACTTTTTACTATCATGGCTGTTTTTAACAATAATAAATAAATAAATAAATAAATAAATAAATAAATAAATAAATAATAATAATAATAATAGAATTATTTTACTGAGAGTAATCCTTGATCTTTTGATGAAGATTTTAGACCAGGATAGATGTCACTGGAAGGAAGTTAAATCCAAAAGGTGGATCCTCATCCACAGCAGGGCTCTACCTGAATTTCTGCCCCATCTGAATCCCTGGTTTTCCTCCTTGGAAGTGGAGAGAAAAAGCCTCTGGTCCTGACATGAAATGCCATCTTCCTCCTACAGCCTACAGATTAAACCCAAACCTGCTCTTGCCAGGCTTCCTAGAGGAGTTACTAGAGAGAGATGAGTTGCTCCAGGAAGAAATTGAAAAAATTTTCATTTTCTGAAATTTTTATTTCAGAAATTTTTGTTTTCTCATTTTGTTGTCCTTCACTGGTTTGGTTGCAGATGAAAGTGTAACATGAATGTTACATGTGCTGTGCTCAATGGGGATGCCACTGAAAATACAGCAGGGTGGGTGACCAGCTGTGAAAGTCCTTGGTCTGATGTTTTCAAGTGTTTTACAGCATTTCTGTAAAAAGCTGCATCTTATATTTCAATATTTCAATATTTCAATTGACAACATTTGGCATTTCAGCAGGATAAACTCAATTTCTACAAGATAAAGCCTATCCATGATCTTGCTTTGAAGTGCTGGTAAAACCACCTGTTTTACTGTACACATGGTGAGTAGTCAAAAAGTAAATATTTCTTTAAGTGACCTAGTAATTATCTACAAAACATCTGCTAAATTTCATGTGGTTTGAAACATTTCATGAAACTTCATGACCTACTAATTAACTACAAACATCTGCTAAATTTAATCTCATTTAAAGTCTTTTCTGAAACAATGTTTTAATAAAAACTTTGCCTTTTTGTGTTGTTTTTACCATATTCCTATGTTGTCTTGAAACTCAGTCCAGCTATTGGCAAGGAAAAGTGTTTGGAAGGAAGTGGGTTATAAAACTGTTTTTAAGTGATTTAATTTGCAATTGTTACAAAGGCTTATCTGAAATGTTTCATGCTGTGATAGATCCTTTAAATATTGTGATATCAGAGACAGCTGAGTGATGTACTGAGAGCACAAATTTATTAGCTTTTGCCTATTATTATGTTATAATCTCATCTGAGTGAGGGTGAACCTGAATGCTGAATGAAAGCAAAGGGAAAACGAAACAAAGTCTGAAGTCCCAGTTTTTGCTGGGCTGTCCCCTAACAGCACATCCATCCTGCCAGACAGTTCCTGAAGCTTCTATTATTTTTTTTTTAAATGTAACTTCACTGAGACAAAGTCACAGTGTTTAAGACTATACTTCATTTACTTTTTAAATGGGGCATGATCTTCAGAAACAATGAATTTTATTCTTAGTCCTGGTGACTGCTAAAGGTCAGAAATTTTTCTTCCTGATTTGTTTTCTGGAATGTTTTGATTGTTTCTAATAAGCTTCAGTACAAGCACTGAAAGTGAAGTGAATTGAGATCACTTTAGAGTAGATCAACCATTTTTATGACAAGAGAGGACCTGAGGATTTAGGTGTAGGGGTTCTTTTTGTTTTTATTTTGTTGTTGTTGTTGTTTTTTTGTTTTGTTTTTAATTTTTTAGGGTTTTTTTTAGGAAAAGGATTTGTATCTGAAGTTAGATGAATTATTTTCACCACAAAGAGGCGTCATCAGCATCTCCCAGTTACTTGTAGGTGTTGTTTCCTTTCTGGGTGATCCAGTTGTGCTGAGTGCTTGTGTGTTCAGGTGCTCACTCTCCACCCCACCAGTAATAACCTGATGACTTCAGTGATGCAGGAGCCAAATTACCTGCCTAAATATCAGTACAAAAAATCACTCAGACAACTAAATGCAGTGTCAGGGCTGTCTTGTTGAAGTATCTTCCACTTGTTTGGTCTGTGGTTGGTTGGTTGGGTTTTTTCCTTGGTTTTCATTTAATTTTCATTTTTTCAAACTTGGTTCAGCAAATTAATTAAAATGCAGCCTATGAAAACAAAGAAGATCAATGTGGCCATTCCAACCCCTAAAGTGACACTGCTCCTCAGTGTTGGTGGTGACTGCTGGCTCAAATGAGCTTTGGACTCGTGGCCCACAGGTGTTTTCTGTGTCCTGAGCAATCCTGCCGTGGTTTTCTGGTGGTTCTGATGGGCTGTGCCATCAGTGCCCTCACTGGTGTTCAGTTCCAGAGATTCTTGTAAAGTCAGCCCTTATTTGCTTTCTCCCCATTCAGCCATATCCACAGTGAATGAGAGGATGGAGACACTTGTAAGGATGTTAATTGTGCTGGAGTCTAATTAGTAGGTTCTGAAGATGTCCAGGAATTAAAGTGGGAAGTCTCAGGGGGTGTGCCTGTGCTGGCCTTCCCATGACACAAATCATACACCTGGGTTCACTGAGCACTGGGGCTGAAATCCAGAAACAGCAAAGGAAGCACATTGGAAAAGTTTTGATTTTGAAAAGAAAACAATGAAGAGCAACAATTAGCATTAATAATTAAGAGGGAAAGGTATTTGATAAGATTACCTTTTGTTTAAAGGATCCGTTTTGAAAGAATTAAAATCCTGATGCAAGTTGAGTTTTCTTAACACTTTAATCATCTTGTTAATTCCCTTTCATTAGGATGTCCCTAGCCAGAAGTTTCTCTGAGCCCAGCTAGAGAGATCTTTAAAATTTGCTTTTACTGCATGTTTATTTGTGTCCTGTGCAGATTTTTCAGCGAGCAGACACAGAGAATGGCCAAATGCAGGGAAAGGACTGGAAGAATTCCTGTCAGCACTGTGTGGTTTTAGATCAGGGTCAAAATTCCCAGACTACTGATGTCAGGGACCCACCAGCCTCTGAGTGAAGTGGAACATCTGCTTGGGAGAGAAAGGTGGGAGCAGGAGAGGAAAGCACTGCTGTGTTAAAATAGAGCTTGGCATTTTCGTTTTGCTTTTTTCCTGGAAAAAAATAAACCCAGAAAGGCCTGCACCCTTTTCCTTTTTTTTTGAGGGAATATTTTTATTGACCCACAGGTTATAGCTTTATTCAGATGAACAGCAAAGGCTGAAGGAAAATGTTATAGTGCAATTTGTAGGGAACATCCTGTGTACGTTGTAATAGCATAAAGAAAAGCAATTTAATGTCTTTCATGCTGAATTAGTAATGTAGAAAAAATTATAAATTGGGATAGAATGTTACAAGAATTATAATTGATGAAAATGGGCCAGAGGAAAAATTATTTCTTCCTAAAAACTGAAATAGAATTTATATTTCTTGAATTTTTACATAATGTGACAATTACAATATTTGCAATAAAAAACCCCAACCCTATAAGCAGTAAGTTAGTAATTTGCACTTGCTGAAAACATGCACTCTGCATTTTTTAAATTCCCTAATTAAATCCTAATTAGCATGTGCACTAGAGTGTTAATTCTTGCTGCTATTCCTCCAGGGTATCCCTACACCTTCAGGAACATAAGCTTAATCAGATATGTAAAAGATAATTATCAATAAGTAGGACTACGACATCCTATGTCCATTATGGTACTTATTTGCTATGTGCCTGCTGGTCTGTGGGCCAGAAAAGAAAGAGAATTTGGTTTTTTTCTGGTTTTGTATGAAAGCATTCAGCTTTGTCAGTGGGATACCACAACAGCCCAAAAATTGGCCATCATTTTATCAGGTAATAACAACACTGGAGCAATTTTTGCCTGAACAATCCAAGTTTCATTGCTTGTGTGTTCCTAAAACCTAGAAATTCCTATTGATAGGCTGCAAAATAGAGAGGGGAAAAGGGCCAATTTAAACTAAGCAGTCAATTTTCTGTTATACAGAGCTTGAGGTTATTTCTATCCTCATGCTAATATTCCACCTTTCATGCTACTTGAAGTTCATATCAACCATTTGGTGGCTTATTCATACTTCCCAGAAGCACAAATTATCTTAATAAACAAAAGATATTAGTTAAACACCTATATTAAGCCCCAGCAGATAAAACTCCAGACTCTGTAAAGAGAAGAGCAGTGTGATTTCTTGGCAACCAGGAATTAATCAGCCAGTGGGGCTGTGGTAGGGACAGGGATGGGTTCAGTGGGAAGTGTTCTGAGCATCCTCCCCACAGGGCTGAAAATCCTCCTGACACTGGGCCTGACCCAACTCGTTGGTATTTAGGAAAGGACAGGATTTGGATTGGGTGGTAAATCATTTATTTGTGCCAAACAGACACTGGGTATCTTTCTCTGCTGATCAAAACAGGCATAAATGATCAATTGCACTGGTAAGGTGAAAATTTCTGCTCCTGAAGCTGGCACTAAGGTTGGATCCAGTGGTTGAATTACAGCCATTCCATGAAGTGACTGGAAATAAATGGTTTTCTCCCATGGATTTTCCTGTCCCTCTCTGCTCCACAGCCAGGATGCTGTCACCTTACTTGATGATCTACAGTTCATTAAGTTCTTGTCCTGGATGTCAAAGGGGCTCATTTTTTCCATCTGAAGGAAGTTTTAGAAGTACTTTGTCAGAAGTACTAAGTTCTCACATTTTTCTTCATTACAGTTACAATCAGACTTTGAATATAAGGGGGGAATCCCAGTGAACAACATAAGCTCAGCTGTCCTTGCCATTACATTACCTGACCTGTAGTAACAAATTATTTTTGAGAAAAAAGTTTTCTCTAAAAAAAGCAAAATCAATAAAAATATGCAGTGTATTAGTGTTTGCCACCTCTAATCAGTTTCAATCACATTTAGAATTGAGTATCTGTTTTACTCTTTTAGTGATTTTCACTAAAATTGCAAAGATTAATTTTTCCTTAAGGATTTAGAAACAATTTCTTCAGTTTGCTTAGAATTTTGTTGGTCTAGAGTTGCTCTGGCTGTAGCAAAATAATCCATTAACTATAGAAAATTGAGGCTAGGAGGTCTGTAAGAAATCATGCACTAAAATAGCTGTTTGTCTAATGTGTTCATAGCAACAACAAATCAAAAGTGTTTCTGAAGCCTTTCTAGAAATCTCTGAAGACTTAGTACCTCTTTTAGTCAGAAAACTTTTCCTAATATCTAAAGTAAATCTTTGAACCAAATTATAATGCCTGTCATTTGTTTTTTCCTGCCCTGCTTAGGATGACTGTCATTTTGCAGATTTTTGCATTGTAAGTCTCTCGTGAATCTCACTTTAATGTTTCCTTTTGTAAATCAAATACATCAAGTTCCTTCAGCTCCTCTTTATCTGTCATGTTCTAAAATCTATTGTCTTTATTGTTTCCCTCTTGTAGACTCTGAAATTTGACATCATCTATTTTGGGATCTCAGAACCTGGCTCACACTCACACTTGTCAGGAATGCTTGTCCATGTTCTGCAGTCCTGCTTGTGCCTCGAGAATGAGCTTGGGGTTGGGGTGTTTTACTGCTGTTCAAATTCTACCTCCTCTATTCTTTTCTCCTCTTCAGTTTTGACATCTGACCCTTTTCTTGTTAGGTGTTCTTGGTGCATTTCATGACTTACTGCCACACAAAATGACTTGAATCTGCCTTTACCAAATTTCATCCTAGAGGTCTTTATTGGCTTTGCTTCCAGCTTGTAAAGGTCAGTTTGGATCACAAAGATCCATGCTTGCATGTCCTCCTGCCTTCTTTCCCCAGCACTTTTTCCCTGGCCCTCTTCACTGGAGGATACTTTAGATATTGCTTGAGTGGACTCCTGTGAATTTCCATCGTAATGCCTCTTTCAGTTCAAAATAAGAATATTGGTAATTGCTCCTTGAACATATCTTTTAAATTAATTAAGGATTTAGCTCAAGGGTCTTTTTCATCCAGGTAATATTTCCCTAGTTTGCCAATGGAGATTCCATGCCTAGCAGTATTTAAAGCTTTATAGAAGTGGGGCTGTATTACATCTACTGCTTCTGCCTTATCAGTTACACCAGCTACCTGTAAAGGAAGGAAATTTAATTGGTTGCTTCTGACAAATCTGTGTTGCCTATTTCCATCACTTTATTATCCTGTAGGTGATTATTAATTGATTATTTAATATTTTTTTTTCAGAACCTGTCAAACAATTGAAGTTGGGTTGGCTGCTAATTATAACTCTCTGCTTTTACTTGCTTGATGGGAGGTGAATCTGTACAATATTTGTATTCCTTTTTGACTTCCATATTCTTTGGTGGTTGTATGTAGCATTGCACTGAAATTTGCTTGTGTTGTTTGCTTTTGTACACATCCTCACTGGGATGCCTTTTTATTGCCTTTGCAAATTTCCATTTGGATTTGAATGCTCTAGAGAATATGTTCAGCAGTCCTGCTTTGGAGGCTGTATCTTTTCTTTTCCATCAGTGCTGCTCCAGCTCTCCATTCCCTGTCCTTTCCTCCCCTGCCTGCACTCAGGAGATGCAGTGTATCCTGATCAGGACCTAGTCTGTTCTCACAGAACTGTTTGAGTTTTGCACCAAAGTGATGTTTCATCTTCCTAATCTTTCTAATCTGTGCTTTGGGTGTTTCCTCGTGGTTTGGACACAGTTCTGCCTGCCAAGCCACACCTTTGGACTCTGCATTCCCTGCCTGACTTTCTGCTCCAGTGTTTGGGAAGGCTGAGGCTGGAGGGCTCCTGCCTGGGCAGGCACACCAAGCCCAGCCTTCTGTGAGAGTTACCAGCAGCTCTGGCAGCACGGTGTTTTCTGTGCTTAACAACTCCAACATCTCTGCTGCCTCCTCTCCTTGGCTGAGCTGGCTCCTCTGCTCCCTCAGTTAGACAATGATTTCTTCACAGTTTGTTTTTTGCCAGTTCTGAAGTCTTCAGTCTAAAGATTAATGAATGTTTAAGAGCTGGTGAAGTTAGAGCCTCTCATTTGAAACAACAGACAGGCACCAGCTCTTGGGCACGTGTCTAATTCATTTGCTGTTTATTAAATGTTGAATCTAGTTGAAGGTGTCCCTGCCCTCAGCAGGGGGTGTGGAAATAGATGATCTTCAAGGTCCCTTTCCAAAACAATTCTATGATTCTATGATTAGAAACTCTACATAAATTATTTTTGTCCTGAAGGTTAAAAAATAAATGTTTAAATTGTTTCTGCTAAGGCCCATGATTTGGTCAGGATGGATTTGACACAGAAGAAGGATCCTGAAGTGCTGTTTCCTCTGTTTCCCTGGAATACCTTCTGTGAGCACTCTGCATCAGCACCTGCTGGTGTCTGGGGTGAGGTCCCTGCTGCAGAAGCCACTTGCAGTAAGGCTGAGGCTGATTCCATCATTCCTCAGCACACGCCTGCCAATTTGTGCAAACCCCATGATTTCTCATCCTCATGAGGGTATCCTGGCTGAGGGCAGGGCACACCTTTTGGAATGGTTTAGAGAGCTTCCCACTCTGCCTCCATGAAGAATAAGCATTTTGGGTAAGTGCTTCTGGGGGTTGAGCTGGAGGCTGTCTGCAATTAAATCGCACAGCGCTGTATCACTGCTTTGTTTCATTTCACACTCTTTCTTGTCAGCTAATGTTTCACTTTTCATAGTAAAGGGAAGCCAAAAATAAGTTTTCCCACAAACTCTGGACTAACTAGACTTGACATTCCTATTTAGACAATTGTATTCATAGTTGCCTTCTGGGTTTAACATTTTCTTCTTAATATATGGTGATTATTCAGACAAACTTTGTGATTTAACTTGAGAAAATGACTGAAATGATTGTCCTTACTCAGACAAACTTTTTGATTTAACTTGAGAAAGGAACTGAAATATTTCCTTGTATAGAGAGCTTTCCAGATGGATTTCTGTGTCACAGTGTCTGTATTGTCACCTCAACGTGCTTTGGGTGTTTTTTTCTCAAGCCTTGTTGATAATGTATGAGTGTTAATCACACGGTCTCTTACCAGGTAATTTCCATGGAACTACTGAAAACTTAAGGGAAAACCACTGCAAAGTGAAGGGTGATTTCCACATGGGTCCCATTCCCACCTGTGGTAGAGACACAGCTATGCCACAGTTAATGATCAACTCCCTGGATTGTCTGTGAAAAGCATTTTACAAATGTCCCTTGGTCAATTCAGGGCTATTTCACCTCTTTCATGATAATGTGACTGACCCTCAAAACCAAGTTTTAATAGAGCAACAGCTGCATTTTAACTGCTGGAATATCTGAAAGGTTTCCAGTCTTTCCAAGAAATAAACACTGACGTAGAATTTAATATTTTTTTTATTAATGTTTCTTACCACTGCTGAAAAATGCAGCAGCATAGAAATTGTTGAATGTTTAAAGCACTATAAATTGAAGGCCATTATGTCATTGTGGGCCTTTCACCTTGGAGTCCTTCAGGAAACAGTTGGTCTAGAACAGCATGGAACAATGGATATTCTGGGTGTGAGTGCTGCATCTCAGTGATCTTAGAGATACAATTTTAGTGCTTACTTTGTGCCCAACGGGCAGCAGGGGCTTTGAGAGAATACATGGCTCACCTGCCAATTGTGAAAATACTAGTTTAGAAAAAATAATGATGTGATCATTCCCCAGAGTGTTCCCATCAGAAGAAATTTCCTGTATTTAACACATTGAGCTGTGAGCTTTGGCATGGCCTTATCAGAGATACTGTCCTAACAGTTAAACTGCAGAATGGGAAGTTAACAAATGTTAAATCATGTAAACATACTTTGAGCTGCATAAAATGCTGCCTTTCATAACAAACATGCAGTTTAGATACATTTAGTATGTGTGCCAGATCAAAGGAATTGACTAATAGTACTTCTCTCCTATCCAGATGTTGGTATCTAAATATGTCTGAGCCTAAATTAGAGTTATGTGCACATGGTGATAACACCCTGCATGCAAAGAGAAATGTGCAGCCTTGGTCCAAAACTGGGCATTGAATATCCAAAGAGAACTGGACTAGGGAGATAGTGTTTTTAAACCAACAGTGAGCATCATTCTCTGCAGGTTGATATTCTCTAATTCTGAACAGTTTTAGTTATTGCTACATGATGGTTTGGAGGTTGATTTTCATCAGTACATTCTGTTAGAGATTGCATTCATCAAGTGTGTCCCCTCAGTTCCAGGGATGTTTGCACATCACAGACCACTGTGGACATAAAATAAAAAAAGAATCCACTGTTGTTAGGCATTGAACTTTGAAAAGGTTGCTCAGCAGGGAACAATGTAATTCTTGGGCATTTAGTGACTAGGACTGACACGTCAGGGATGCAGGCAGAATGCAGCACGAGGAGGGGAACCTCTGTGCATGTCTATGGACTGTGCTGAGAGCAGGTGGCTCAGCTCAGGGCCCTCTCACAGAATTCTGTTTGCAGCAAAACTTTTGGCTTTTGGAAACAGCCATGAAAACATCGCAGTGGTGCTGATCAAGAATTTTTGAATGAATGGCTTCCAGAAGAGCATTGTTCCAGTATTTTATGGCACCCCATTTTTAAAAGAATTTGATTGAAGCACTGGGTTCCTCCCTGGCAGGGTGGGCAGGCCCTGGCCCAGGGTGCCCAGAGCAGCTGTGGCTGCCCCTGGATCCCTGGCAGTGCCCAAGGCCAGGCTGGACACTGGGGCTGGGAGCAGCCTGGGACAGTGGGAGGTGTCCCTGCCATGGCAGGGGTGGAATAAGATGGACTTTAATGTCCCTTTCCATGCCAAACCATTCTATTCTTCAGTGATTCTGTGATTTTTCATTCATCATCACTTTTTTAATTGAACGCACAATGTTACATGTTAAGTTTAAATTTAGAATGTAAATCACAGAATCATAGAATATCCTGAGTTTGAAGGGACCCACAAGGACCATCAGTTTTTAATCCCTGGCCTTGGCTTAGAATATTAAAAAAATGTAAAAAACTACAACATCAAAACCACAAAAGCAGTAAATTGGTGTCTCCAAGCCCTTTGGAGCAGGAGACTATACACAAAGTGGAGATATTGAAATGCTAAAACTGCAGGTGCCACCTGGGTTTGTCCTAACTGACCTCTACTCTGCAGCCTCTTCCTGTGTCTGCCCCCTAAGCATGGGAGTGTTAGCTTAAAAAAATACCCAGCACATTGCCAGCAATGCTGTAATAACTTACAATTTAGGCTGTTCATGCAGAAATGGAGTAGATGACATTGTAATCATTGCAGTAGGATGCAGACTTTATTACAGTGTGGCTTTAAACTATCCTGAGGAAGGTTATTCATGCTACACTAGCCAGGGATCGTTTTTTGTTAAACAAGAAAAATAAAACTGCTAAGTGCTAGATCATTTAGGTGGCTGCAGAGCTGAAGCCTGTCTGAGTGTTCTGCAGTGTCTCCTGAAGAACACAATATATTTATGTGGCTTAAAAATCCACACCCTGGTTTAGGGGCAGCAACCCAAATAACGGCTCTGAGGAGCAACATGTACTAGTGGGGAAGAGAGGCCCTAAAGGTCAGCAGTTGGTATTCACACAGATCTTTGGAATATATTTGGAAAATTATATTATATTATATTATATTAATTATATTATATTAATTATATGTAATTTCTATATTTGGAAATTTATATTAGCAGCTTCTTGATGCTTCCTTTCAACAGTGTGTGAGGATGAGAGTTGTTTAAAACAATGATCCAAGTGAAGCTGCTGTGCCTTCACATAGCCTATCATTTGGAGTTCCTAGTAGCTGGGCTTTAAAAAAACAAACCCGAGAGGCAGAATCCACAGCTGGGAAATTTTCCTTTTAACAAGGGATTTTCCAAGTAAAAGGGATGGATCTACTTCATGGACAGCAAAATCCTTTCCTTACTCACAGGATGGCAATATATAATTATTATTAAGATTACTTATTTGATATATTAACCTGACATTATACTTACCCATCTTTTTTTGAAGATTTATTAATCCTTTCAGTATAAAACTAACAAATAAATCAGAAGTTACAATATTTTAAATTTATCTTTTTGTTTAAAGAAGCCTCACTCAATATAATTTCTAGGTTTCCCTGTATGCAGGAAAGTTATCTTCTTGCACTTTACACAAAATTGCTATCTTGTGGGTTTCTGACATTTTAGTAAGTGAAAGGAAATTGAATATTAATATTTATCAAACCAGCTTTAGTTATGAAATGTTCATATGGTCAAAATAGGATGATGCGCTGATTTTTTTCACACATTGAATGTTTTACATTAGATATATATTGTCAGATCTGAGCATCTAACTTAGGTTTGGCATAAAGCTAATGTGTTTTTTTAAAATTTGCTTAGTTTCCCTTCTACTTTGAAACATTCCTCTGATTTTGGGAAGCTTTTGGGGTGTTCTTTTTAGTAGGAGGCTACCCATAGTCTTGGTGCTATACAAAATGAGTTACGTTTGTACAGTTTCATTAATACAAATTATGAAATTGAAGTAGAATGTGAAAAGCTGTCATGTTTTATTGTAATTTTTACTTGCATTATAGGAAATCATGTAGCAAACAAAATCACACATCATGAAAGGTAGGATAGTGTTAAAAGCACTTGCATAGAACATGAACCAAGCTGATAAAACTGCTGGGAAACGGTGTGAAATTCAGAGGATTCATGTTTTGTAAAATTCATGTGTCCTTTGAAGCCAAAGCCCCACTTGACTGCGGTGTGGGACTTTCTCAGTGGCCGTGGCAGGACTGAATGGCTCACAGTGAATTCCTGATTCCTGCCTTTTGAAGTGCTTGCAATTCTCCCGGGGCCGTTTAACTGTTTGCTTTCATCCAGCTCTGATTCTTCCAGTTGTGTGGCCACCTGGCAAGGGATTACCCTGCCCTCCTGGCAAGCTGCTCCGATTTTGTTAAGGTGCAGAAAACTCGAGTTTAACCAGTAAAGTGATTTAAAGGGAAAGGTTAGAGCCTGCTAGCAGCAGCCTGTCTGCTCAGTGCACGATGGAAAACCAGCCTGCAGAGAGCAGAGGAGCAGGAATGTCCCCGTGGCAGTGCCAGGGTGAGCCCAGCAGGGATGGGCATGGCCTGGGCAAGGTGGCACAGCCACCACCACAGGTTTCTGCAGGGCTGCTCCAGCTGAAGCCCATCTCTCACTCACAGTTGCTGGTGTCCCAGCTCCTGAAATGAAGGCTGGGTTTAATATCCCTGTCCATGGCCCTGGTTTCCAAGGAGGTGACCTGTGTGTTGGTGCTGTGCCCCATCTGCACATTGACACACGCTGTGTGAATGAATCACTTCTACACTGCTGCTCTCACTTCCCATTGTCTTGCATCTCTATTCTGACCAGTGTTTAGAATCTTTCACTGTTCCAAGATCCTTGAGGGCCCCTTCCAACACAGAATATTCTGTGATTCTGAGTGTTGTTTCCAATTGTGGCCCTTCTTGGCCAAGAGGCCAAGCATGTGCAGGGTAGGAAGCAGAGCTGGGAAGGGGCTGGAACCTCAGGAGGGGCTGAGGGAGCTGGGAAGGGGCTGAGCCTGGAGAAAAGGAGGCTCAGGGGGGCCCTTCTGGCTCTGCACAGCTCCTGCCAGGAGGGGACAGCCGGGGGGTCGGGCTGTGCTCCAGGGAACAGGGACAGGAGGAGAGGGAATGGGCCAGGAGAAATCTAGATTGGATATTAGGGAATTTTTTTTTTTCATGGAAAGGGTTTTCAAGCGTTGGATTGGGCTGCCCAGGGAAGTGGTGGAGTCCCCATCCCTGGCAGTGTGCACAAAGCACATGGATACCTGAGAACATGGTTCAGTGGTGAGCATGGCTGTTATAGCAAGGGGACTCCTGGCAGGGTAATAATCAGCAGAGACTCCATGATTCACAGAAGGCTGATCAATAATCTTTATTTAGAAACCCATTACTCTTTTATAGACAGTTATGATGCAGCTGGACCCAACTGGTCCTCCAATCCAAACACCATCACCATTGGCCAATTAAGAAACCACCCTTTGGCAAACAAATCTCCATAACACATTCCACATGTTCACAACAGCAGGTGCAGCAGGTGAAGATAAGAATTGTTTCTCATTTTTGTCTCTGGTCTCACAGACTTTTCCCAGAAGGATACCTGGGAAAGTTGTGTTTCTCTCTGTGGCAGAGAGCTGCTGCCACACATGGCGGTGGGGCTGGGATGATTGTTGGACTTAGTGATGTCAGAAGCTTTCTCCAACCTAAGTGATTCATAGTTCTGCCCAAGTTTAGGCTTACAGGGTTGGAGGTGGCTTGAGCCTGAGTTCTCATGCTGCAGTTAAACCCCAGCTGCACTGGAGAGGCAGCCAGGCTTCCTACAAGCACAGGGAGGGCTCAGGTCACAAAGCCAGGGCTCAGCAGAAGGCACCAAACCCCAGGCAGTCTCTAAGAGCCCAGTCCTGCACAGAATTTCCTGGCTGTGGTCAAGGAAATGCTTTCAGTAAGATGCCTGCCTCTGAGTGACTCTGAGATGCTTTAG
Organism: Urocynchramus pylzowi; assembly: GCA_013397555.1. NCBI lineage: Eukaryota > Metazoa > Chordata > Aves > Passeriformes > Fringillidae > Urocynchramus > Urocynchramus pylzowi. The sequence goes on from VZRH01003121.1 coordinate 131,405, forward strand.
GAGGTTGAAGCACTTCCTTCCTGCTCAGAGAGTATGGCTTTCCCCAGGGTAACCCCTAAAAGAGTGTTTTGTCCCCTGCTCCTCTACTGTACAGCTGCTCAGGGATGCCTTGTGCGGAGAGGCAATATGGATGTGGGAGTGCCTGGGTGATGCCTCAGGTTTTAGCTTTTGTATTTTTCAGATTCTGTGCTGCTTTAGTGTGTGTCGACCTGTTCATTTGAGTTTTTCTAAACCTTCTGATGTTTACATTCTTGTAATAAAGTTTCTCACACACTTTCTTATAAATAATAATTATTTTACATTCTTCCCTGTAAGAGGAGAATTTTGGTAAACTGTTAGTTTAACCAGTGTTGTTGGAGAGGTGGCAATGTCACCCTCCAATCCACTGTCACTTTTAGAATTCTATAAATGTTAAAGTCAAAAAAATAAAGTTCTCTCTTCCTATTCTTCTAATAAAGAACATCGTGAGTAAGTCTTGTTATTTTGTGTCACAACAGTGACAAGTTCTGAGCTTCATATCAGGGGATGCTGAGCTCTCTGCACAGAGCAGGGAGACAAAACAATTCCTGCTCCAGCTGGGGACCAAGGACAAATGATCCAGATCTCAGGCCCAAGAGCACAAACAATGTGGAATGAAGAGAGAAAACCAAGTAGGATGGGACTGCATGGGCTAAAGCTGGAATGGGACAATGAACTCCAATGTGCAAATGGAGCAGAACTTATAAAAGTGAGAGACTCTGTGACTGGCCGTGCATTTTGTGACCATTTTGGGTTGTGCTGCCCAAGGTGGATCCATTGAGGCCTCTTAATAAATCCCTACTTTATTCTTAATTCTGTCTAGTCTCTGTTCTAGGTCAGCCTTCACAAGGCATCAGTTTTTGGTGACCCAGCTGGGGCACAAGGCATCTGGGAAACCCCTTGGCCAGAGCCAGAGGAACATCCAGCTCCTGCCCCCCATGCCTGGGTAATGGGGCTCACCTGCCACCCAAAGAACCTGGATCACTGGGCTCTAGTGACTGCTGCTGCTCTTGGGCAGAGACCCAGGAGATCCAGGGTTTTGTGTTTCATTTTCATTTTTCCAGGGTCTTGTGGCTATTTTCAAGTTCTATTTAGAATGGGGAAAACTCTCTGGAGTTACTGTATCATTTCTGGCACTCAGAGTCAGAGTAGTAATAATAATGTATTTGTTCTATTTATATTTAACTTGTCTTTGAGTAAGAGAAACTATTTTAGATCTTTATTTATTTATATTTACCTTTTGGGTCAGAAATCAATGACCACATTGCTGACTGTGGATATGCATTATGCAAAGCCACTGTATTTTTCAGTATTTTTTTTTTTTCTCCTTCCTGACTGTTTCTGCTTGACTCATTGCACCTCCTGGTCTGCATCCAAAGAGTGATTTCCTAGCTGGAAGGTTTGTGGAGATATTCATCATGGAACAAGGCTTGGGGGAAAAAAGGGTATCAGCTTGAATAATTGAATATATTTCTTGAATGTTTTTACTTTCATTTCTTCACTGCCTTGTTTTCTTTCTATGCTACTTGTTATATGGGAGCTTCTTGATTTAGTTATGCTTTTCCTCCATGCTCTTCTCAAAGGCCTTCCTGTTAAATTGTTCTGGTTTTTTTTCCTTCATAAATACTCACTTTAGCAGCACTATTGCTACATTCTGGTATTTCATGAGTAAATTGCTCATAATTCCTTTAGATAACATTTAAGGCACTTAACAAGAACAGTACAATCATCTGCTCCCTTTCAGATCCCCTTCCTGTCAAGTACTGATTTCCATGGATAAGCTGAACGTGTTGGTATTGACAGCAGTGTTTTTAGGATGAGGCACATAAAAACATGTCCTTTACACAAACATACTCCTCACTATCTGTTAATCTGCAGAGCAGTATCTGTGCCCCTGTTTGATTGCTTTTCTTTTAAGAAACTGTGCCCTGACTCTTAAAAATAAAATAAGAATCAAAAGGAAAAATCCTAAAAGAGCAAACACATATAACAAGAAAGTAAATATGATAGAAACAGTGAGGGATTGCTATTTCTATGCTTTGCAAACTCAGTAAGCAAAAAAATAAATACAACTAAAACTGTGGCCCAGAATACTAATTTGGATCAATTTTTTGTTGGAATACTTTGTGGCAAACATGTCCCCTCAATCCACAGAGCAGGTTAGAGCAATCCCCCAAACAACAAGGCTAAACAAGAGCAATGCAAATTGAGTTAATATCAGACATGTTCAGCAAGCACAAATGTTAACTTAAAAAATGCCTCTTGCAGTCACAGTGAGGGTTCTCCTGATGGCTTTTGGCAAAGGATGCCACAACAGCTCTGACTTGGACAGTTGGACTGGGTAAAGGAAGGATTGAAGTGCTCATGAAATAGGAGAAAAATTCCACTTGGGCAAAAGAAAGAAAAATAAATTTGCAATACATTTTTGGAGAAGATCTGGCAGGTCCTGCCTGTGTTGCATTTCAAGTGGTTGAGGCAGTGCCAGCAGTATTCCCTGTCCTGCCCTGTCCTGGCTGTCCTGGGGCTTGTGTGTCCATGACAAATGCTCCTCTCTGCAGCCTCTGCTGCCAGGGGGGACACAGGGAATGCAGCTGGTCCCACCAAACTTCCTGAATGCTGAAAACTGCAGAGACACAGGAGGGGATGGGCTGCCAGGTTTTGTTCCCTTACATGCTCTGAACAATATGCCAGCAGCTGAAGTGAAGCTGATTTTGCTTTCTGGGTGAGACCTGGGTGTAAATGCTCCTGAGCAAGGGCACGGCTGCACTTCCTCTGGCCATATTTCTTCTGCACAGCACTGAAGCCTGACACCAGATCTTGAAGCACCTTCTCCCTTCACACATCTGCACTAGATACTGGTGTCCTACTGGAGGCTCTAAACATTTCATCAGAATATCCAGAATCCCTCTTAACTTCTTTATTTATTATGCTAATGCCATTATCAGCTTCTCATCAATGATGAAGTGAAAAGTCAGCAGAAATGTGGCCTTTCAGCATGATAAGATGCAAAGAGAAGGGGAGTGCTTACTCACTTGTGGCATCTCTGCCAATAACAAATCAAGGTCCCTGGCTTGCCAGCAGGGAGCCTCTTTTCACTACACCTAGTTTTAAAAATGTTAGACTCATTCTAGGTCCCTTTATTAAAATCCCCTTGCCTAAGAGAGAACTTGCCCTTAGTTTTCAGGAATGTAGAGCAGAGGAGATTAATATTGTCTGGGTTCTCATAGGATCAGAAAAAAACCTCAGAAGGTCATCTATTATTTCTCCTTGTGAAAATCCAGATGAACTCTCTGTCATTTCTGACAGTTGCATGTCCAACTGCTAAAGATCTACTGACAGAAGCTGAACTGCTTCAGTGAACTCCTTCAGGACTTCAGTAACTTGAACATTATTCTTGATGTCTAACCCAGCTCTTCCTTGCTTCAGCTTAATCCTCTGGCTGCTATATTGACCAGAGACATCAGTAATCACTGTTCTTGTCTGCAGCAGAATACTGTATTTGAAGATTGTTGTCATGTCCTCCCATCTCCCTCTCCCCTGGAATTTTCTTCTCAGGCTTGAACTCTGGGCCAGCCTTTCCCCTCTCTCCTCCCCTTTGCTTGAGCAGTTAACACTTTTCTCTCTTCTCTTTTAATCTCTGCCTCATTAGTGTTTTCCCATCAGTATTTTTGAAGAAAGATGCTGAAACTGATCTTTATGGAAAGATCTTTATGGAAGATGCTGAAAGATGCTGAAACTAAATCTTTATCTTGAGACCCTGATGGAGTGGAAGGATAACACTGAGTTTTACAAAGTGCTTTGTTAACGTGTCCTACTATACAGATAATGTTTGGTTTTGCCTAATTATTCCATTGGTGACTCAAATCCTGTTAAAGGTGATCTTCATCCAGGTCCTTTCCTGCACCTTATTATTTCCTCCATCATGTTCTTGAGAAACAAAACTTGTGAGCATCTTGCCATGCTGGAGAGTTGACTTCAAGTGCAAATCTAACTGCCACTGCAGCTAATGTCCAAACACTTACTAAATAAGTAGAAATCAATTGACTGCAAAATTGAATAGGTCACACAGCAGAAACACCTTAATCCCTGTATAATTTGCAATCTAATTGAAATTAAGTAAATGAAAACAATGCAGATGGGGTAAGCACAGAGTAACTGCATGTCTCGACTGTGCTATTAGTAAGTCTGTATCACAGCTCCTGCTTTCTTCTGGGTCTTTTTCCAAGACAGGTAAATTGCAATTTTCAATTATCTGACCTTTCAGGTAAAAAATAAGCATGGGGAGCTGAATAGGCAGCTCACCATCAAGCTTTCATTTCTTTTTCTTTCAATTCCTATGTGGATGAGGGGTCTACTTAAAAGACTGAAATCAATCATCCTTCCAAGTAGATTCCCATGATTTGAATGCTCGGGTCAGCCCAGTAGAGCAGTGATGATTACAAACCAGCACGGGTGGCTTTTCACCAGACACAAGCAGGGTTCAGATGCTTAAATCTGAAATTAAAATTTCAGGTTAATTTTTACTTTAATATCTTTGTCTATTGCTGGCAGCCTTCAGCTTTAACATAATGATTCTTAAGCTGCTCTGTTTTCTCCACATGTCCTGGCCTGAGCAGCTGTAATCCTGAGCCTAACTGGGACCCTAAAGCTGAGGAGAGCATTGTGCAAGTCCCCAGAAGGTTCTGTTGAGCAGGCAGCCTTTTGGACTGTGACTGTGGGATCACTATCAAACCCCTCTCCAGCATGGTTTATGTGCTTCATTTTTAAAGCACCACTCTCACAGCTGTGGAGCTTAACAGTTCTGATATGTCATTTATTTCTGTGCTTAGCTGGGAGGATTTATCTCCTGCACAGTTTGATAGCAGTGGCTTGGCATTCTGGGTGGGCTGGAGAGCCTGCTTTGTGCTCTGGAAAACCTGGAGGGAGTGACTCTGGGCACAGTTCCATTTGTTCTGTCCAGGTTGTTGTGGCTCCACTGCTCTCCACACTCGCCTCATTTGGCTTAAAACAACTCAGGTCTCATTTAAGGTACATTCAGTTGACAGATAAGAGGGTTATTCCAGGGATTTTATGTCTGTTTGTCCAAAGAGTTTCAGTTTTCCCACGAAGCACACCAGGGATAATCAAATATGGGACATGTTCTGTATATGGGACATTAAATCAAACAGGATTTTTCAGCCTGGAAAGGGGATGAATTTAGGGGGTCATTTTAGGGGACTGCTTAGTTATGAGTGACATGTAGAAAGCAAATTTTGGGATGTTTATTTTCTGTCCTTTCCAGTACAGAGCTTAATGAAACCAGTTAGAGGGGAAGCCACAAAAAAAAAACAACCCTCCCAACAAGAAAAAGAACCTCAAACTCAACAAATAAATTCAACAAACAAAAAAATAAGCTCCCATCTTCAAAGTCACATAATTAAAGCTCTGCTTAACTCTTCTGAGAATAATTTTTTTTTTTTGTTTGAACTGCTAAACTCTTCCTAAATTCCTAAGACCTTTTATTTTTTTATTTTATTTTCTTGGTATATTAGTTTATTGTTTCCCATGTTCTGTTTCTGGCATCATTTTAATTTCACTTCCCTATTTGTAGGGGAAAAAGTTGTGTCCCTCTCTAAAGTATCCCAAACAATTAGTCTTAAACTTGACCTTTTCTTTGCCTAATGACACTTTTCTTTTTAGATTTGCACTGCTTGTGCTGATTTCCCCTGTTGTTTGTTCTGGACTTTGGGGGCAATGCCTTCCCCCATCCCCACCCTGCCCCTCAGAGACCCCAACAGAGGCTCCTGTGCTTTCATTTCTAATTCACCCACTGTGACTTACCCTGCAAGAGGCTCTAAACCAAAATGCTCAGTCAATAAACAAAATACCAGGGTGGCAGCTTGATGGACTAACTAGAGAAACTTAAATTTTAAAACTGGGCTTTTGTTTCCTGTAGACATTGTGTGCTGCAGTCATTAAGTGGAGGGCACATGGCTGCAGTCAGATGATGAGGAATGAGAATGCACACCAACATCTGGGCATGGCTTTGGCAACCTGTGGATTTATTAGCTGATTAGAAATAAAAGATGAGGACACAGCTGCCTGTTGGTTCATTGAAAGCTGTTCAAATGCTAATATAATAGAACTATTATTTCCAAGAAATTTGATTAAATGTAATATTATGCTTCTACAGCCTACTTTTCTGTCCGCAGTCTCACTGGAAAGAATAATCTGTTGTAATAATATCAATCTTGGTAGATAATGCCATCAAACTTTTAACCAATGGAACATTTCACTTAATAAAGTGAGGTGATTGTGTGCATTTTAAATATTTATTTTTTCTGTTTTCATTGATTTGTACTTAAATTGAGATGTGTTGAAATAAAATCATTATCTTTCTGCTTTCCAGTACTCTCTAAGTGTGAAACTGAAGTAATCAGATTATCTGTTACTTGCTTACTTGATAGTAAAAACCTCTCCTTCTGCAAGGACCACCTTCTTTTGCCAACATTAAATTCTTCAGGTCAGCTTCTTCATTGCTCCCAAGCATTTTGTTAACATGTACCATTTTTACCATTTTGTCAATGCAGATTATACTTGTACAAAACTGATTTTATCAGGACTTTTTTGATTGCAAAATAATACTGCACTGTGAGGAGATAGATATTGCAGGATTTCCTGTAATTACTTTTATTGAGTTTATTGCAATTGATTTGCAGACAAATAGTCATGTGATGATCTAGTATGTCCTCTAATATAATGCCAGTCCTTCCTAAGCCTCTGTTTATCTTGGGGGCTGGTGCAAGGGCATGGCTGGGAGTGACAGAACTGAATCTTGATGGGAAAACTTTCTAGATGCATGTAGAATATAATAAAATGCATAATCAAAATGTGTGAAACTGACCTTCATGACACTTTTTTTCTGTCTCATCTTATGTCCAACTTGTGTGTCTTACAGACTGTCTCTTCTCTTATTTTCTACAGTGGTCCAAATTTTGTGTTTTATTTAAATTCCTCCTGGTTATTCATTTAGTGATTACCTGAGAGAATGGAGAAAATAAATTGCAAAAAATAATGACCTGTGCAGTAGCTTTCTTTGTGGCTTTAGTACTGATAGTAAGACAAATTCAGCAAAATCCAAGTATTTGCTTTGTACAAGGGGAGAAACAGTCATGCTGCAATAGAAAATGTTTGTAGCAGCACCATAGTGGGTATAATTGGAAAAGCTCTTATCAGAAGTGAGCTGTATGTCTGGTATTATTTTAAATCTTATCAGTCTGTTTGTTTCAATAGATTTTTGAGGCTTGAAAATTTAACTGTAGGTAATTTTTAAAACTGCCTTTAAATTTCTTGCCTTTTAGTCACATTGAAATTTCTGTTGTTCTGGTAATTTAGGTCAAAGTAAATAAAAGTTCCCAACTAGCTTTAACTGTGCTATTAATTTTTATATCTATCAATAGTCCAGATGCACAGATCATTATCACTCAGCAACATCAGCAGGAACAGGATCAAAAGGCAAGGCAGCATTTAACTAAGAAAATATCCCCACATTGCACATATGAAAGAGAGCTGAGGAGTTGTGCCAGCAATTAGAGTCCCAGTGAGGGTCCTGCTGTTGTTACTCTGCAGCCAAGACTTTGCTGAGCCTGACCTGTGCACTGCATGGAGTTTTAAAATGCATAAAGATGAATATAATGAAATAACTCTCCCAGGATTGCCTGTAGATAAGTTGGCTTTTCTTCTGAGATAAGATGTAATAAGTGCATGGTGTTTTTGTGGGGAGCTGTTTGTGCCTGAGGAGAGCAGGACAGAATGCACTCAAAAAGCATTTTGCACAGCCCAGGGCTTGGTAGTTTGTAGGGAAGGATGTGTTTGTCTTGGGAAGCTCTTTGGCACATTTTAGGTGTCCACTCAGAGTGAACAAAACTGTTTGCATGTTTGAGTGAATTGTTTATTCCCCTGAAGGCTGGGCAGGAGAGGAGGAGGAGAATGGCAAGCTGGTAGGATGGGTGGGTGATGGTTGTGCCCATTTCCTGGATTCTCCAGAGATTTTATGTCTATACTTGAATTATATAACAAGTAGGAGGGGCTTTTCTGCATCACTCTTGTGTTCTTACCATCCCTAGGGAGTGTGGTTAACATACCTACTTTTTTACTCTTAAAAAAAACCCCAACCTTTTCCTCTTTATAGTAATTTGAAGGACTGTTTTTATTTGCTCTCCTGGTTTCATTTTTGCAGTGCACACTGGATTATTCATGTTGGCTCAACATTTGACTCTAAAGTATTTATTGTTGATCTGAGTTTTCTGTGTGAATTTTGTGGAGGAAAGAGTTTAATTTTTAAAGAGATTTGTCACTTGCAGTGCCACGTTCAGCAGAGGGGCTGCCTTTGTCTTGGTGATTTTGTGCATACCAATATTTTATAAACACACTGACTGCTTCTTACTGGGTTTAATGGCTGCCAAAGTAAAGATTCAAGTGCCACCAAAACAGCAAGAGAATTAAACTCCATTTGTGGGCTTTCCCAGGTTGGGACAGATGACACCAGAAAGTCTGGCTGGCCTGTCCCCAGCAGTGCTGAGACACCCTGCCAGGGACTAAATCCTTGAGAGGAGAGAGGGCAGTGGCTGGGGGAGCAGGGAGAGCTGTTGGAAGCAGATTTTAGTACCCCTGACCCCACTTTAACACCTTCCTCACAGGCCCAGGTGATGTATGTCTCTGGTGAAGTGGCCATGGCATGATTGAGCCATGCCCTTAATGTATCACACAGGTTACCATTCAAAAAAGCTGTTCTAGGAGACCTTTACAAATTCACACCAAGCACAACATGGCATCCAGTGGCTGGATGTATCCCAATGCACAAGAATTACTATAATTATTCAAAATTACAGTCACAACCAAAACCATGTCTTTTAGAGTAGACATTATCCTGGAAGAATAAGTGTATGATGTCCTACATTTCAGGTGGGGTGAGAGAGCCAAGAGTAGAGTAGAGAGAATAATTCCCAGTGGATGGTGCAGGTATTGATGGAGATAATGGGTAAATAGAAAAAAGATGTTATGTGGAGTTGATGAAAATACCTCAGTGTGGCCCCTGCTGCCATCAGCATCACAGACCCAGAGTGGGTTGGGAGGGACCTTAAAGCCCACCCAGTGCCACCCCTGCCATGGCAGGGACACCTTCCACTGTCCCAGGCTGCTCCCAGCCCCAGTGTCCAGCCTGGCCTTGGGCACTGCCAGGGATCCAGGGGCAGCCACAGCTGCTCTGGGCACCCTGGGCCAGGGCCTGCCCACCCTGCCAGGGGACAATTCCTAATTCCCAATATCCCACCCAGCCCTGCCCTCTGGCACTGGCAGCCATTCCCTGTGTCCTGTCCCTCCAGCCCTTGTCAATTGTCTCTCTCCATCTTTTTGTAGGTAGGAATAGTATAAAACAAATTATCCTCCTGAATAACATATCTTCAGCCAAGTAATGTGATTTGTTAAATGCATTATGTAGCTTTAAGAATGTGTTTCATCCAAGCAGGAAAACATTCAAACATCAAATTTTAATAGAATCACTAGCAAAATGTTGCTATATCCTGTTAGGGCCAAAGCAGAGGAATAAGGAGGCCAGGTGGTCAATGCAGCATCTGGAGTCATAAACCAGAGTGGAGGGTAGGAGAGCTTGGTCCAGATGAATCATGTCACTGCTTTCGAGTTTTTCATCTCACCCTGTTTCCCAAATCATCCATTTCAAATGGTTAGAGAAATGTAAAATTGTAAGTCCAGGAAGAAGACAACTTGAAGGAAATAACAAATAATTAAAATAAAGATCTGTGAGATTTTAATAAACATTAAGGTTTTTATTAAATAAAAGAGCAGGTTTTCCCTTCCTGCTGCTGCAGTTGGGCTGTGTAATTCTTGTGTTGTAGCAGTTACAAGAGCTGTACAGTCAACGTTTCCTTGTCTCTGATGTAGGCATCAGCTTTCTCTCAAGTAATTGAGGATGTAACAGCAGGTGTTACCTTTGCTTTATCTGCATTTAAATCTGCTGCTTTTAGTTCTCTTTCTTAGAACACAAAGGGCTGGAGTTTTTGATTTCCAGCACTAAAAGCTAAAAATACTTCTCCAAAATGCTCCACGATGACATTTTACTATATCATTTACTATTTACATTTTCCCGTGTGGCTCTAGTGGAGATTTAGTGTTAGTGTGTACAGTGCTCTCTCAGAGATTTACTGAGATCTGCTTTGAAAACCAGAGATCTCAAATCTGCTGTAGGATTTGGACTGTTTTAGCCTGGATCATTCCCTGTGAGTGTTCACTGCTCTGTGTTTGTGCAGTGACAGCACCTCCCTTCCCCCCGAGGCAGTGACATCCAGTCAGGCCATGGCCACAATTTGCTCCTCTCTTCAGATTCATTCCTCCTCTGCAGCAATAGATCTGGAGCTGTTGTGGGAGCACAAGGCCAGCAGAGCCCTGCATCTCCATCTCCCACAGCCAGTGGCCCGAGGAGAAGCACAGCCACCACGGGCATTTTATCAAGGCCACCAAAAACAGTGTTTACTGAATTTATTTTGTGAAGGCGGGATTTTCCAGCTGGATGACAGCTGGGAAACATCAGTAGGAGATAAGGTCTATCTTTTTTTCCCCACTGTCAGTTGGCAAAGATAGGATAGAGATGTAGCTGCCAAGGGTACCAGGTTCATGGTGATGAAAGGAAGAACAGCAGGACATCCTTAGAGCTTTGTGACCTCACTCCTGCACTTATTCTCAGTGTCCTTTGCTTTCACATGAAGTTTCATCAAAAGTCCCTCTCTGAGGTGAGTCAGAGGCTGTGTCTGCAGTGACAAATTGACAATTAGAACACTCCCAGCACTGTCACTTTTCCCCAAACCTGTGAAAATGCTCCACGGCCACCGTGTGGCAGAGCCAGCACCAGGACGGCGTGGGGTGGCACAGGGGCTGTGGAACAGAGCATCCTCTCTCTGGATTCCAGGGTTTGGAGTCCAGCTGTCTGAAGACTGAGGTTTGAAATTCTCTGTCTGCAAGTGCTGGGGTGTTAAATATTCTGGTTCTGGCCATCCTTATTCACCCAAATGCCCAGCACCTGGAATCTCTGCATTCCTCACCTCAGCAACACACCATGCCCTGGCACACCAGAATTTGCAGAACATCTATTTTCTTTCAATACAAAGGTTTCAAATTAAACTCAAATATCTGGAGTGAGTTTTAGAAACACTTGAGCTTTTTTTTCCTATAATTTTTGACAGGTAAATCCACCTTCTGTAGCTCTAAAAGTGGTGTCAAATATTTAGATCTAACAAAAAAAGAAACAAGAATGTTGCTCCTTAAGTAGGATTTGTCTCAGGGAATTACTAAGCACTGATCCAAACCCCCAAACAGGAGGTCACCTGTCTCTTTTATGCTTTCCCACTAGGCAAGTGTTAGAAGATAAAATAGGAATTTGACAATAAATCTCTTTTATCTGCTGATAGAAGAATTTGTAGGTCGGTAAAAAGGCACACCATAAATAGCATCTTGCATAGATTTGTGTCAGAGAGGATACAAGATGTGTGCATATTAATTTGAATTTGGAAAACATCTTAGCTTTAAATGAAATAAGGAAAATTTCCCTTGTTGTATAATAGGAATAGTTTTGGTGTGTCCTGGCCATATCAGGTACCATATCAGGAAATAAAGCAAACCTTACATAATGCTCTGAAAGGGCAGAAATATTAATATTGTGATATTTTGTACTTAGCTCTTGAGCACTTTACCGTTACTCTGAGATGATTAAGTTAAATAGCTCTGAATGAGAAAGCTCAAAGAACAAAGAAATATACAGGAGGTCTCTGAAATGTGTGTTCTGTCAGAGCCTGTTGGCAGGAATGGAAGTCAGAAAGATATTACAGCTCCTTTTTATTTGATGCCTTTACAAGACAATGTGGTAAGTATGAAGGTTCTTGTTGACTTTTTGTGATTCATTATTTCCAAGACTGGGAGGATTAAATGAAAAGATGGAACTTGTGTAATATTAGAGAGAGAATAGAAGAGGACATGACAACTAGCAGATGAAAAATAAGGGCAAAATTGTTGTAATAATTTTTCTTTCTACTGCTTGGACTAATGAACTTCATAATTTGGTATTTGCTTTTGGTAAAACAGGAACGTTTTTCACATTTCTGTGCCCAGTTTTGGTGTGCAGAGATGTAAAGGTCATTTCAAGGCACTCCTGTTGCCTGTCTTGTTAGCCCCTTTGCTTGTGCAAATACAGTAGTGGTTCAAATACTCCTGTTTCCTTTTTGTCTAAATTTATGTCTTGATCATAGGTCTGTCTGAAGGACAAAATTTCCCTCTTAGATGTGCACATCGAAGCTCAGCTCTAATAAGCAGCTCTCACTTTGAGAGGATCCCCTGGTGAGATCAATGGGACTGGAGCATGCAGGGCAAGAGGAGTTATCAGGGGTGAGCTCTGCTCTGTGGATTTCAGAGGACATCTCTGTCCTGGGGATGAATTATTTATTTATGTATTTATTTATTTTGAAGTCTAAACCCTACCTTTGCATGCTGCTTCTAGATGTGATGCTAGTGCCCGGTGTAAGTTTATTTCTTTTATCCTACTGATGTGCAAGAAGTAACAGGGAGGGATAGCTTAAATGGTAGGAAAAAAATGTATAGAATCATAGAATGGTTTGGATTGGAAGGGATCATAAAGCCCATCCAGTGCCCCCCCTGCCATGGCAGGGACACCTTCCAGTGTCCCAGGCTGCTCCCAGCCCCAGTGTCCAGCCTGGCCTTGGGCACTGCCAGGGATCCAGGGGCAGCCACAGCTGCTCTGGGCACCCTGGGCCAGGGCCTGCCCACCCTGCCAGGGAACAATTCCTAATTCCCAATATCCCATCCAGCCCTGCCCTCTGGCACTGGCAGCCATTCCCTGTGTCCTGTCCCTCCAGCCCTTGTCCATTGTCTCTCTCCATCTTTCCTGCAGCTCCTTCAGGCCCTGCAAGGCCACACTGAGCTCAGCCCAAAGCTTCTCCTGCCCAGGTGAGCAATCCCAGCTCTGCCAGCCTTTCCTCCCAGCAGAGCTGCTCCATCCCTCTGCTCCTCCTGGTGCCTGCTCTGGGCTCTCTGCAGCAGCTCCAGCTCCCTCCTGTGCTGGGGCTCCCAGGCTGGGCCAGCTCTGCAGCTGGGCTCTCAATAGAATTGCAAAGTCACTTTTAGCCAGATATTGAGAAACTTTGAAATCCTCCCTAGAGATCACAAAGGACAGTGGTTTTGTATTCATTATTAGTGCAAAAACATCACAGCAAACCCCATTCTCTACAGTAATTTTGTATATGTTGGAAATGTAATGGAATCTATATGGATTTATTATTTATGGGGCTTCAGGTGCTATTACCTGCCTATATGATATGCTGTAAATTGCTTAATTAGCTGACAGGTGATAATTACCAAGAAGACTCTCTTACTTGCTGCACTAAAGCTGTGCTGTACAGTTGGATTAGTGGGAATTCTGTGCAAACAACATGAATGGGACTGAAGAAAGAAGACTTTTGAATGGCCCAGACATCATTAATCTTACAAATTACTAATTGATGTCAAGTATACCTTCAACAAAATATATTAAATTGTGCTTTCTTGGGAACTCTATTTAGTACTGGACAAATGCTTCAACTAATTTTCACTTTGAGTTGTTTTTTCTCTTCTCTTTATATTATTTTGTTCTTTCAATCTAAATATTTTAACTTTCTTTCTCAAGGCTGTATGAGGTCCACAGGAGGAAGTCTATAGCTTTCATCTTGATTTATGGAGCCGATGATAAAAGTTTAGTCTCACAGCTTGTCGCCCATTTCTCTGCTAGATTGCTGCCTACAGCATATGTTCAAAGACAGGTTGCCCATAGTTGAATGTAGCTTTATTTCAGTAAACATAGCCTACAGTGGAAACATATTGAATTTAGGCTAAACTTGCAGAGGGAGTGGAAGGAAAGCACTGTGTGTGGGGTTGGGCTGCAGTTAAGCCTGCTCTCACATTTGTGGGCTGTGCTGGAGGGGCAGAGAGGTGGGGTGGGCTCCAGCCCTGCTCTGGGTGGCTGCAGAGCCACGCCTTGGGGCACAGGGGGTGCACAAACAAGATTCTGTAGTGGGGCTGCTATGAATGCATCTTCTTGTGAATCACTTTTCTGTGTCTCAGGAGGCTGTCTCTCCCAGACACCACAAAGAATTATTTCTGTGCAAGGTTTTCCTGCTGGAGAGGAGGCACAATATGAATCTGCAGTTGAGTAAGAGGAGAGTTATTCACCCCCAGGGTGAGGAAGAAGGCTGCTCCTTCATGCTTCCTCAGAAAGGCAGGAAACAACATAATGGAGTCATCACTTTGAAATACACTTACTGTTATACAAATTCTTAAATATATTTATACATTAGCCCTCCATTTTTTATATGCACACACATATATGTACACCTTTTTTTAATACATGGACTATACATGATGGCATGTTAATAATCAGCAAAGGAACTTATGACTTTTATTGACCTGTCTTCAACATTAATTAGTTTAATATTAATTTAACAATAAAATCCATACAGTTAAATGTTCTTGATTGCTTACTGAAGGAGCATGTTCTGAGTGTTCTCTGTTCTCTTTGTGTTTACCCAAAGTAGATATGTGCTTATTTTTTCCTTGGAACAAGAATTCACTGTTGCTAAAATACAGCATCACCTCACCAATCTATGACATGTTTAACGAGCCAATATATCTGCTTTAGGATCACTAATTCCTGATATTCTCTGAATTTATTTTCCGGAATTACTGCAGTAAGGCTCTGCCACAGCAGAAAAGTGATTCCTGTCCATGGGCTGGAGCCCACTCCTCTCAAAACTACTGCACTGCAGAGATCCAAAATTCCATAACTCTTTCAGTGTTAAACATTGGCAATGAAGGGACAATTTTTGGGTTTTTTTCTGTTGCTGAGCTCAGGCTGCACAAAGTCCATACAAAGGTGTTTTTGTCATTAGTGATGGAAGCATCTACCCCTGACTTAACAGACAGACAGCAAACAGATTTGCACCAAAAGAGAAGTAAGATTCAGCTTAAATGCATCAGATTGAAGAGACATTTTTGTTTCTCAAGCTAGCTGGAGCAGAATAAAGTGCAGGATATTGCCAGAAGTCCATGGAATGGTGGAGCATTGAGACCCTCATCCATAACCTGCCTGTCGCACACCCCTGGCCGAGACCAGATTGGCTGCTCTGGGAAACTTCAGATTAATGGATCCCTTCTGCTGTCAGACTCACTGGAGTGGCAGATTAAGATTCTATTTTTGGTGCCTAATTTCTAAATTAGCAGTTTCCATCAGCCCCTGTTTACTGCTGTCACCAGGAACACGCTGGGCTGTGCACGAGCTCTGAGTGACGTGTAATTAGGGAGAGCTGGGGCTGTGCCCTTGCACTGCCTAAACGAGGCAGCTCTTCCCCCTGAATCTACTGATGAGGGGTTTTTGGGGTGTATTTATTTGGCACATTCTTTAATAGATGAGGTACTGGGAGGTTTTTTCTATCACTGACTGGTAATTGCTCAAAATTAAAAGATTTTTTTTTTTCATTCGTTTAGTAATTTTCTTTTCCTGAGTCTTTTGTGCCTTTCAAGTTGCTGTTAAATGAGTAGGCTTGCTTCAGATAGTGTTGTTTAAATACAGTTTTACTTACTAAAAAAAGTAGAAAAAATAGCTGTCTCAGCCCATATGAAAAAGTATTTCAGTCCTCATAAGGTTAAAATATATCTGTGATTGGAGGTTCAAGAACAGTAGTGAAATTCCAGGGAAAGTTCTAACATCTGCATCAGAGTGGAGTGAATGATGTAAATTTGCTTCCTGAAGTTATGTCCACTGTAGATATACACTCTCAGCTCTCCAGGGAGTGAATTAGGATTGACTCCCCATTCCTAAAATTAGACTTTCAAAAACCTGGCATTCTGCAGATAATTTGAAAACAACACACCAAAATTTTCTTCCAAGGTCTTAAAGGATGCAAAGCTTTTTGGGAGAAGTTTCATCTCACCCAGGAATTGACCATGATGGGGAATGAGAAGTGAAAATGGGCCTCCAAAACTTACAAATGGTTACATTTTGTCAGTGAGGAGGGGTTTCTGAGAAGAAACTGTTTGTGGAAAGGAGGATATGCTGGATATGGAGGGAGAAGTCATGACTGGCCAATCTCAGAAGGCTTTTATTCACTTTTTTGTGTAGTAACTTGATGACAAGGAGTACTTAACACTTCAGCACACAGCCAGGATTCACAGCTTGTGGATGGGTAGTGGTAACTTATTGTCAGGTTTAGAATAGAAAGCATTAAAAACTATCAGGTGCCAGCACTCAGTGTTTTTGGTGTGCCTCCTGGTTGTGCTAATTAATCCCAGTTAACCCAAACCAGATCAGGTGCCACTTAATACAGGGCTGAATCAGAGAGGTTTTGAGGAGGTTGTGGATATCTCTTGGAGATGCTGAGGTTAGTGAGGCATTCCATATAATTAGTTAGTTTAGGAATTCCATGTAATTATATGAATTTAAAAACATTTAAATTTATCTTCCTAGAAGAAACTTAATATCAAGGTACTCATTTGATTTACATTTTGCCTATTACACCTCTGCCTGGGCCATGAAGGAGCAGTTCTGTTTCTTAAATATGTATACAAAGTAGTCAAGCCTTTTAACAACCCTCTATATGTTCAAATATTAATTATGTGTGGAAGTATTATCACAGATGAGACAGAATTATTTTTAACTTCAACATCCTTTATTTCTTATTCTGCTTTTTATGCTTACCAGGAAGGGCATTCAGTGTAAGAAGGTGACTTTATTCAGACTGCAGATTTTTAAAGAAGGGTCTTCCCATCTTGTAAAGGATTTTTACTCACTACTTTGGATTTCTTTAGAGATGTTTGCTGAACTGCTCAGGAAATCTTTGATTTCCTGACGCTTCACGTTACTGCAATGTGTTTGTCAAAAATATTCCTTGCCAGAGAGGTTGCAAAGCTTTTTTTCTGTTTGCCTCTTGAAGCTGCCTGCCACAGAGATGCCTACAGTGAGAAAATGGACTAAAGAAATTGGTGTAAATGTAATCGCTCGCAGTTGTCTGGTACAACAACTTGAAAACATTTTTCACCAAGCAGTGGAAGGGCAGTCATTTATTCTGGGCTAAATGGTAAACATTAGGTTTGGATTAAAGCATGAAGAATCTGTACTGTGGAGCTCCTATGGAGCTGATGTTTCAGGCACTCCTGAGAAGGTGAATTATTTCATGTTGGGTGACTCCCTGAGCCCTGTGTAGGGAAGTTATGCCACTGTGTGTTTGGCAGTGTCTGTGGGACCCTGCCAATCCCAGCAGTGCATTTTTATCTCCAACTAGGTCTGCAAGCAGTATTTTAGTCCTGGAAATGCTGACACATCCAGGTTGTATTTTCCTTTCCTCTGGTACAGACTTCTTACCTGTAACTTCCAGAATTATAGGCACAGAAGAGCACCAGAATAAATCATTGTGATTTCATTCCACTCTTATAAATTGTTGCCTAAATTGTCAACACCTCTTCACTATTAGTGTTAAGTAAACTGGCTTTTATAAAATATGAGCCACTCAATCATTTATCTTCAGCCCCAATCTATCTCCTTGTTGTTTTTAAAGGCAAGATATAACAGTAAGTGAAAGCAGGAATTACTTTCCTGAGGAAATTTTACTATGAGCAAAGCAACCTGGCTGTTTAGGAGTAAAAGCAATGCCTGGCTTAATGAAATCTAGAAGAAATTCGATAAATAGATGAAATGGAGGATTCCAAACAAATTGTAAAGTAGATCTGGAGAGGGAGTGCAAGTTACTGAGCCTTCAGGACAATACTGTGAATAAATGAGCTTTTAAAATAAAATACATTTCGTTGAAGACGGGGGAGGCAACTGTAGATGTGGCTTTGGGATAGCTGGACACTTGATTATGTTAAATTGCTTTTGGGGTGATATGGGCAAAGTGTGATGAGAAAAGAGACTAAATCAAATGAGAAGTGAGGAGCAGAGTTATGTAGAGCCTCCAAGGTGGGAGCAGGAAGATTAAAATTCAATTTAAAATCTAACTTTTCACAGAAAAAGATTTTTCTTTATATTTCCTAATAAATGGAAGATTACTATGTGAGCAATAGAGCCTGGTTCAAAAGTCATTCTCTCATCTTCAGGCCTGGAATGGGAATAAATATGAAGTGGGTCAGACTGAAGTGTCTGCTAGTTCCAAATACAACTTGAACTTAAAATGACTCCAGTTCTAGTTTAGAAGCCATGGGTCTCAAGGGATCTGCTGTTGATCAGTCTAACAGCCTTTATACTTGTTGTAATATCTCATTTCTGAGAGGCCTGGTTTTTATGTTCTGCTCACAATCTCAGTGTTATACTGTTAGCCAGATTTGGGGCTGGGAAGTCATCTTCCCAGGTGAGATTGATGGACCATTTGGAAGGGTTCTTTAAGCATAATTGCACTCTTTGATTTGTGCAAAACTTGTCAGTAAAAATGTTTCAAAATATAGGGATGAGTCTTCTTGTTTATCACCCGGTCTGTGGGGACAGAAATCAGTGTTTTCATTTTTGGATTTCTAGTTATCTTCTTTGCTCCTCCTCTCTAGAAAGTCTTGCTTGCCGTGTGGAGAGCCAGAGAAAGGTAAGAAAGATATTTTCTTAATTCCTGTCGATGTAACCATATGTGTGTGTGGGAGAAACACAGCTTTGCTCACAATGCTCCTTGCAAGGAGGTTGGAAACAATATGTCACTAATCAGAACCTCTTGCAGGTGAGCACTGGGGTATTCCAGGGTGTGCCACGAATGCAGATGTAGCTGAATAATTGCCAAACTGCTCTGCACATGTTCAGACAAGCCCAGGGACAGTTGTGGGTTTGCCTGTTTTATATAACCTTCAGTTTAATTTTAGACTCTCTACCCCACAATCCTAGGTGGGAAACCACTCTGTTTTGAATACACTTCAAGTACTGCAGTGAGATATTTTTTGACAGAAAAAATGAAAAATCAAGTCTTAGGTTGGCTTAAAAGTCTGCCTTTGTTTTCCTCTCAGTCTTCTTCAGAGGAAGATGAGAACAGGTTTTCAGATCTGACACTGACATCTGTATAACTCACTCTTTTTTTGCCTGATGTGATACCAGTAAAACAGGCACGCTGGGGAAATTGTGTTCATCTTTTAAACCCAAATTGTTTAATCCTCGTGTGATGGTACCAAGAAAAACAGTCTGCTTTTTTTTTTTTT
>VZRH01003121.1:150725-170917 GCA_013397555.1 Urocynchramus pylzowi
TTTGGATCTCCATCTCTGCCTGTATCCATCTGTTGTATTTTCTCCTCAGACAGATGCCCAAATTAATATCAGGGAAGCAACTATAATAGAGTTAGGGTCAAATGCCATTTGTGCTCTGTGGTAGCTGTGTCACAATATACAGCAAAGTGTCTGATAAAATTATATCATTTTTCTGCTACATTACTGTCTTGACATGTTCAGCTTCTAAGCCTCTACATTTAGGGCCACAATTCATAGAGCACTTCATTAGGAAACCATTGGAAAGCTGGAGAGCCTCCTAATTTAAATCAATTCCAAGGAAAGCTCTCAGTGGCACTTGCAGTGTCCATCTGCAACTTTGCATTCTGTGAGAGGAAGAGGATTTCTGTTTTACTCAATCCAGCTACTCCTCAGACTTAATCTGGTCCTCAAAATTCACTAAGTAAAGCTGGGACTTAGGAAGAGATAATTCTGTGAAGCACAGACAGGAAAGCTGCAGTGTGGATGTGGGCAGTGACCGGAGATAATTACTGATAAACTACTCTGCGGTATCAATTAGAAATATAAATATATTTACACCTTTAAGTATTGTTAAGTATTGTTCTATAACCTTAGGTACCCTCCCTCTGTCACCCAGTGGTGCTGCCAGTGCAGTGTGTTTGTTTTATTTTTGTGATAATATTTTGGTTTGGTTGGAGCAGGTTGGTAAACAACTGAGCTGTGATAATTATTTCAGTAGTTTGTTTGGTTTTATTTCCTCTTTGGGATAGGCTGTGTAACAGTGTTTGTACTGCTTGTTCCTCAGGCAAATGTTTTGGAATTTGAGATAATATCTTCTACACAACTTTCAATTAAGTTTTTGTATATTTAATTCCTCACATTTCTATATTTTTTTTCTCTACAGCTTCTTCTTTTTACTCCATGTTTTTTGTTAAAAGAAATTTACAATTGCTCTTTGTTATTAAGAGAATGGATATGCCATTTAAAATGCATAATTTAGAACAGATTTCTGTTCTCAGAAACCTTAACACCTTTCTCAGCCCCTTCCTGTCCCAGATGTGTGCTGTGCCTTCATTAAGGTACAACAGAGTCATGCTGAATTCTGCATGAGTATTTATAGTCTGAGAGGTCACCTCAGCCACTATTGTCTGAGGGGAGAGTCACTTTATTCAAAATGCATTGTTTCTGCTTTTGGCTAATTCTGTGAATGCTGGGAAATGTTTTCACTGAAACAGGGAACTTGACCTAAAAGGAATAAAAACAAGTGCCCAGTTTTATAATCTTTGGTTCTTTGTTGAGATGGACTCAGCTCTGCCACAGCTGATGCCAAGGCCAGTGAATTTGACCCCATTTTGTGTCATTTTATTGAGGGAGCAAATGCAAACCAGGATTGTTCTGGACCAATTCTTGCCATTGCCATTTCTCTAAGTGCAGTTTGGAATGTGGTTAAAGGAAAACAGCTTATATTCTATTCTTTCTTGTTCTACTTTTAATAATTGTTACTCCAAGTTTTAGCACATTCCTTTGTCATCCCACATACGTATGGTAATGATGAGAAGCACTTCCTCCAGTGCTAGTCTGTTCTTTTAACCATCCACATGAGTGACACAGATTAATAAAATGTGACATTTCAGGATCCAGAGGAAAATACGAAATAAAAAATGACTGTTTGAGGAAAAATTAGTCATATGCAGAGGGACCTATTAAAGTTGCCTCACATATCAAGCCTTTGTTCTGAGCATGTGTGACTGGAAGTGCTAAGCTAGGCTGTCAGGATTTGTTTAGCTAATGATTCTAACTTGTTAAAATTTTAACTATGGCTCCTTTTGTTGTGCTTCAAAGGATTCATAATGCCCTTTATATTAATTTATCTTATATTCTTGAAAGTATAGCACGTTTTAGTTATTATTTGGATATTGATTGGGCTGCTTGGCATGTACTGTTTATATGTAATTTTGATTTTGAGTACGGGGTTCAGTGTAAAAAAAGAATCTGCATAAAATTCATAGCTCATGTAAAAGTGCTTTTTTTGTTATCCACTAAGACACAAGATACAAATCAAGTGTGAGAAGAGCTTGAAGCCAGACTGTAAGATGTGAATGCTAAAACCTTTCACAATTCATACTTGTCAGAGAAATGCACATTTAAAATCCTTGGTCATGTATAATAATACACTGAAACACAAATAGGATGCTCGAACATCAAACTTTAAGAACACTTTTGTTTTGAAGAGAAGAGAGGAACTTGAAAAGAGTCATGAAAGTGCAATGTGGGAAGGAGCTCATACTGAGTTTTCAGCATGGCACTACCAGGCCTGTTATCCTTATCTGTCTCTGTGTGGTGAGCAATAATAAGAAAGGATTTCACTTTCTGTGTTAAGCTGCTGGGTAACCATCTGGTTACAGAAATGCATAACGTTTTTGGATTATGTTTGGCACAGTCCTGTTCTCCCATCAGTCCCTGCCCACACCACAGACATGCTGGTTCCAGAGCCCAGTAGAATGAATGGAGGTGATGATGTGGGTTTCAATAGTTCATAATTAATTTTCCTTACACAAACATTCAAAGCACAGAACCTGCTTCTCTCAGTATGCAGAGAGAGGTGGGCTCCAAATTCCAGGGTCAAGAGAGATGTTTTTAAATAGTTACATCCAAATGCAGTTATTTGCCTGTGCATATCCCCATGGGCATCAGAAAAAAGGCCTCTTGAAACATCTGTGGCTTTAGAAATGCTCTGAAAAGATGGGTTCAAACTAAAAGCAGGCACAGGGAGCAGTTGTATAAGGTGGGTCTCAGTAAAGCAAAGAACTGAATTTTCTCTTCTCACCTAGAAAGGTCTGGCTGGTCAGGAACACCTGCTCTCACAGGGAATAGCATTTCTCCTTCACCTGTGGCTGGTGGGGTTGGTATCTTGAAGACATCCACAAGGAAAGGTACAGCCTTACCCTCCTCTTAATAACTGCATTTTTATACCACACTGATTGACTCATGCAGATTCCACTTGTATTACCTGTGTAGGAAAAATGTGTCTGTATGAGTGTGTGAATATGTGCAATTCTGCTGGTTTAAAAGGTGTGTGAACCCTAAAGCACACATGTATGCATCCAGCACGGGCATTGTAATTCCTTTCTGATATAATGAAGATAGAAACTACAGGAGAATTACACTCTAGGCAATGCCAAGGACTTTGTAATATATTTTGAAAATACTATGTACAGCATATGACACTGAATATGTCCCAAGCTAGGTATTATGAGCTGCTTTTGAAATCCCATTGTATTACCAGAGCCAAAGATTGGTTGGGAGTGTCAGCTAGTCCTTTTGGACCAATCCCTCCATCCTTTGGGCAGTGACAAGTCTGTTCCTCCTCCCATGTGGAGCTTGGGACTGTGCTCCCCTTGTGCCTCCTCCCAGCAGAGGGTTTCTCATGGCAGTGGCAAACAGGCAGATGGAGGCAGCAGAAGCCCCAGCATCAGAACCAGCCACATGAGCAGGCTAGAGGGGGGATGCTTCCTTGTTGATAAATGCCATGTCCAGTGTTCTATCTGCATGAAAATGGGTGTAGTTTCCTGTGCAGAACCAAGGGGATTCCAAACTCTCTGCCCAGACTGGCAAAGCACACTCAGCTCTGTGGATGGCCTGAGATGCTGGTGTGCTATGGCATACTTTTGGATTTCTTTTTGATTAATGTCATGCTTCAGTGCACCCATCTGTCTGTGTACTGGGTGCAAGTTTCAAAGGAAGATAAATGATATACAATCAATTAAAAATGCAGGCAAAATTTAGGACTTCAGCAAATTTCAGTAAATTTTGGAAAGTTAAGTGTTGCCAGATTGAAATGTTCAACAGGTTCATGCAGCTTTCCAAGTAAATGAAGCCCATTTCATGAGTGCAATTATTACAAACCTGGGAGGCTGAATGAATAATGCTTTCAGCCCTCCTTGTTCAAAGAGATCAGGAAAACACAAGAGACAGGCAAAAAGCATTCTGGTGTCATAACAGCCTGGGATGGAGTTGTGAGATAACTGCAGTGATTTCCCAGAGACTACACAAATAATTTCAAAGTAGTTTGTCAGGTCTGCAGTTTGCAGAGCAAAAGCTATGTCTGTATTTTACCACAGACACATTTTAACCTACCCTGCAAGCTCTGCTTCAGAAGTGAAGTCCCCAGCTCTCCACAAGCGGTGTCTTCAAATCCAGCAGTGGATTCATTGTGTCAGGCTTGGCAATGCAAGCTATTAGCCTAGAAGTTACTCAGTAAAAGCAAAAAGCCTCTAAGAAACTTAACCCACCCCTTTTAGCAGTCACTAAACCAGCTAACAAATAGAGATTATTTAAATTGCTTCACAATGCCAGCTGCTTGCAGAATACCTGCCATCCTCTTGAGAGGTTAAAAAATAATCTATTTGCAGCCCTGGGGTTGAAGAATGCAATGAATTTAGCTAGCTCAAGCCTCACTGCACTTGTCTTTCATGCTACCAAATGTGTCCTTTTAAGATATTATACTGTTTCACAGCTGATTGAATAAAGAATTTAAGAAGATACCTTCTCACAGTATATCTGCTCTTAAGTCTCTTATCATTTCCTAATGTTGCAATACATGCTTGCCAAAATCCATGGGGCAGTTGGAAAATATTTATACAAAATGTCATGGCTGATGTTTTTAAAGCTTTGTTTGAATATCTAAGGAAGACTTGGATTTCATACTTTACAAAAAAAATAGTGTGTTTATCCACAGACAAATACTCAATATCACCACAGGCTCTTTCCAAAACAGTGGTTAATGACACAAAAAGGATCAGTAAATTGCAGCTTCAGGTCAATAGATTGACAATGACCAGATTTGTCACTATAAATCCATTACACTTAAGCAAATTAGAGATGAAATTATTTTGCCCCAGGGAACCTGCAGGTGATGTTTAGTGAGAGGCTGAAGGACCTGAGGCTTTATTAAAGCAACGTGATGGTGGTGGTGCATTCAGCCAAATTTCAGTGTGTGTGTGTGTGTTCACAAAGGTGTTGATGGATATTTACACCTGTACACCCAGGTATGGATGTGCAGATGTACCAAGCATTTGTAACGTTTTTGTGCTCTAAATAATTCAGTGTGTTTGGAGATATTTGAGACAAAAACTGCCTTGGGACATCAGCAGGTCGTACATTCAGTGAGAATCGGCTTCTCCATTAACGAGCACTGGCATGGGATCAATACAGTGTGAGTTATGCTGTCAGCCTCTGCATTTCAGCTTCATAAAAATGGAAGAAATACCCAAATTTCACAATGGTTTATCCCAAGCAGAAAGAATCTCAGTGACTTATTTTGCATACGAAATGCTGCAAGGCTGAGAGCAACAGAGCTCAGGCTCTTGGACAGTTCTGGGTGCACAGAAGGGGGTTTGTGTAGAGGAGTCAATAAGCATCCTAGTTTTCCTGGTTTCTCATTGCAGGATTTTTTTTTTTTTTTTTTTTCTGGGTGGATGCTGTGGCTTTTGGGGTTTTTTTCAGAACCAAGGTGTTGGGTTTGTATCTTTTGCTTTGTTTTTATCAGGGTCAGGATGGAAAGTGTTTGAGATGGTATTTTGTGTTCTCACTTAGATGTTTATTATTTTTTATCTATATTACAGTCTTACAAGTCATGAGTATTACAGTATCTCACTAACAAGCTACAAAATGGCACCGTATCTGTTTTTACTATGTTTTTTAAGGAAAAACTATCTAATTAAGAAATGATTCTTAAATTATTTTTACTTTTAACTCAATAACTAATTACTTATGTCTTGTAATGCAGATTTTTCTGTCTAATTATACCATACTACTCAAACTAATGAAGAGGAAGAAGGATTAGTTACTACCTTAAAACTTCTATCTTAGTTTTATATCTATTACTGTATTCTAAAATTTTAAACTCAAGTTTTCTACTACGTGATATACACTTTTATTCAAATTATATACTTATAATCTCAGAGTTATCAATTAATTTTGGAAGCCTTCTATGGCTTTAGGTTAAATGTAGAGGTTTTTTGAGGGCCTGTGCCTAAAAACACAGAAAGTCTAAAATTCTTAGCATCTAGGGTTCCAACACCAAGGTTAATGGTAAGAGCCCATATCATGCTTGCAGAATTCACTGAAGCTCTGAAAACCACTGACTGAGGTAAGAACATGCAGATATTGAGGAGCAGAAATTTCTGCTTTAAAGCACTGGTGAAGTTATTGCTCAAGGGTAATAAAGAGAAAGCTAAATTAAATTCTTTAAAATATATGTGTCTGAAAAATCTCACACAAAATCTCACACAAAATTTATGTACTTCAGCACATACCTGTATTCCTGTTAGTTCAAGTGTGTGCAAAATGCTCCTGGTTAGATCAAAATCCTTCAGCATCAGTATATGTTGAGCTCTTTTCCACTTATAAACTGTCTTCTGCAGCAAAATGACCTTTCTGTGAATAGGTCAACACCTTACAGGGCCCAGGGACCACTGCCTGACCTGTGTTACAGTGATGAATTTCTTGAGTGCTTCACAGATAACAGTGCAGCCACTCCATTATATTCTGGTGTGAAAGCAGGAGTTTCACTGGGAGCTACCTTCAGGTATCCCTGTGTCCAGTTAAAAAAAACTTTAAATCCATTTCTTGCAGTGGAAATTAATTAAACAAAGGCTTGAAATCTAGTCCTTGCACTCTGCCAGGAGCAGTGAGTGAGCAGGTCAGAGGAGACAGAATTGTAGATGAGGAAATCTGCTAACATTTAACCTTGCAGGCTGCAATTTGTGTTTGTGTTGGAGAGGGGAGTCTGCAGAGACACTGACAGGGATTTGCTTCACTCTGAGATTGCCTATGGATAAACAGAGTCTACCTGGTTTCTTTGTCACCTGTTTTATCATCTCTGCAAGCACTGAAACTGAGATGGATACTCAGATTAGAAAGATTAGAAAGTGGAAAATAAAATTAGTTTGCTTTGAACTAAGAATGGATATTACTGACAGACTCCATCAGAGATGATCAGGGCAAAGCTGCTGTTACATGTTACTTGACAATTTTTCTGTCACTGAAATTAAAGAAATTTAGGCTGCTTTCAAACAAAGCTGTGTCTAATTCTCTAGAAGTGCACTTGTCTGCCTTGGGGGACCTTCAGAAATGTCTATTTATGATAAACCACTTCAAGCAGAAAGTTTTAAGCCATGCAGAATGTTAGCAACTATAAAGAAAAACCATGTCTGTTTAATTCAGATCATTTTCCAATTTATGTAAATGAAAGGCTTGCAATGTATTTTCTTTTGCCTAGTTTCTAATTTGTTACATCAAAAGAGGCAAACAAAACTGGTTGTATTTACTGGGATGTGTGTTTAGCACCAAATTCAGGTGTACATGTACAATCTTGCAAAGCATCTTTGGGGTTGGCTTTGCATGATACTGCCATCAGTTAAGTGGATAAATTCAGGCCAGATCAGCCCTGGAGTCATACATTGTTTCACATCCATTTGAGAAGTGTTTTTTGTGTTGATTTGAACATTGACTCCTGGTCTGAGCACTCTGAGAAGTGGTGGCTGTGTGGGAGATTCCACTGGTGCTGGTGCCATTGTGCTCAGAAAGCAAATAATGATTCTGTGTGAATCCCATCACCTGTGGATGTTCTGCCTCTTCCCTCGTGAGGGAATTGTGTTGGCACCTTCCTGTATGTGGGGAGAAAGAATCAATTTCTCCTCAGGCTGTAAAACTGCCCAGTTGGGAGTGGTCAGATCAAAAGCATGTGGGATGAGTGTAAATTTAATCCACCCTCTATAAGTAATATATGTATTTTATTTTTTTAAATGGGGAAGATATAATGATCATTACTGGATAGTAGTGCAGGCAGTGGATTACTGAAATTCCTTTAAGTACTCAGGGAATTGATTTGTTTTGAGGATGAAGGTCAGCCTGGGAATGAAGACTGCTGAAGCAATGGCCATGGTAGCAATGAACCAGCCCAGTGTCACCCTTTCCCTGCTGGAATTTGCTTTGCTTCCATCAAATACTTGGCAGTGGATTTTTCTCACAGGTCCAACACTGTCTGTGGCAAATCAGGTACTTTAGTGAAGGTTCTTGATCTGTAATCCCAGAGTCCCTGAGAAACTCATTTAATATCAGTCGGCTCTGACTGCCAGGATCTGTGTGCTTAATGGGCTCTCCATAAAGAAAGAATAACTATATTGGGATAGTACTGGGCCCTGTTATGTGCTTAATTGGTCACATCCACGGGCTGAAGTATGAAGGCAAGGAAGCACAAAGCTGGAATGCCTGTACCCAGAAGGATCACATTCATTTCAATAAAAATCTCTGCTGGATATTTTCAGACAGAATATTCTTTGTGGTTCCCACATAGGAAGCATAGACATGAAACTGCACCCTATAGTGTTTTGGTGATTTAAATTTAGAATTCAGCATTGAATCTGCATGGGTACAATTCACTGCCTAAGTGAATTTCTCAGCTACTACAGGGTGTACCAATAATGTGCACTAAAATAGAGAACACTGCCAGGCCTTGTGCAGCACTGGGTTTGTTGTGCAGTTTACAAAGGAGCTTTTGGAGGTACAGACAGAAAATAGCTGTGAGCACAAAAAACAGAGAGTGAAAATATAGATGGAATACTGAAGCAAAGAGTATCAGTCAGACTAGGTGCTAAAAAGTGATTTATTATTTATTTTGCATTGTGTTTGAATATTGTTGAGCCAGCTTGGAAGCTTGGACAAAGGTAGAAACAAAATAATGTCACAGATAAATAGTGAAGAAATATATTCTCTGCATACTGAGAATAGATTTAACACATATTATGTCTAAATTTAGGCCAAAATATAAAATTCAAATGTCATGGCATTTCTTGGTGAATGACTTCCACTTCTTGGCATCACATATCTAATAGCCTCATAGTGCTGTACTAGAAAACTTATGCAATTTCTATAATCCAATAAAGCAAAAAGGTTACTAAAGAGCCAATAAACTTGAGATAAAAGCCTTTAATCCCATGACCCTTTAAGAGGAAACAGGGGTCAGAGATTACCCAGACACAGCTGGTGTTTCTGGAATGTTAAATGCCCACTTCTCTTGATTTGGCACTAACTTGTGTGCTTTGATGTAGAGTTGAAGAACTAGAGTTATGAAAATATCATATATTAAATTAAAGGATGGGAGGGGTGGGGTTGGATTTTTAGCCCAGGTAACTCTGCCTGCTTTTCTTCTTTTTTTGTCCCATTTTTTTCCCCCTCTGAATATGATCCTTTTGAAGAGTTTTCTATGAATGCAATATTTTGTATGGGAATGTTCTGTTAATTTGTTGTGTCCTGTTTAAATATAGGTCTGTGCTCCATTTTCATGCATGTTATATGTGTCTGTACACTGCTTTAGATTGCTTTACTTTATTCAGATGAGAATGTAAAGATATTCCTCATGAAAGAGAAATATTTTCTACCTTCTGCAGTGTTACGAGAATAATTTCTTAATTTTATCTCCAGAGAGCAACCAGGCAGGGAAACATATTGTTATCAGGTTTTTGATGCTGGCAATCTGGAAAGGTGGATATTGTGTTCTGTTGCTGCACTTTGTCAGCACAAGCATGGTGTAGATTTTAGTGATGTTTACACCAGAAACCCTAATTTACTTACATGCAATTACTATAGCAGTTTATGAAGGCAGCCAGCTGAAATACAGGTTTTGCATTGTTGCTTCAGATATGACTAATTTGTCACTGAAAACCAGAAAGGATTATTTGTAAGTCTCTTGGTTGGTATTTTAATTGTACTTGGTTGGTATTTTAAATGCACCATTTAATCCAGTTTCAAACTCTATACTGGTTTTAAGGAACAATTGAGATGATATTTATTAGGGTGAAGATAAATTGATATAATGAAATATTTAAAAATGCAGAATTGTGCCAATGGCTGCCCCCTAGCAGCATCACTGACTAGTGAATGGCAAGGAAGCAACAAGAATATATATATATATATATATATATATATATATGTGTGTGTGTGTGTGTGTGTGTGTGTGTGTCTATAATGCCTGATACAGTAACCTCCACCAAAGGAAAAATTTGCTCACTAGTGTGGATCAAACAAGGCAACCATAGTTGCAATGAACATTTTGATTTTCTTTGACTTTAGGGAGTGGATTTGAACCTGAATCTGAACTTTTGACTGGTGCAGTTTCTTACTGCCAGTGACAACTGTGAGCTGGTTTCTGTTTGTTTTGCTCTGATAAGAGTTTTAGAAGGAGGACATATATCAGAGGATAACCAAGTGATCAAATCCAGGTTTTACTCCCTACTATAAAATGACCTTTTTAAAAGTGCATCATTTTGCACTGTAGTATCCATTGATTTCTACTAATGTCTTTTTTTATCCTTTAGAGCACCATGAAAACTCTGTGGAATTTAACCCTGCAACTCACACAGGTGTGCTAATAATTCCTGCTTAGTGAGAGCAAAATGTCTTTCCTTACTCAGAAATTATGCTGGTTATTGTGGAACCAACAGAAATGCAGAAGAAGAGTAGATTTTATTAATTGTATTGACTCTCTGATTAAAATCCAATAAATTTTAGAAAATAGTTTTATAATTAGTTTTTCCTAGAGATAAGTTACAATCAGTGTCTGAAATAAATGTTGCAGTTTAAGAAGATGCAAAAATAAGTTCAAGGAAAAGCAAAAAAAGAATCAGAGGCTGAGCAGTGAAAAGATGAGACAGAAAAGCCAATGTGTTCACAAGTGCCTCTTTTACAATGGTGTTTTATCACTTCACTTATGAAAAGAAACTTCCTCTCTTAATCTGCCTCCATCCAACAAAAATGAGGGTTGCAGTATCAATCTTGATAAATGTTCTCCCGTGGTATTTCTGCTATGTTGTTGTTTAAGTAAGCCAGAAAGAAAAGAGTCCTTTAAAACACTTCTGCATGGTTGTTTTCAGTGGTTGTACCAGCATTGCAAAGAAATTTATTTTGAGGCTGACTGTCCCAATGAGCTGTGAAGAAGATAAAGTGATGAAGCGATAAGTTTCTCTTTCCCCTTCTATCCCATAACTTCCTGTGAAATTCCTCTTGTGTATCTCATTTCAAGTGCTGGAACAGTGGAAATTTTCTTGCAAGTTTTTTAAGAAACCTCTTTTCCAGTGGTTAATCTCCTCTTTGTTTCCAGAGAAAAATCTTCAGTGTGTTCTCGCTGCAAACAGGCACTGAAAGAACGATCTTCTCTTTCCACTTCAATTATTAAAGTAGACTGCCTAAATTCTTCTCCTGTCAAAGTACAGCCCCCACTTTCAGATGCTTATGCAACAGAAGAATACAAGTCTCCACATTCCAAGATTCACACAGCAATTGTTACTGTAGAAGTTCTTTCCTTTTTTCTTTTCTTCATTTTTCCACAAAATGTTGCCAGCCAGTTGAATTTTTCTTAGAAAGTGGAGGGACTGTGAAAAGTCATAATAAACCTCACCAAGTTTCCTGATGAAGTTGTCGACAGTTAGAAATCTCGTTGTCATGGGAAAATAAAAAAATAATGTGTTTCCTATCCCTAGTGACTAATTTTACTGAAGCCATCACTCCATGGAAGTGCTTTTAGTCCTCACTTGTTCTGGTTAGGTTCTTGTTGTGCCTGAGCTGCTTGAAATACAGAAACATGTTGTGTTTTGGTTTTGAGCAGCTGTATGCACAGTTTCTACATTTCTGTCAGGTATAATTTCAATGCAGTGCTAACAACCTATACTTGTGCTGTCTTTTCTCCCTCTCCACATACAGGTGGTTCTGCTAAAACAGGCTGAAAATCAGGATATGGAAAACTTGGCATGTGCCTTTTATTTTTAACAAAGCGATATTAAGCATGGCCTTCCCAGGCACTCATCAGTATTAATGTCATTTGGAGCTGCACTGCTCCCTTCTTTATTTTAGTGTGTTTCCTTCTTGTGAAAAATGCCAGATTGACAGGCTTGAAAGCTGAAATCCCTCTGTTTATCTTGTGGCTGTGATACTATAGTCAGTGACAGCACAAACATCCACCCTGCCTCATCTATATGCCTGGAGTGTGAGCAAAGATAGTTCAGTCTCCATGGCCATTAAATCCTGTTGATTCCATCAACAGAATGCCAGTTGCTGAGAGATGTCACAGTGACTTTGTGATCCGAGTGACTGCTCCAAACACACTGGATTGAGACACCAAATTCATCTCACATCCCTCAGCACAAATACCATGGTAATGGCTTTCACTCACGGGGAATCTGCCATGGATTCAGAAGGTGTCTTAGATTTAAACCTTTCTGAAATTCAATCACCTTCCCCTGAGCCAGACAGTCCCTCCACTTACTTGAGAAACTTGTTCATGTTTTTTAACAGGTTCCTTTTCATGTATGAGGTCTTTCTTGTTTTCAGGAGCTTTCTATCAGAAAGAAACAGTTTTTAGGATCTGTGAGGCCCGTGAATAAGAATACTTAAAGATTGTGAATGTAAAAAACTGCACAGTCTGCTGCTGCTGCAGGTATTTGATGCTATTGAATGAGCTGCAGGGACCTGTCTTTAATCTCAATTTTGCCCCTGCTCATGTCACCACAGGGGTTACAAAAGCCTAAAGGGCTCCAAGTGTAATGGGGTAGCCCCCAGTAAAAACACCTCACTTCCTGCCTCAGCTTCCCCAAGTAGGACCTGGAGATAAAAAGCTCTGTGAGGATAGGCCATTAAAAACAATTAATTTATATTTTGGTATAAATTTTATCAGACATGCAAAATACTAAGTAGTATTGCCACCTAATTTAGCTATCCATCAGTAGATTAAAAAAAGGGGATATCTTTTAGAATGTTGGTTTCAATAAGACTTCCATTAAGGCTAATGAAATGTGGTGCAGATAATTTGCTCTCTTCTTTTTAATTTTAGAATTCTTCCCTAGAAAAACTCTAAATGCTCTTAGAAAATTCAAATGCAAGTAGCAGCAAAGTTTGCTTCAAGACAAATCTGTAGAAAACATATGAGCTTCATTACTTATCAGGCAATATTTAACTGAACTAGTATGATGAACAGATGCTGCTCTCCAAAGGGTGCTTTTGTCTAGAGATCATTTTGAACATACAGAAAAAGAAAATGGAGAAAGAATTGAGAATTTAGCTACAAAAAAGAAACCCAGATTTGGTCTAAACCAGCAAATTAATTTTTTTCTATCATCCCAGGAGCTCCCTGTGCAGGAGGAGTGTTACTGTGTGCACAGACTTTTCCATGGAAAGGCTTTGTGTGGTCAATAGAGAGAAAGTTCTCAGTCAACACCACAGATTGGCCTGTTTGAAGTGGCTGTGGAGCAAATATTTTGGATCTTCATCTTCTTTATCAGGCAGCTCTGCAGGAACTCCAGGCAGGCTCTCTGTGGGAGCAAGGGACTCGGGGGTGTAGGCAGAATTTAATATTTGGTTCTGCAGTTGGTGAAAAAATACTGCTGGTGGTAATTTGTGCCAGTTCAAAGCATCATGGGACACAGAATATCCTGAGCTGGAAGGGACCCACAAGGATCATTGACCCAGCTCCTGTCCCTGCACAAACACCCCAACAATCCCAGCCTGTGCAGCCCCAGCTCCCTCCTTTGGGCACTCTCCAGCATCTTTGGCTCTTTTGTACCTTGTGGTGCCCAGAGCTGCCCCAGAGCAGAGCAGGACAATCCCCTGGGCCTGGTGGCATCATCTCCCTCCAAACTTCTGTAGTCAAAACAAAACTTTTTTTTAAATTTACAAGTCTATAAAACCCAAACTTATTTTATGTCAGCATCTTATTATTCCACATGGACAGTCTGTTTGATAGAGAGCAGGCAAGATTGCAATTCTCTGCATGTAGGGTTTTTCATGCCAGGAGTACATGGAAGCTATGGGGTAGCTGTTAGCCAGGTTCCTGATTTGATTCTGCAGTGGCAGAAATACAGCTTTCAGCTCAAAACCTGCAGGTACATCACAGGAGAGCCAATGTCCCTGTCATTCCTCAGATAAGCTCTGCATTTTGCTTGTCATTAGAGATGGTCCCAAACCATTTTGGATATCTTGAAAATTCCAGCATATATAATCTGAGTCCTATTGACATTCCTGACATTTATATCTTTGATAACATATTTTATTCTGGGTTATATCTTTGGCAAGAAGGGAGAAGATATTTTTACACTGAATATGGGTTTAGAGGTATCAAATGTCCCAATCAGCTGTGGCTTAGGTAATTTGAAAATTGACTTTAATGGTGTCTGTTGTTTGGACATGGGAGGAAACCCATCTATGGGAGGAGAATAAAGCTGTGCCTCTAACATGAATGCCACAATTGGTTGTATTTGTCCTTTTAGGGCAGTGCCCCTTTGTTTTACTATATATGCTTTTCACTCTTACAAGGTTGCCCACATTCCTAACCATGACCTATATAAAAATTTTGTTAAACATATAGATATATAGAATTTACATTAAGTTCATCATGTCCGTACCTTAAGAAACACACTTTCATTGTAAAATTCAGTTGTAAGATCAGTTGTAAAAACACTTTGACTTATGGCCACTTAAAACCAATATATTAGTAATCAGTAAATGATTAACACATTTTCCTTCTTAGTTATTTAGGGCAGTGTTAAGTAGGCCAGTGAGAACTAATGCACATTACAATGTACAAGTGCTACGAAATAATGGATAGCATCCTGTAATAATGTATTTTAGTATTATTTATACATGTTTCTCTCATGTGTTACACAGTGGAGCTACTTGCAATAATTTAACTTAAGAAAAGCACTGCATAGACCTATCATCCGTTTGTCCAAAATTGTCATCTTGGCTTACAGCACTACTGATACTTGCTGTTCCCCTTTTTCAAACATTAATGCTGTTTGCTGCTTTGCCTGGAGAGAGCCACAAACATGGGCTCATCCCACAGGGATCACAGTCAGAGCTGAATATTCAGTGTTTCACAGGGAGCACGGGAAGAGCAGCCTCTGATTGCCATGCTCCTCTCTCGTTTGGTCACAAAATGCATTGCTCTCAGTGCATGAAAAGGGGTAAAATCTCAGAGTTCAGAGCTTCCTCAGATATTTGTTTATTTGTTATAGCAGTCTGACTACACCAAATTACTTCAACTATGCCCTTGTAGTAAATAATAATTTTCTTTCTGTTAAATAACAAAATAGCTCAGAAGCATTTGGCTTCCTTTTTTAGATGCATGTTAAAAGCAACTGGTGGAGGATTCACATTGATCATTCATTTTATCAATGTGGCAGGTCTCTGGTAAGGAAAGATAAATAATTTTAATGAAAATGCAGTGACAGAAAAATAAACAAACAGAATGGAACAATGGACATTTGAATGGGCTCTTTTAACTGACTTCCCATGGGATCTGGTCTGTGCAGGACCTGTGTCCTGCTGCTGTCCTCAGCACAAGTGCAGGGGAATGCAGGAGCCCCGTGACTGACCCTGGGCAGCACCCCGGGCACTGCATTGTGCTGATGACGATGCTCTGTCCTCATTTCAGATCTGGATGTAGTTTGTAATGTATGAAACACAGAGATGCACCTTCAAATGCATTCCACATATTCCTCCAAAATGATGGAATCCTAAAACAGGACTTGTAAGCCCAGAATGAGTGGCCAGGGAGCACAGTGGAGCCCAGGAGTTTGCACTTGTAGAGCTTTACCTGCACTGGGCAGGGTGCTGCCCCTTAATCTGAGGACTAACAAACCCACAGGACATTTTGAGTGGCAATTATTTGAATTCACAGAGCTGGGAGCTGGCAGAGAGCTGGTGTTTGTCTCTTCCCATCCATGCAGACACACCCCAGATTTTCAGCCTTGATCTTAGGAAAGAAAGAGAGGAGGGATCCCACTGTTCATGAGCTCCTGTGAAATCCTCTGCTGAGCTCAGTTTGATTTCCCATGGAGAGCCACCCACCAGTGGGGAAACAGTAGACACAAACACATACAATCACAGAGCTAAAATACAAAATTGTGTGTATTCTTTTAGTAAATATGTGTATCTGAGTAAACTGAAGAAAAAATATGATTAGAAATCTGCATTCTTGCAAGACCCATCTGCTGTCTGAAGTTGGGATATTTGAGATTTGCAAGGCATTAGAAGATTTTAAGATTAGAAGACTTAAAGAAAGCAGATGGCTTCATCCTATTTAATTTAATTTAATTTATTTAGTATGAAAAAGGGAGAAAGCTAACTGTCTCCAGCATAAAAGCTCTTTAAATGCATTAGTTCCTGAGAGGCCTGCAATCTGAACACTGCCACTGTGCTTTTTAGATGAATTAGATACTGTCTTCCTTCTGCCTTATAAATTGTGAGGCAGAATACCTTCTGAAGTTCCTTTTAATACAGGAGGATGCTCAGGCATCCAGTCTTGAATTGCAAGTACATTACTATGGAACAGTAAAAGTGTAATTCAGAACAATTTCTCATTCATGTTGTCTCTTAATGTCCTAGACCATCTAGAAGATCCACTTAGCAATGAAAAAAAAAAAAAAAAATCAACTGAGATCTATGTACTAGAAGCAGCTCCTTCAGTTCAGCTTTTTCATGTCAGTTTTTATCCAAGATAACTGTAGGATTCTTAGATCCTGCCTTTTACAAATGTTTTCTCCTGCTTATCCCCAGATTTACTAATGCTGCTAAGATTAAAAGAACACATGCAATCTTGTGTGTGAACCACAGGCAGGTACTAATAAAGCATATACTTTCATAGATATTATATTTTAAAGCTCTTTAAGCAATGATGAGTTTCACACCTTCCGTGCTAGTCTGTTACAGTGTTTAATTATCCAGAACAATTTAGAACAAAAATCACTACACTTGGCCTCATTAATGTAAGGCAAAGCAGAGCTTTTTTAAAGCAACCCCCAGACAGGATTTGTAAACATCAACTTCATTTTTATTTGGTACAAAGCACATTAACAGCAGCAGCAGAGAGAGAGCTAAAATTTTACAAGCAGAGAATTAATCACAGCGGGTGATGACAGGCTGGTAAAGTGTCTCATTAGGAAAAGAATAACAAGGAGTTTAATAGAGAGCCAGCTTTTTGTAAGGATAATGGCCTGGGTTTTCTGAAGGTATTGGTGATTTGGGGATGCCTTAGCTCTGATATCAATTCAAACCACCTCGTTTTCAGTAGGAGCTTCAAACCTTTCCCTGCAACTGCTTTAAAGCACCTTGAGGGTGAGCACCCCAAAGCCAACAGCCTCTTCTATCCTTCCCAGGCAAAATTCTCTCCTAAACCACCTAGATCCACAATCTTCAGGAGACTTCTTCTGAAATGAAGGAGGTGTTTCTAGAACATAGATCTCAGTTGATTTTTTTTTTTTTCCCATTGCTAAGAAGATCTTTTAGATGGTCTAAGACATTGATAGGCAACATGAATAAACAGCAGGGTTTACGGGGCAGATTTGCAGCTGATGTGAAATATCACAGCCCCAGACCCTGCAGGCAGAGCAGTGCCAGTTCAGGGCAGTGGAGATCTGCCCCAGCCACGAACTCCCTGCAGTAGGAAAAGGACAAATCAGTGTCCTGAAAAAGGAACAGCTCTGTGTCCTGGGGAAAGCTACAAACACCCCCCTGCCTCAATCAGGCAACCACACCACTCACCACCAGACAGGGCTTTGGAAATGCTTTATTCCTTGCTTGCAGCAGCCATAACTAACTCAAGATCTCATCTGGAAAAGGGCATCATAAACCCAGCTGGCAGGAGCAGGAGACAGAGCCATAAAAGACAAGAACAAGCTGTAACTTGAATCGACAGGTTGGAAAATGGAAGACAGCAGAAGAAATTCTGATGGTTTTTTAGCTGTTTGGAGGACAAGGCAGGAGTTTTATGGAGAGTGTGCTGGGTAGTTTACTCTTGTGAAGTATAACTAATCTCTTCAAACAGATTATCTGTAAAAGTGCATTTTTTTTTCTCTTTTTAAGCTTTTGCAATACATTTAAATGCATTATTTTGTTTGGGGGTTGCTCTCAGGAGTGCCTTTTCCTCAACTACTGAGCGTATAATTTATGTAACCTTGTAACACCATACATTGCAGGTAGGCATTTTATGGCATAATTTATTTATATTTTACTGTTGCTGTGTGCAATAATGAGGTTTCTGCTGCTTCCAATTTTATTCATTAGAGAAGGCAAAAAATGGGCAAAAAATCATCATAACCAAGGGCTGAAAATACAGTAAGAATTTCAGCAATACCTCATTTGTAGAGGCCCTTACCTGGTGTAATATGTACCTACATGTAAGCAGGCTTTGTAAATGACATAGGAAGAAGAATGCACTGAAAACCAGTAACTCTTGATGTAGCAAAACAAAAAACTTATAAAAGAAGTGAAGGTTTGTCTATTGGAGTAAAAAAACAATTTTTTTTTTCCTTTTGATGCTTCCTCCCCTCACCACTGACATCATCACAGGGAGAATTTTAATGCCCACCCCCAATCTACTGAAGTCACATTGACAAGATTTTTAGTGTTAGCTATATAGCCAAATTATTTCTAGATATTCAGTGCACAATAAATCTACTTGGGGTGCTTTGTTCTGATGAACTCATTTAAATGTATTATATTAAAAAATTACATTTTCAGAGGCTTCTCTAGACATTTCTTAATCGGTTGTCATGGTGATGTCACTGATTACAGTTTTTAATGTCCCATTTGAAGATTATTCACTACTTAATGATCCAAAAAGTAGGTCTAATTTTTTTAGAGAAAAAGAAAAAAAAAACCGTTTTCACAGAATGAATTACACAGGTTACTCATAACACAAAATAATGAAAAAATGCAAATGGCACAATGTAAAGAAAGATTTGGTTAAGATTATAGGCCAAGAAGATGTTCTACAGCAAGAAGCTTTTTAATAAACATAGCAAAAGAATAAAAAAAGTTGCAATAACTAAAAATGTGGATATGGATGAGGGTAAAGAACACTTAAAATATCCTTATGCAGTCTTCAGCTCTCTTTACAATAAGAAAACAGTAATGATCTGGAGAGCATGAGAAATTATTTTGTATTTTAAAGGAGTTTGTTGTGACATTCTCAGCTCCTGGTCACACTGTCCCTCTGATTTTGGTGGCTTTGCAATCTGCAGCAGTGTTCTGGCTGGGAGTTCAGTTTCAGCTTCTCCTGAGCATATTCCACACTTGAAGGGAAAAAAAGCCCCAAAAACTTGTTACCTTTCTGTTTCAGACAACTTTTCTCATCCTTAAAGGGTTAAATGTCATTGTGGTTGCTCTGGAAATTTAAACATGGCTTTCATAAGCAGTTATTTAAATTTCCAGCGGTCTTGCTGTAGAGCTCTACTTTTGTAGGTGTCTCAGCCTGTAACATCCCTCCCATCCATGTTCCTCCTGTCCCTCCAGCCTGGAACATGACAAATAAAGCTTGGTCACCTCAGGACAATTGAGCTGGATTGCAATCAGTTCAGCTTAAACCAGCTGATCTCCTCCCAGCCCAAAGAACCTGCTTGAGGTTAGTCCAGAATAAATCCCCCTAAATTTGTGTGCCAGGGGCCCTGAGTCCTCAGCAAGAGCTGGTTCTGGCAGCCCATCCTCTACTTTACAGTTCAAAAACTTTAATACTTAAAGTGATTTGTAGCACTCTGAAGTCAAGGAATTAGAAGAGTGAACTGTTTGTTTCCTAGTAAAGGAATTGTAAAAAGCATGGAGGGAATTGGGGAGGGAGAGAATAAGGGATAACAAGGGAAAAATTATATTACAGGGAAAAAATACACCACCATTCACATTATGGCATCATCCATCTTTGTCTAAACCCTGGGTTTGCAGAAAAATTTCCACACTTAAATCTCATTCCTGCTGAAGAGAATTAGGTAACTAATGCCTTGATTTCTGGTGGACAAAGTACTGCTTTGCCTTCTGAAAAAAACCCAAATTTTTTTGTGATGTCCATTGAGAAAATTCTTTCCATCAAGGTTTCAGGTTGTTGGTTTTAATTTTTTGGCAGATTTCAGCTTTCTGTACCTATTAAAACTTCTAAATGAGACAAGGGTCAGAACACAAGGAATAATAAAGATTTTCCTTGTGGCAGATTCTGAAGGCAACAAAAGGAAAACTGTGTATTTTGAGCATAGGGAAGGTTGAGGATTTTCATAGACATAAAGAAAGTTCTGTAGGTCAAGGGCTTCGTTCACAGTGCAATGAAAACAGCTTTGGTTTTGTTTGGAAAATAACCATCTTCTGTTTTGTTTTTTTTTTGTTTTTTTTTTTTTTTC
>VZRH01003122.1:57257-89254 GCA_013397555.1 Urocynchramus pylzowi
TTCCCAGCTCCCTCAGGGATTCTCCAGCCCGTTCCCATCTCCCTCAGGAATTCTCCAGCCCTTCCCAGCTCCCTCAGGAATTCTCCAGCCCCTTCCCATCTCCCTCAGGAATTCTCCAGCCCCTTCCCAGCTCCCTCAGGAATCCTCCAGCCCCTTCCCAGCTCCCTCAGGAATCCTCCAGCCCCTTCCCAGCTCCGTTCCCTCCCCTGGCCCCTCTCCAGCCCCTCAGGGTCTCTCCTGTTGGATCCTGGAGCTGTCCCCAGCCCTGGAGGTGCCCTGGGCTGTGTCACCCAGAGCTGGCACAGCCCAGGTGCCAGTGGCTCTTTCCCAGCTGGACACTCAGGTTTTTTGGGAGATGGGAATGCCTGCACCTCCTGACCCAACGCCACCACGCTCCAGGATAAATCCGAACCCTGCACTCAGCCCAGGGATTTCCTGCATCCAGCAAAGGTGGGATGAGGCAGAAAAGCACAATCCCACCATTCCCTCCCAGCCCTCGCTGCTGGTGGGCGTCACCTGTGCCAGTGGAGCTCATCCATACCCACGGCAGGGCTGAAAGGGGCTGGAAAATCCCTTTCCATCCCAGATTGCTGCCAAGGATGGACATGCTGTGGATTCCCAGCTGGAATCCAGGAGCACTCCGAGCCCTGGGCTGCT
This sequence comes from Urocynchramus pylzowi, assembly GCA_013397555.1. NCBI lineage: Eukaryota > Metazoa > Chordata > Aves > Passeriformes > Fringillidae > Urocynchramus > Urocynchramus pylzowi. Next base: position 57,915 of record VZRH01003122.1, read on the forward strand.
TTGAACGAATGGCCATTAGTGGTGGCCCCGTGCTGCTGCCTCCCCGTTATTCCCGTTATCCCATGGCTCAGCAGCACATTCCAGCTACCCAGGGCTTGCTCCTTGGCTCCAGCCTTGCTGCTCATGGAGCAAGGAGGGAATGGCTCCTTCTGTGCCAAGATTCATTCCCTAACAGCCCAGAAAAGGTGGATTTAGCCAGGCTGCAGCAGCTCAGCAAGCGAGGGGTGCCGCTGATCCCACCCCGCGCTCCGAGGTGACGGCAATTTATCCTATCCTAAGGCACCCAGCAGGATCCATATCCCGCATTTAGGGTGGCACTGGGGTCCCAGGGACAATCAGCTGGGGGTGGAGTTCCCAATGTTTTCCCAAATTCCAGCCAGGACCAGGTTGGTTCATTCATTCTGGAAGTTTTCCTGTCAAAACACCAAATCCTGGCAACCCCCGGACGCCTGGAATGTGCAGCTCCTGGAAGAGCCCAAGCCTGGCTCTGCTTCCAAGGCAGAGCTCGGAGCACTCCAAGGCACTGGCGTGGTGGGCTCGTGGAATTCCAGGCTGGGTTGGGATGGAAAGGACCTTAAATCCCATCCCATTCCAAAAAAAATTGGGTTTTTTTTTTTTCCCTCAAGTGTCGTTCTCAACCTGCAGAAATTTTGGGGTTATGAGGATGATGTATGGGAATATTTGGTTGGAAATGGATCATGGAATTATGGAATTCCAGGCTGGTTTGGGTTGGAACAGACTTTAAAGCTCACCCCATGAAATCAGGAGGTTTGCACCTGAAAATAGAGAGAATTCAGGGGAACCAGAAGGCTTCCACTGAAAATGAAAGAAAACAAAGGGAAACAAGGAGGTTTGTACTGGAAAATAAAGGGAGAAAACGAAAACAAGGAGATTTGTACCATCAATAATGGAAAAGAAAGGAAAATAAAGGAAAACTGGGAGGTTTGCACCCGAAATAAATGGGAAAAAGGAAAACAAAGAGGTTTGCCCCTGAAATGGAGGAAAATAAATGGAAATAAAAGAAAAGCAGGAGGTTTGCAGAGCCAGAGGCTTTACTTCCATCTCATTTTAAACTGGAAAATCACCTCCTGTCATCCAGGCTTCAGCAGAGGATTAGGAACTGTCCAGGATATAAAGGGAAAATAAAGGATGGAAGATTTTATGACAGGAGAAAAATGAACAATAGCCAAAATCCATCTGCGAGGGAGAGAAGGGCCAAGCCATGCTTTTTGCTGGATGTAATGTAATTTCTCCAGCATTTTCTGTCTGATAAGCAGGGATGAAGTGTTTGTGCTGGAAAAATTCCGTGTGCTCAGGAAAGGCTCGTTTCAAGGGGTGGCAAAGGAAGGAGAATGGAGATGAAAGCTGGAAACTTCCCCGGGATAATTACCTGGAATTATCTCCTCCCATCCAAAACCCACTGGAAGCCCAATAAAAATCCTGGATCCAGATGCACAGCTCATCAGCACATGGACAGAGATGGGAATGGCAGAGGAATTGTTGGAGAAGCCTCCAAATCCAGGTTCCTGCTGTCCCTGAGCTCCCTCAGCTCCGGCCCAGCCCCCTCTGGGAAGGGATTGATTCCCAAAAATCCAGGGGTGCAGCTGCCTCTTGGATTAGGGCTTCCCTTTGGAATCTGGTGGCAAACACCTGAAATTCCCAGGAAGCTTGTCCCAAATCCAGTTTTTTGGGAAGCAGAGGGACACCTGCAGCCAGAGTTAACTCTAAGCTTGGGTTTAGGAGCCTCCTCAGGGGTTCTGAATTCCCATCCAAGCTGGAATTCCCTGCTTCTCTTGAGGCCCCAGTTGGAATTCAACTTCCAGGGATTTCCTGACTCCTTTCCCTAATTCCTTCTTGCTTTCCTGCCCTGCAGCAGGCAGGGAATGCCAAAGGAGAGAATCTTCTCCTGATCCAATCCCGTGGGATTCCCCGGCCGGAGAACCGGGATCCCCACTCCAGGACAATCCTGCCTCTGGAATGTTTGCCAAAGGAGCAGGAAAAACATCCCCTGAGCTCCATCCCCTGGATCCAACTGCTCCAACCCCTTTCAAACCCGTGTGGATGTGGCACTTGGGGACACGATATGGGTGTGGCCTCGGAAGTGCTGGGAATTTTGGGATCCGATGTCCTCAGAGGGTTTTCCCAACCCAAACCCTTCCATGGTTCTCCAATTCTTCTCCTCGTTTCCTGGTTTTAAAAAGTGCTTGTATCAATATTCCCTCAGTTTTCCCAAGATTCTGGGCCTGGAAGATTTCCTCAAGAAATACATTTGGGGAAATTAAGGATTGCCACAGGTAACAGAGATCCAGTAAAAGTCAGGCATCCCAAAGTTTACTGGGACAACTGGGAAGATGCTGTTTGTAGTTTTGCACCACATTCCAACATTTTCCCTGGCTCAGAAATCTGCTTTTCCACAAAACCCACTGATTTTTCCATGGATTCCAATTATTTCCCACAACCTGCTTGATTTGGGAAAACCTTTCAAGGTCCGGAAATTCTTTGGAGTGACCAACTTTGAAATAAAGATTCCAAAAGAGCATTTAAATAAAGGATCCTTTTAGGAAAGATCTGAGATGGCTGGAAAACATTTGGAATGCTGAGAATTCCTTAATTCCTGCTTTTCCATCATGTCCATCCATATTTTTAAATTTGTTTGTGTTTTGAGAGGAAAATCTCCAAGGAGCTACGGAGGGACGGGAAAAACTCTGGGATAAAAGGACATAAAATTAAGATGGGAGAAACTCTGGGATAAAAGGATATAAAATTATGAGGAATTTGAGCAATCCATGAAGCCTGGAGGAGTTTTCCTTCTCTAATCAGTTCTCCAAGAGGCACACAACTGGAAAACTGAAATTCCAGCCCTGGATACCACCAGAGTGGTTTCCTTGGCAATTGTAACCATGGGAAGGACTCGGATTCCCTTCCCTGAGCCTGAGTGAGCTTCTTCTCATTAAACCAAACAAACAAAACCACAGGAAAAAGCAAAAAAAATCGAAATATTTTTTCCACTCAGGTGCCATTTTCATATTTGGGATTCAGCTCCTTCTGGATTTTGAACACGTTTTTTAATGGCTCTAAAACCAGTGGGAATCAGCAGTTCCTGACCAGCCTGCTGCCCTTACTCCCACTTCTTCCTGAGTTTGAAAACTTGGAAAATATTTCTAATGTTGTCAAATCCAATCCTTGATCTGCCAAGGTCCCCAAGTGCCACATCCACAGGGTTTTAAATCCCTCCAGGAATGGGAACTCCACCTCACAGCCTTTTCCATGCAGGAATTCTCCCAATATTTTCCCAAGCTGCCCTCCCCTGGCACAGGGGCAGGCGCTGCCCCAGGCTGTGTCACACCAGGGCTGGGACAATCCCGGGTGTCCTCGGCCTCTTTCCCACCAAAAAGGCATTTCCAGGAGCATCCCTGCTATTTGCAGCACAATTCCTGCTTTTTGGAATCCCTGAGATCCCTCCTGCTGCAATTCCCAGATGGCACCAGGAGCTAAAACCATATCCCTGCTCCAAGGTGGTTTGGGATCGACTCTGCAAAGGCTCCTCATCCCTAAATCCCTCAGACCAGCCTTTCCCAGGCTCCTCATCCCTAAATTCCTCAGACCAGCCTTTCCCAGGCTCCTCATCCCTAAATCCCTCAGACCAGCCTTTCCCAGGCTCCTCATCCCTAAATTCCTCAGACCAGCCTTTCCCAGGCTCCTCATCCCTAAATTCCTCAGACCAGCCTTTCCCAGGCTCCTCATCCCTAAATTCCTCAGACCAGCCTTTCCCAGGCTCCTCATCCCTAAATTCCTCAGACCAGCCTTTCCCAGGCTCCTCATCCCTAAATTCCTCAGACCAGCCTTTCCCAGGCTCCTCATCCCTAAATTCCTCAGACCAGCCTTTCCCAGGCTCCTCATCCCTAAATTCCTCAGACCAGCCTTTCCCAGGCTCCTCATCCCTAAATTCCTCAGACCAGCCTTTCCCAGGCTCCTCATCCCTAAATTCCTCAGACCAGCCTTTCCCAGGCTCCTCATCCCTAAATTCCTCAGACCAGCCTTTCCCAGGCTCCTCATCCCTAAATTCCTCAGACCAGCCTTTCCCAGGCTCCTCATCCCTAAATTCCTCAGACCAGCCTTTCCCAGGCTCCTCATCCCTAAATTCCTCAGACCAGCCTTTCCCAGGCTCCTCATCCCTAAATTCCTCAGACCAGCCTTTCCCAGGCTCCTCATCCCTAAATTCCTCAGACCAGCCTTTCCCAGGCTCCTCATCCCTAAATTCCTCAGACCAGCCTTTCCCAGGCTCCTCATCCCTAAATTCCTCAGACCAGCCTTTCCCAGGCTCCTCATCCCTAAATTCCTCAGACCAGCCTTTCCCAGGCTCCTCATCCCTAAATTCCTCAGACCAGCCTTTCCCAGGCTCCTCATCCCTAAATTCCTCAGACCAGCCTTTCCCAGGCTCCTCATCCCTAAATTCCTCAGACCAGCCTTTCCCAGGCTCCTCATCCCTAAATTCCTTGGACCAGCCTTTCCCAGGCTCCTCACCCTAAATCCCTCGGACCAGCCTTTCCCAGGCTCCTGGAGCCCCCTCTGGTGCCAGCCCCTTCCCAGCGCTGCTCCTTCCCCTCCTGGGGAGCCGCTGCCCGGTGGATGCAGGAGGTGAGAGCTGCTCTTCCTCATTCCTCCCGGGAATTTCACCTAATGGAAGGCTGGGATCCGGCCAAGCTCTGCTTTTCCTGCAAAAAGCAGGAATGCCAGGAGAGGAAGCGGGGCAGCTGCTGATGGAGCAGAGGGAGCGGCTCCTCCCTGCTTCCAACCAAACCTTCCTCCCTCACAGAGAGCAGAATTCCATGAATTCCCCATCCCAAACCCGCTATTCCAATGAAAATGAGCTCCCAAAAATCCCCGTGCTCTGAGCTGGGCCTTTGGGCAGAAATCATTCCCAAAAACCATTCCATGGTGTGGGACAGACACAGCGAACCCAGCCCTGCTAGTTCTGGGTTTGGTGACATCCAGGGAATCTTGGGCACCAAAAAATAGGAGGAAAAGTCCCAAAAGGGAAGGAAAACTCCAAAAGGAGGAGGAAAACTCTGAAAACTCAACACTGGATCTGAAATTTTTGGAGTAAAACAAGTTTTTACTCCAAATGCACATCCCACTGAATAGGGGGAGGTTGGCTTTAACCACAGAGCCCCTCTTTCCCCAAAAATAAACCAGCAAAAATTCCCTGCAAATTAAACATTCTAAAAGGATGGGTCAGTGAAAACCAAGGATTTCTCTTCAACTCCAAGATTTTTCTCCAGCACAAAAATTTCTCTTCCAAACAGAGATTTCTCCTCCCATCTGCGGGAGGTTGGGCTCTGCCAAAAATTCCTGGAAGAAAACAGGGATTTGGGGAAGCCCTGAATCTTTGGGTGAAGACTCCCAGCTCTACACTTGTATAAATCCTTTTTTTCCCAACTGGAATTATTTTGTCAAATGAGGAAGTCTCAGCTAGGAAAGGGACGTTCATTTTGCACGGAGTTGTAAACACGGAGTTGTAAATATTCCACGGGAACATCCCAGCTACTCCTGGATTTAATGTATGCAGACAAAATGGGACAAATTTTCCTTCCAATGCCAAATTTTCCAGCTGGGATCTCATTTGAGCAGCTCCACTCCAGCTTTTTATTGAGCCATCCCTTTGTATCCTGATGGAAACGAACGGGAGAGAGGGAAAAATGGCATTTTAAAGGATTGATCTCCCAGTGCTTCCAGCTGCTCCCTCCCATTGCAGGGAATTCCAGCCCCACTGGGAGCTCAGGGAGCTCACCCCTCCAAACACAGCTCCCCCCAGCAAGGATTTATTGTGGCTTCATGGAGTCAAGGAATGGTTTAGGCTGGAAAATCCTCCAGGATAATGGACAGGACCCAGGGAATGGCTCCACTGCCATAGGGCAGGGATGGATGGGAGATAATTGGGAATTCCTGGCTGGGCTGGAATTCCCAGAGCAGCTGGGGCTGCCCTGGATCCCTGGCAGTGCCCAAGGCCAGGTTGGAGCAGTCTGGGACAATGGGAGGGGTCCCTACCCATGGCAGCGAGGGAAATAAATGGGATTTAAGGTCCTTTCCACCCCAAACCATCCCATAATTCCATGGAATCTGAGTGTGTGTTGTCCAGCCTGGTAGAGGAAGGTTAAACCCCTGCAGCAGAACAGATCCTGGGATTAAATCCAACTTCTGGAATGACATTTCTCCCCTTGGGACACTCCATTAAAAACAAACCTGGAGGGTCACCCTGAGCATAAACCCAGCAAAATCTCAAATATTCCAATGTTGCTCCTTTGCCCAAAGGAGCCAATCCTGTTATTCACCCTTAATGCCATCCAAGCATTTCTCTGGGAGGAAATGCCCCAGGAATGAGCTTCTCCTGGAGTAGCATCCATGGAAAATATCAAGAGTTACGGAAGGAAGTAACAGATGTCACTCAGCTCCCCTGCTCCCATCCCTAATTAAGTTCAGAACCAATCAGCTCTCATTAACATATGGAGCTTTTCCCAACCATATTTCCTTTGGTTTAAAAATATCCCATTCCTGCCACACAGGGAATAATGGCTGAGGGAATATTTACCTTTCAGCAATTCATTTGCATATTTAAATTTAATTTTTAAAATGGATTTTGAACAATTCTGAGCCAAAAGGAAAAGCGACCCTCCAAGAACGGGGAGCAGGAAGTGGCTGTGCAGCATTCCCAGGGAAGGCAAATTTCTGGGAGCTGTTCCCAGGGTGGGAAGGGCTTCAATATCCCATTTTTTTAGAAATTTTCCTGCATACCCTTGGATTAGTCATGACAAAACAGGGGCTCGCCTGGCTTTTTGTATCCTAGGAAAATGGGGGGAAATCTCATTTTAATTCATGAGAGCTGTGCTCAGAATTTTGGGAATGATCAAATCTCTCCAGGGAGAGCTCAGAGCCCCTGGCAGGGCCTGAAGGGGCTCCAGGAGAGCTGGAGAGGGACTGGGGACAAGGCCTGGAGGGACAGGACACAGGGAATGGCTGCCACTGCCAGAGGGCAGGGATGGGTGGGAGATTGGGAATGGGGAATTCCTGGCTGGGCTGGGATTCCCAGAGCAGCTGGGGCTGCCCTGGATCCCTGGCAGTGCCCAAGGCCAGGCTGGACAGCTGGGACAGTGGGAGGGGTCCCTGTGCATGGATGGGATGGGATTGGGCCCTGGAAGGGCTCTGAGCTCTCCCTGGAGCCTTCCCTTCTCCAGGGGAACATTCCCAGCTTTCCCAGCCTGGCTGCAGAGCGAGAACACAACACTCCCCAACACCATTCCCACGAAACTCTTGAATTCCTCTTTAAAGCATCCTTCCCTTGGAAAAGCTCAGGAAAAACCTTCCCATTCTCTTGTGTTCTCTTGTGTGCTGCAGCTGCTGCTCCGGGGGGAGCCCCTGCTCATCCCTGGATCCGAGGGGAATGGGTCCGGATCAGGAGGGGATGGATTCTGAGGGGATGGGATGATCCCGAGGGGGATGGATGGATCTGAGGGGGATGGATCAGGAGGGGATGGATCCGAGGGGAATGGGATGATCCCGAGGGGGATGGATGGATCTGAGGGGGATGGATCAGGAGGGGATGGATGCATGGATCCAAGGGGATGGATGGATCCCAGAGGAGGATCAGGAGGGGATGGATCCAAGGGGAATGGGATGATCCCGAGGGGAATAGGATGGATCAGGAAGGGGATGGATCAGGAGGGAATGGATGGACCAAGAGGGGATGGGATGGATCCGAGGGGGATGGAGCAGGAGGGGATGGATCCGAGGGAAATGGATCAGGAAGGGATGGGTGGATGGATCCAAGGGAATGGATGGATCCCAGAGGAGGATCAGGAGGGGATGGATCCGAGGGGAGGGGATGATCCCGAGGGGAGTGGACCAGGAGGGGAGGGGATGGATCCCAAGGGGATGGATGGACCAGGAGGGGATGGATCTGAGGGGAATGGATGGATCAGGAGGGGATGGGATGGATCCCGAGGGGGATGGAGCAGGAGGGGAATGGGATGATCCCGAGGGGATAGATGGATCCCAGAGGAGGATCAGGAGGGGATGGATCTGAGGGGAGGGGATGGATCCGAGGGGAATGGGATGATCCCGAGGGGATGGATGGATGGATGGATGGATGGATCGATCAGGAGGGGATGGGATGGATCCAAGGAGAATGGGATGATCCGGAGGGGATGGATGGATCCCGAGGGGATGGATGGACGAGGAGGGGATGGATCTGAGGGGAATGGATGGATCAGGAGGGGATGGATCCGAGGGGAGGGGATGATCCCGAGGGGAGTGGACCAGGAGGGGAGGGGATGGATCCCAAGGGGATGGATGGACCAGGAGGGGATGGATCTGAGGGGAATGGATGGATCAGGAGGGGATGGATAGATCCGAGGGGAACGGGATGATCCCGCGGGGATGGATGGATCAGGAGGGGATGGATAGATCCGAGGGGATGGATAGATCCGAGGGGAACGGGATGATCCCGCGGGGATGGATCCGAGGGGAGCTCAGCGAGGCGTGGCCTGATGCCTTGTGACACAGCGCTGCCCTGTGTCCCCGTGGAACGCCGCTCCCGGGACAATTGATTTTGGAGGGGAGGGAGCCCGGGTTATGCAACCGCGGCACCCGGCGCTGCCTCACCAACACCCCGCGGCTCTCCCCGCTCCCGCACCCAGCCGGGAAGAAAGGAAAAATGTGCTTTCTGGCGGAATGCTTGATGGAATCGGGGAGTGGCCCAGCAGATCCCCGGGGGAGCAGCGGGACGTGGCTTTTCCTGCCCTGCTGCCTTGGAGTTCCACCCCAACAATCCATCGGCTCCCAATACCGCCCCGGGCAGCTCGTTTTTCCAGGACACCCTCCCGTCACATCCCTGCTCTCTCTCAGCTCACTGGCCGGTTTTATTTTAAAAACCGAATTACCCAACACTGACCCTCCCCCACCCACCTCAGTTTGTCCCCAAAAACCCACAGAGACTGCAGGAAAATTCTGCCCCTGAGCTCCCTCAGGGCTGGGAATTCTGTCCTTTCCTCAGCTGCCTCCAGAATTTGGGTTTGGGAAGGAAATTCCTCTTGGAATTGTTGATAATTCCTCAAATTTATTTTAATTTTAAGCAGTCAGGGTTACTTCAAATTGCCTTTATCCTTGTCCTGGGAAGCCTCATCTCACCCAACACCTCCTGCTCCTGCACCACATTCCCACCCCCATTTCATGCCAGAGATGGAATTAGCATTAGATGGATTAGAGGAAAACACAATTCCTCAGATCCCAAATCCAGCTGGAATTTAGTGGAATCCACCACCACCCTTTTCTCACATCCAATCCTCCACCTTTCTACTTTTTTAAGGAAAAATGCTGGAGCTTCTTTAGGGTTTCAGAGGCACTCCAGCACCCCCATGGGAAAACCCAAAGGTGGCCAAATTCCATGGAAATCACCCTGATTTGGGTGGGAAATGCTCCAGCCCCCCGCCATTATCACCTTCCAGTGGATTTGGGTATCCCTTGGACCCCCAAGCTGGGACTTTGTGGGAAAACAAAGCACTCCTGGCCTGAAATCCAGACAATTCCAAGGCATGGGAAGGATCAGAGAGCACCCCTGGCTCTCCTACTCCTGAGTTACTCCTTTAGTAGCATTTGAGATGTGGAGGTCGATGAAAAGAGGCCCCAGCCTGGCAGGGAAAAGCAGAACAGATGCATCCACAGCCTGGCTTGGCCTTTTTTTCCATCTTTTCCATCATTTTGCCCTTTTTTGCCCGGTGGGATTCATCCCTCTGCTGCTCCCAAGCTGTTTTTTCCAGGATGGATTCATGCCTTGACAGGTTTGGAATTTAAAAGTCCAACTCTACAACAAAAAGCAGCAAATAAAATCAGTAACAAGCATGGCTGACTGAAAAAACCATAGAAGATCATTTGAAAAAAGACTCTGAATTCAGGAATTTCCACATTGCAGGGAAAACCAATCCATTCCCTGGAAAGGTTTTGCTGGCCCTGCTGGAGTTTTGTTTTAAAAGCAATAAAAAAATGCTACCAAGGTGGGCCAAGGTCTTTGCTTGCTCCTGATCCGAGGGAAAAATGAGGGGAAAAACCCCAATTTAATCCCAGTAGATGTAAAATCCTCACTTTTCCCATTAAAACCTGGGAACTGCAGCTGCCTGTGGTGCCCCTCCGGTCTCACTGAAATGTCAGGGCCTTGCTCTGCACAACCAGCAAAAAGCACCAACAGGAACCCTGGAATAGATAAATTCCCTCTGATTTATTCCCACACAAACCCCAGGATTGCAGCAGGACAAAACCAGCGACAGAAATCCTGGGCAAAGTTAAATTTAAATTGAATTATTTTCACTTCTCCCACAGAAGAAGCAGGCCAAGGGTTCCAGGCCCACCCCAGGCAGGTGCTGCACTCTCCCAGGAACAATTCCTTCCCAAAATTCCAGGAAATCTTCCCTCTTCCCACCCTGTTTTCTAGACATTTAAGCCAACCCCAGCACCTTCAGAATAAATTGTATTTTTGCAAAGCCTTTACATTTACAGGGAACACAATAAGGTCACTGCTGAAGGAACTCCAGCAGTGGCTGCTCCCAGCTCCAACATTCCCCCAAATAAACCAGGATTTGCCCTGGCTCCACTTGGTTCTGTCTGCAGTTTGGGAGAGGTTTATCCATGTAAACCCAGGAAGTTCCCCAGCCAATGGATATGGGGAAAATTCATTATTTGCACTCTTAATATTCCCACTGCTCACTGATTTTTCACTCACTTCTCACATATTCCCCTTTTTCCCATCAGTATTTTCTCATTTTACTGGAATTTCTCCTCAAGGAAAATTCCTATTTAAAGAACAACACAGTTCCATGAATATTTCTTTAATGGAAATAATTTGGGCCTAAGCAGCAGTTTAGCAGCTGGAGAAAACAAATGGAGTTATTTTAAGCCCAGCTTTTGTGCTGCAGTTCAAGCCTAATTTCATTTCATAATAAAGCCAAACTCTTATCATACTTGGAGAAATATTTGGATGACTTTCCCAAATTTTAATCTAATTCCTGCCAATTTATTTTGAAGGCTTAATTTCAATTGTCCCAACACGCAGCAGTATCCAACCTGGAATTGCACATCCAAACTGTGGGAGGATCCCACACCAAAAACTGCTGGGAACAGCCAGAAATCTCTGATTTTATCTCAGTGCCTCAGTTCCCACTTGTCCAACAGCACAAAAAAATAACAGCAACCACCTCTATAAAACTTAAATAATAAAAACAATGAGGTATTAGAGGGAAAATTAGTATTTCAATTACTTAGGAACAAAAGAATGCATGGAAGTGCTGGATTTAAATGCAAATTGTTCACTCGGTTTAAGAGTGAAAAAAACTCCTGCAGAGATGAATTTTGTGATATTTTTTTATTTGATCTGGACGCATTTTGTTGGAAGAATAAATGTGGGAGTTTAGACTTAAACTGTTGGGACTCTGTGTCCTCATTAAGCACTAATTGCTCCTGTTTATCTGGCCAACATTTTTCTGCAGGAGAAGCTTTCCAAAATTCTTCTTTTCTCCTTTAAATCATCCCAGTACTTGTCTGAATAAAAGGAAGGCTTCAATTCTATTTTGGATTCATTTTGATTTAACCCCATGACTGAACCAAAATTCTCTGGGCACTGGAAGCCAAAATCCCAGGAGGAAATGGGATGTGTTTCTCCAGGAGGAAGTGGATGTTCCCCTAAAAACCATCCCAGTTGTCACAGCTCTCCATCAAAGCACCTGACTGGGGACAAAGTGGTTTTTGGGAAAAGAGGATTCTGCCACAAAGGGTGACCTTCAGATTTTTGGGGAGCAGCCACCAGTGGCTTTGAACAGGGTAGAGCTCAAAAAACCAGGAAAAGGGGATTAAGCTGATTTGGGAATTGCAGCCAGACCTGTATCCATATCCCACCAAAAGCCCTCACAACCCTTTAACTCCAAAGGGTGGAGCCAGGCTGGGAGAGCTGGGAATGCTCCCCTGGAGAGGGGAAGGCTCCAGGGAGAGCTCAGAGCCCCTGGCAGGGCCTGAAGGGGCTCCAGGAGAGCTGCAGAGGGACTGGGGACAAGGGATGGAGGGACACGAGCCAGGGAATGGCTCCCACTGCCAGAGGGCAGGGATGGGTGGGAGATTGGGAATGGGGAATTCCTGGCTGGGCTGGGATTGCCAGAGCAGCTGGGGCTGCCCTGGATCCCTGGCAGTGCCCAAGCCAGGCTGGACAGCTGGGACAGTGGGAGGGGTCCCTGCCATGGGATAATCCTTAACATCTGCTCCAGCCCCAGCTATCCTCACATTCCATGAAGTTCAGACCCACATTTTTCTCTCTCCCTGTGGCCCAAGAAAATCCAGGCCCCAGGGCAGGAAGGGCTTCTCTCCACTCCTTGCCCACACCCTCAACTTTCATTCCCTTAGGGGTGGGAAATTTGCCAAATCCCAACATCCCCCTCCACCTGCAGCCCTCAGAGTTTTTTTGGGATGAGCCTTAAACCCTTTTCCATGCTCAATGCAGCACTGGAATGGGGCAATAGGACCTAAAAGCTCCAAATTACACAGAATTTGGAGGGCCTGGAGCTGGGGAGCCCCAAAGGTGTTGGAATGTGATTCAATCCCACATTTCCCCCCCATTCCTGCTCCATTGAATCCCAATTCTGGGGCTTCACATGGAAAAGGGATTTGTGTCCATCTCTTATCCATGGCTTTATTGGACTGAGGGTTACACAACACCACAGCCTCATAAAACACAATCAGCTCTGGAAAATGCTTTTCCTGCCTTCCAGCCCATGGCACAAATCAGATTTCAGGGATAAGATCCAGCCTGGCTTTATGAGGAGAAAGGGCATTAAACCAGGACTAAAATAGGAACCACGCCACCCGTAGGTTTATGTGGAGAAAGGATTGGGATGTGCTTTAAAAAACACTTCAAATATCTTCCCTTTCACTGTAATTCTCCAGTCCAGGGGAAATCTGGGATCAGCAGCAGGAGGTTGCCCAAATACACAGACAGGTGAAGCGTCTGCCCACAAAAAGCTGCTCAGACCTGGCAGCTTTCCCAGAGGTCGGAATAAATCCTTCAAAAATTGTCAGCCGAGGCACAAAGGGCAGACAGAGGAAGGAGAAGGAGATAATAACAAGAAAAATTTGCTTTATTGAAGCTGTCTCTGCTAAAGAGGAAATGATGCCTCGAGGGCAGGAGAGCTTTGAAACACAAACTTCTCCTTGAACAGACTTCTCCATGTTTTCCAGCCAGAGCAGCAGGAAAAGCCAGACCAAGGGAATTGTTACAGCTGAAACATTCCAGCTTAAACATTCAGGGAAGGGCCCAAGTGTTCTCCTGGATCCCTGGCAGTGCCCAAGGCCAGGCTGGAGCAGCCTGGGACAGTGGGAGGGGTCTTGAACATCTTTTCCAGCCCCAGCTATCCCAGCATTCCATGAAACCTAAACCCAGATTTTTCTCTCTTCCTGTGGGTTTGTGGCCCAGGGAAATCCAGGCCCCAGGGCAGGAAGAGCTTCTCTCCACTCCTTGCCCACTGCCCACATTCCCACCTTTTGTTTCCTCAGGGCAGGGGTGTCCTGAGGGATTTAAGATGGGATTTAAGTTCCCTGGGATTCTGGGATTTACAAAAGCCCCATGCCCAGACCAGACCCCTCCAGTCTGACCAGTCCAACTCATGTCCTGAACTGGCCTTTTGCCCAAACCATCCCATCCCTGAGCAATTTTTGGTGTTGCTCTGAGGGCAGAGGTTCCCCATCCCTTCTTTCCCCACCTGAGAGCTGAATTTCTGCCCTGAATTCCCACTTCCAGCTAAACCAAACCCACAGCCGAGCCAGGAGCATTTTCCAAGAGATCTGCAGAGCACAAAAAGAGATTTATTTTGGATAAATCCCCGTTTCCTTCCCAGCTCTCTAAAACGAGAGCGAGGCAGAGCAAGCACAGCTTGGATTTGAAGTGAATTTTTCTCCACATGCTCTGGAATAGGATCCTGGGAATAAAACCAATAGCAGAACAGGCAGCTCTCACTGCACCCCCAGGATTTGATTTACTGTGGAGCTTTAGCACTTCCATAGCTGAGAAAATACAGAAAAATGTGTAAATACAACTCAATATTGCACCACGCAGCAGCAGCCCCGAGCGTGCTGTGAGAGCTGCAGCTCCTTTGGAATTGCCCTGCTGGGAGAGGCCTGGAGATGGAGATTTATTCCTGTCACTCCAGGATTTCCATCTGGGAGAAGAAAAGGCAGGATTGGAGGTGCTGTGATAAGCAGCTTTTTGTCCTGACTTCTTTATTGTTTTGGGAGGGAATAAACAGAGCCAGGGCTTGTTTTCTGGATTATAATTTGACATTTTCTTGCTAAAAAATTGATTTATTTCAAATCACTCCGTGCACCTTGGAACCTTTCCATTCCTGGAGAGATTTGCTTGTTAATGGCATTCCCAAACATTCCCCTCATGGAATGTTCACCCTGTCCTGTTTAAATGGCGAGGTGATCCTTGAGCTCTTCAAATCCAACAAATCACCACAAAATAGCAGAGCCAGCAGTGAAATGCCACTAAAACTCCTCCTCAGCCTTCTGCTGAACATTCATTTCTCAGATTGTCAGCAATTATGGGCAGCCAGACATATTTAAACCCAAATTCAAGCCTGGTTTGACTCCTCTGACACCTTCCAAATCAGAAATCTCCATCCCACATCCTTCTAGGATTTTCCTCCCTGCCAGAACTTCTTCAGCCCTTCCAAATCACTCAGCATTGTCCCAGGGAATGTTTCACAATAATTATTTGACATTTACAGTCAGGGAAGTGGGTTTGCCTCAGGGCTGTTCCAGGCTCTCCAGGCAGCCAGGGGCAACCTCAACCATGGTGGAGGAAACAGGGAAAAGGGAGTTAGGAACATCCAGGGACAAGGAACAGAACTCCATGGTGTGACAGCCACCAGGACAAGGAATAAAATTCCATGGTGTGACAGCCACCAGGACAAGGAATAAAATTCCATGGTGTGATGGCAAACGGGACGAGGAATAAAATTCCACAGCATCCATGGAATCAGATGCAAAATCATCAAGGCTGGAAAAGCCCCCCAGGATGGAGCCCAAGCATTGCCAGCACTGCCCCATGTCCCTCCCAGTGCCACATTCCCACAGTCTGGAAATCCTTCCAGGGATGGGAATCCAGGGCTGGAGAACCCTTTTGGGAACACAGTATTCCCAGCATTGCCCCATGTCCCTCCCAGGGCCACATTCCCACAGTCTGGAAATCCTTCCAGGGATGGGAATCCAGGGCTGGAGAACCCTTTTGGGAACGCAGCATTCCCAGCTGGCAGGGAAGGAAGGAGGGAGGCAGGATCCCTGTCCAGCCTCAGACAGCCCCACAAAACCCAGGAGCTGAGGGGGCAGCTTCATTCCAGGATAACAACTCCAGGAGGGAGCAGAGCTGCATTTTGGACACAAATTGGGGCTGGCAAATGCTGTTTTGAGAGCCTGGCCTGGCAGCTCGGGGCCTGCTGGGCCTTCAGCTGTTCCCTGCTTTCCTGGCATTCCCAGGTTTTTAAAGGCCTCCCTGGCACCGTTCCCTCCATCCTTCACCTTTGGAGACACTCCCTGGGGCTCCTGGCACAGCTGCTGCCAGGACAGAGCCAGGACAGCTCTGAACACCCAGGGAAAGGCAGAAATGCTGTCCCAGAGCAGCTGGGGCTGCCCCACGGTGGGGCCACCCCAAATCCCCCTGGATGGGACCCCAGCACTGGGCACCCAGCACTCCCTGCCCATCCCAGCCCAAATATTTCATTTTTCCAGGGGATTCAGAGGGATCAGACCCAGCAGGATCTCCAGGGGAGGAAGAGGCTGACTTTGGTCAGATAAACAGCCCCAGAGCTCAGGGGCAGCGGGAACAGCTGCCCCATCCCTCCCTTCATGTCCTCAGACACCTGGCCATAAAAACCTGGGATTGGGGCCAGAAAAATGGGAGTGAAATGGTTCTGACCATTAATCCCATCCCCTTCCACTATCCCAGTGCTCCAACCTGGCCTTGGACACTCCAGGGATCCAGGAGCAGCCACGGCTTCTCTGGGAATCTGTGCCAGGGCCTCACCTCCCTCAGTGGAAAAACCTTTCCTTACATTTAAATTTTCTTATCTCTGAAAAGATTCCACTCCAGAATATTAATTGGATTAATTACAGTTATCTCAGCCAAACAGATATTTAATTACAGAATTAAAGATCCGTAAACCCACCAGCATTCCCAGTGTTTTATTTAGCATTCCTTTTAATTAGAGAGAGGGGTGGGGGAGTTATTGATCATGGAATGATGGAATGGTTGGGACATTAAAGCTCAAAATTCCAGCCCTGCCAGGGACACCTTCCACCATCCCAGGCTGCTCCAACCTGGCCTTGGCACAACAATCTGGACTGAAAGGTGGAATCCTGAGGGCTGGGGCTCATCCCACATTTGTGATAACCCAGGACAGAGTCCCTGCAGGATCCCAGCAGCAATCCCTGGGAATGGGGAATGCTCCAGCCCTCCCACCCCCACCCTGAGCTGCCCCAGGTGCCAGGGGATTATCCAGAACATTCCACTGCTCTCCCACTCCCAATGAAAAATTCATGGCTTATTCCTGGTATTTGTTTTTCATCTCCTGTTTTGTCATAAAATAAATTCCACCTTGGATTCATTTCAAAGCTTTGCATCTTCAGGGCAATGGGGGAAGATCAATTTGCCTTTTTTTCCCTGGGAAAAAATACCCAAAAAGCTGCTGAAGAATCCAATTAACTTGGGAAACTTCCTGTCACTGGAGATGATGGAAGTGAAAATGGGAATAAATGCAGCTGGAGTGGCAAAGGCTCCTCTGAGTGCATGGAGCACAGAATCCATCACCTTGTTCCTGGAATCTTCCAGAGTGCTTTCTCTGCTCCATGCACCCCCCATCCCCCAAAATGCTCCCTGGCCAGACCCACATCCAGGTGGGAATTTCCAGCAGGGATTTGCCAGCAGGGACATTCCTGCCTCATGTTTGATATCAAATAGAAATCCCAATAAAACCCCATCCCAGGCAGAATTCCTATGGCAGCTCTGCTTCTTTCCCTGTTTATTGTTCCTTGGATTCAAATCCTGGTTTATTGCACCCTAAAAGTGCCAAAAGGATTCCTGGGAAGCTGCAGGAGCAGGCAGAGGGAACTGCAGAATTCCCATTCCCCCAGGATTTTTGCACTTAGGAAACCTGGGAACAATGCTTTGTTTCCATGGTCCTTTTATCCCTGGGAATTTCCTGGTGAAAAAGTTCCAGCAGACACAAGGATGGTTTCATTAAGACAAATTATTCCCAATTTCTGTAATAATCCAGGTTTTGTGCAATACCAGGAGGATAAAAGCAACAATTTCTCACCAATAACAACTTACTTAGAGACTTTAATTCCAGAGAAATCCTAAAGAAATAATCCCAAATTTTAAATCCATGGAATATCCTGAGCTGGAAGGATCCCACAGGATCATTTTCCAACTGCTGGCTCTGCACAGGACATCCCAACAATCCCACCCTGTGTCTGGCAGCATTGTCCAAACATTCCTGGAACTCCAGCAGGGAAAATCCAGCAGGACTCTGTTAGACCACAGAATCCAGCCTCAAACCCAAAGCACACCAGGCAGAGCCTGAATTTTGGGATTCATTCATGCAGGGACCAACTCAATTCCCAGCATTTTTACTCCACCCTGGGAATTTCTGTTGGGAGAGGAGGAATCTCCTTTCCTCACCTGCATCCAGGGGTCACTGGGTGCTTCCCAGGGCTCCTCAAGGAGAGGGGAAAACAAATCCCAGCAGGAATACCAGGAAAAGGACACTGACCTCTAAAAATTCCAAGACTGATTTAATTATTAATATCCAACAGCTCCCACTGCTTCTTTCCCACCCCATTTCAAAGTTCTGAGCAGGAATTCCCCGAGCATACACCTCCACTCAGATTTTTCCAGCTTCTGAGCAGGATTTAAAGGGAAAATCTTCTGGGAATATCCTGATTTCAGCTTGTCTGGGCTGACTTCCATGTGCTCATTAAAATAAAAAATCTCAGAATAAGAGCTGCTGGCTCCCTACTGAGGGGGTGGATTCAGATCCACATCCCTCCAGCCCTGGAAAATTGACACCACCGAGGCTCCAAGCATCCATCCCAAATTACCTCGTGAATCATTTTCCCCTTCTGGGGAAAAAAAAAAAAGGAAAAAAAAGGAAAACAAGCAGCAGCTCCCTGGTTATTTTGTGTTTTGTCTCATTTCACCATTGCCACCTGCTGAGGGATATTTTATGCTCCATTTCTTCCACTCTGACTTTTTCCAGGTGGGAATAAAATGTCATTTCTTTTCTTCAGGACTGGGAGGCCTTTGGGCTTTGTGCTGGGTGAGGGTACTCATGGAATGGGAAGAATGGGAGCAGGAATGAGGCCCAAGGAGCTGGAAAATCCCTCCCTTCGTGTCACCCCAAATCAGGGATCAGCTGCTCCAGGATTTCAGGAGAACAGCGCGGAAAAATAATGGGATTTGTAGGAAGAGGCTTTGCCAGGAATGTGACATCCCAGACAGGGATTTTAAAGGATGTGACCAGCCCAGGATCCCCCTGCAGCCCTGGATTCATTCCCCCTTTTTGTGGGAGCAAGGATTTCTCCTGCTATTCCACGGAGCACAGCTCTGAGCTGCTCTGCCTCCCCTTCATTCCCAGTGATGGATTTGATGCCTGAAGCCCAATTTTCTCCTTTTTTTTGGCCTCCTCCCAAGCCAAACCCCAGCCCTGCTGTCACTTCCCTCATCACCTCGCAGGAATTATTGCAGCTGCTGCAAATGCCCCGGGATGCAGCCACAGCTCCCTAAAACCTCCCATCCATCTTTCCAAAGGAAAACTAATGGCTTTCCCACCCCCTCCAGCCATTCCTGCCTCCAACACTCCGGAGCATCTTTTATTTAACAGCAGCAACCACGGTGCCCCTGCTGGGCAGAGGATCAGAGAGCAGAGGAGAAGAGAGGCTGGGGGGGATCTGTGGGATAGCAAATCCATTCCTGCTCTTCCCATTAAAGCTGTTCCCTCCAGGATATCCCAGAGCACAGGGAAGGAGGCTCGGGGTGTTTTGGCAGAGCAGAGGAGCTGGCACTGCTTGGCCACTCAACCAAATCCCAAATTAATCTAATCCCAGCCAGGACAGCTTTGTCTCTCCCCATTCCTGGTGCTGCTAACATCTGGGCATCTCCCTCTGGAGACAAATTTGGAGGAAGAAAAGACAATTTTCCTGCCTAAATTCCTCCAGTTTTTCCAGCTCCTGGCTCCAGCAGGATGAAGCAGAGGAGGTGAAAAAGACAAATCCTTTTAATTCACCTGAGGCTCAGAGTAGTCAAATCCTTCTGCTTGCACCTGGATCTTGGAATATTCTGGCTATTCCTGCCTAAATAATCCCATTCTCAATGGGCAGGGTTAAGGGCTTGGCTGAGTTTTTCTGGGATAACCCCAGAGCCTCATTTTCCCTCTCTGGGCTCCTGGAATCACAGTTTTCCTTGCCAAACAGAAGGAAAAGTGTCCACTCCAACTCTGGCACCCCAAACAGAGCCTGCTGCTAAAAAGGAATCCCAAATCCGTCATTTTCATGGGATCAAAGTTGGAAAAGGGCCCCAAGATCCCCAAATCCATCCCCAAACCAAACCCCTCCTCTCAGCTGAGCCATGTGGGCTCAGAATTAGCACAGGAGAAGGCTCTGGACCCTGCAAACTCAGAGTAATTTTAATTGGGAGCTAATTAAGGGTGTGAGTGACAGCACAGATGGGAGTCAGCAGAGCTGAACCTTTGGAATTTAAACCTCCCAACAATTCAGCCCTCAGCAGGTGGGAGATAAGGCTGGAAATCAGAGCAGGTGAAGGCAGAGGGACCAGAGGGAAATGACAACTTGGGACATCTCAAGGAGCCTGGAATTTTTAGGGATTTTACATAGCCAGGTAGTAAGGAAAAGGACTCACCCTCAGGAATGGATATTTTTTAACTTCCTTGGATTTTGCACAAACCCATCACTTTTTGCCATGGTTTGTGACTGAACAAAACCTCCTACACCCGCCTCCTGCTTCTCTTGGGACTGCCAAGGACATCTGGAGAGGAGATTTGGGAACAACCCCATTCCCAGCTCTCCTCCCCTTGTCCTGGGCTCAGCACTCCCCCCATGGATCGTGCCCCCTCTCCTGCTCCACTCAGGCAACCCCTGTGTTCAAATCCAGGGATTTTTGGCACTCAGGGAGCAGCTTTGGGAGGGTCCAAGGGTCCATTTTGCTGAGCCACCGACAGCAAATCACCCCCAGTTTTATCATCTCAATCCATTTTCACTCCCATATGGAAAAAATATGATTTTAAACCCAGGAAGTCACTGAAGTCTCCTCCCTGACCTTCAGCCAAATCCGTATTTCACCTTTCCCTGGGAGCACAAATGACCCACAGATCCTTTCCCACCCCCTCCTGCTCACATTCCTGCCCTTCCACCCCTGGTTTTTGAAGTGGGGAAGCTTTGTGTTCCAGCAGAGGAAGGATAAATGTCAGGGATTCATTGCTATGGGAGATAATGGAGAAAAAATAACAGCCAGGAAGCAGGCTGGGATGCTTTCAGGAATGCAGGAAAACATTTAGGGAAGGCTCCAGGGAGAGCTCAGAGCCCCTGGCAGGGCCTGAAGGGGCTCCAGGAGAGCTGCAGAGGGACTGGGGACAAGGCATGGAGGGACAGGACCCAGGGAATGGCTCCCACTGCCAGAGGGCAGGGATGGGTGGGAGATTGGGAATGGGGAATTCCTGGCTGGGCTGGGATTCCCAGAGCAGCTGGGGCTGCCCTGGATCCCTGGCAGTGCCCAAGGCCAGGCTGGCACCCTGGGATAGGGGAGGTGTCCCTGGGGATGGAATGGGATGGGATTTAGGATCCCTTCCCACCCAAACCCAACAGTTTGGAGTTCTACCAAATGCTGGATTGATCCAACAGAGTAAATCCATGGAATCAGGATGAGTGCAATTAGAACCCAACAAACCTGGAAATTCCCAGTGATTTGGCCATGCTGTTATTTAAACAGCATTCCTGTGCTCTGGCAGCACACTCAGATATAAATTCCCAATTTCCCGTGACAACTTTATGATTTTCACAAGAATAATTTCATAGTTCCCAGTGAACTCCTCCATGAGGACCCCCCAGTCTGGAGCAGCGTGGAATTAATCCCAGTTTTATCTTTTGGAACATCAAAGCTCATTTTCCACCTCTGCAAGGGTACAGTTTGTGAGGGAAGACAAAAAGGGGAATTTCATTGTGTGATAACAGCAAAATCTCTGCATGGAGAGATCCAACCCTAATGGGTTTCATCTGCATTCCCAATTAATCTTGCCTCGTTATCTGCCCATTAATTACCAGGCATCAACCTTTAAAGTACAGCAAGGAGTGGAAAAGAATCCCCCATGGAGGCTACAGAGCACCTCAGAAATGCCAGGGGTGGGTTGGATATAAATCAACTGAAGTTCAGGGGAGACCTCTCAAACCTGCCCAACCATGGGCTCAGAATTCCCGGGGTCAGTGTGGAGTGACCTGGGCACATCCCAAAGATTGGGGTGCTGACACACACATTTATCTCACAAAAAACCCCAAAACACAGACCCCTCTGGGTGGCTTCTCCCCACCCTGCTTGCCTCACACCTCACTTCCAACCCAGTGCAGCCCCCAAACTGATTATTTTTCAAACATGCAAATGTTCAAGTGTTCACAAGTATCCCATAAATACCCCTAAATATCCAATATCCTAAATAGCCAATAAATGTCATCGCTTCTGGGTCCTCCAAAGGCAGAACGAGTCACCAAATTCTGACTGAATTAATAAAAAGGGCAACAACAGCCTCAAATTATAATTCCCACCCTCAGCAGGGAATTTGAAACTGCTCTCAGAGCTTGGTGGGCAGAGTTAAACTCAGAAAGACAAAAAAAGGGAGAGCCAGGATAGAATTACTCGGGAAAAGAAGGGCTAAACTGGGCATGTCCCCAAGATTTGGGCGCTGACACGCATTTATCTCACAAAAACCCCAAAACACAGACCCCTCTGGGTGGCTTCTCCCCATCCTGCTTTCCTCAAACCTCGCTTCCAATCCACTGTGCATTCCAAACTGCTCATTTGCCAATTAACATCCATAAATATCCAACAAATAACCACAAACACCCAATTAACACCATCACACCCAACAGCAGAACCAAAGCTGTACCTTTGCTGGTCCTCAAGGCCAAATCCCACAGGAACACCCCAACTCCTCCTCCCACCTCCAAGCTCATTTATATCCTGGCAGTTACTACCAGGTGTAGCTGCTCATCCCCCAACCACTTCCCTAAAAAGCTGGCAGGAGAGCTGGGAACGGGCTTATTCCTAAATAGCCTGGGAGGAGGATTTTGGGATGGAATTCCCAAAATGAGGACGGGCTGGAATTCCCAGAGCAGCTGTGGCTGCCCCTGGATCCCTGGAAGTGTCCAAGGAGCAGCCTGGGGGGGTGGAAGGCGTCCCTATGGAATGGGATGGGCTTTAAAGTCCGTGCCCCAAATAATTTCGGGATTTTATGGAAACAGTGCCTGTACTCACTCACCAAAGCACAAACCAAAAAATCCCCTTTCCCTCGGGGAGCAGCAGCTCCCTCCTTCAGCGTGGAGATCCTGCTGTTCCTGCTGCTGCTCCTGCTGCTGTCCCTTCCCAGAGACCACCCCTGTCCCCATTCCCATCCCAAAGGGCAAATCCCAATCCCAACCCCAAAGCCCCGCTGTTCCGCCGTGACTGGCTGCTCGTTAGCGTGGCTGCTCGTTCATTAGCAGCCCTGCTCATTAGCAGCCCTGCTCGTTCATTAGCAGCCCTGCTCATTAGGGGCTGATCGGGGACCCGCAGTGGGCTGGGCTTGGGGGCTGGCGGCGCTGGAGCCGCAGGACGGACGGACGGATGGACACAGACACACACACAGACACAGACAGACGGACAGACAGACGGACGGACGGACAGACAGACACACAGACACGGACGGACGGACAGACAGACACAGACAGACAGACACAGACACAGACAGACAGGCGGACAGACAGACACACAGACACAGACGGACGGACGGACAGACAGACACAGACAGACAGACACAGACACAGACAGACAGGCGGACAGACAGACACACAGACACAGACGGACGGACGGACAGACAGACACAGACAGACAGACACAGACACAGACAGACAGGCGGACAGACAGACACACAGACACAGACGGACGGACGGACAGACAGACACAGACAGACAGACACAGACACAGACAGACAGGCGGACAGACAGACACACAGACACAGACGGACGGACGGACAGACAGACACAGACAGACAGACACAGACACAGACAGACAGGCGGACAGACAGACACACAGACACAGACGGACGGACGGACAGACAGACACAGACAGACAGACACAGACACAGACAGACAGGCGGACAGACAGACACACAGACACAGACGGACGGACGGACAGACAGACACAGACAGACAGACACAGACACAGACAGACAGGCGGACAGACAGACACACAGACACAGACGGACGGACGGACAGANTTATTATATTTTTTTTATTATTATTACTATTTAATGTATATTTTATTTTATATTTATTATATTTACTTTTCTTGTATTTATATCTATTAATTAGTCTATTATTTTAATTATTATTTTAATTATTATTATTTAAATATTATTTTATTATATTTACTTTTCTTAATTTACAATTATTTTGATTATTTTGATTTTTTATCTTTATTACGTTTTTCTTATTTTTACTATGTTTATTATTATTATTACTATTTATTTTTATTTTATTTCATGCATTTTCTTTTATGATATTTGTATTTATTTTTATTATTTTGATTTTGATTGTTTTTATATCATCACAACAATTCCAAAGCTACAGCTAAAGCAGGATTCTGCTGTTCTACGTTCATATTCAGATATAATTGGATACAGAAATTCATTTAAATTTCAATTGTTCATGGAAATATCCGGGTTTAGCACAGGGGAAGTCTGGGCAAACTCCTCCGAGTCTCCAAGTGGCACAGAGCATTCCCAGGGCCTCAATAATCCATTAGGAGCTGCTCTGGGCTTTGATCCAGGCCAGCAACTCCTGTTGGGCGGCCCAAAGCCCACCGGGCCATTCCTCGCGGATCACAGCTCCGAGGAGGTGGCAGATCCCGAGGTTTTAGTGAGGAATTGAAGCCAGCAGCTCTCTGAGCTGCTCCCAGGACATTCCCAGCTTCCTGGAGAGGAAGGAGGCGGAATGAAGGCCAGCCCTAATAGCTCGTTAAGCCCAGCAGTGAAAAAGGCCACAGATGGAAAATAAGTCGTCCTAAGCCGATCCGAGTGCAAAGATCCTTTCTGGGATCAAGGATATCCTTACGTAATTCCACGGAGCTCAGGAAATCCTTCCCTGGCTGGGCTTGCACGAGCTGCTGAGAGCAAAGCAAACGTTTCCTTCCCACAGGGATCCCGTGGGGGATGATCCCACCCCATAGGGAATGATCCCATCCATGGGGGATGATCCCATCCATGGGGGATGATCCCATCCATGGGGGATGATCCCAGCCATGGGGGATAATCCCAGCCATGGAGGAATGATCCCATCCATGGGGAATGATCCCACCCCTGGGGAATGATCCCATCCATGGGGGATGATCCCACCCCATGGGGAATGATCCCATCCATGGGGGATGATCCCACTTCATGAGGGAATGATCCCACTTCATGAGGGAATGATCCCACTCAGATCCCAGCCATGGGGGATGATCCCATCCATGAGGAATGATCCCACCCCTGGGGGAATGATCCCATCCAAGGGGGAATGATCCCAGCCATGGGGGATGATCCCAGCCATGGGGGATGATCCCAGCCATGGGGGATAATCCCAGCCATGGAGGAATGATCCCACCCCATGGGGAATGATCCCATCCATGAGGAATGATCCCATCCAAGTGGGAATGATCCCAGCCCTGGGGGATGATCCCAGCCCTGGGGGATGATCCCACCCCTGGGGGATGATCCCACCCATGGCCCCATCACAGATTCAGGCACGGCTCCCCAGTTTGGGATTTGGCTGCTGGGAACTGGGACAAGCCCTGGATCAGCAGCTGTGCCAGGCTGGCTCCAGGCTGGGAATTGTGGGGTGGATTTTCCATCAGCTCTGCTTCCCATGGAGGGTTCCAAAGGTCACCCTGGAGGTCTTTTCCAACCCTAACAATCCTGAGATTCCCAGGGATTCCGAGTGCAGGATCCAGGCAAGGAGTCAAGCTCTTACAGGACATCCACTGATTGCAAAGACATTTTAAATTCCTTATTTAAGGGGAAAATTAACCCAAAATGTCACATTAATACAGAATAAATTCCAAAATATCCTGTTAATACACATATATGAAATTCCAAAATATCCTGTTAAAACCAATGTATGAAATTCCAGAATATCCTTTTAAAACAGATCTATGAAATTCCAAAATATCCTATTTACACAGATACATTAAATTCCAAAGTTTCATATCAATCCACTTCTATTTCAATTTTATATTTACATATACTGTGTATATATTATATTTCCATATAAAGGTATATTAGTGGATTTAAATCATTCATCCCAAAGATTTAAAATTCCAAGCACGTGCCCAAAATCCCTGGAAGTGTTTGTTTCCCCCCACTGGAATATCCAGGCTGGATGAAGCCCCACAGGAGCCCATTAACCCCACAAATAATAAACATCAGGACGATGGGGAATGGCTGGGGAAGCAGGGCAGGCACTGGGGGATTCCATGCCAGGCACACAGCCCGCACAGCAGGAGGATTTCTCAGCAAAATGCGGGATTTTCGGGAGCTTGGAGCAGGACAGGGATCCTCCTGGGAGTGGGACATGCTCTGAGAAGGGACCCACGTTCCTGCCCTGTCCCTGGCAGTGCCCAGCCAGGACTGGGAGCAGTCTGGGACAGTGGAAGGTGTCCCTGCCCGTGAGCCAGGTTCCGACCCACCCCAGGATTCTGGGATTCCCTGGATTATTAATTCAATGAATCACCCAGCAGAGAGCGGCCTCTGTGACGGTTGCATCACAAGAATAACACAACTCACACACGGTGTTCCAGCATCCCAACAGGAACAGGAAAAGAGAACTTTATTTTTCAGACCTCAACATTTACAGAATTCCAAAAGTGACAGTGGATTGGAGGATGACATTGCCACCTCTCCAACCACACTGGTCAGACCGACAGTCCATCAAAATTCTCCTCCTACAGAGAAGAATGCAAACAATCATTATTGACATGAAAGTGTGTGAGAAACCCCATTACAAGAATGCAAACATCAGAAGGCTTAGAACATCTCAAAAGACCAGGGCGACAGGCCTCAAATATTTGTTTGATTTGTGGATCTTTAAAATTCCGAGTTTGACCCGGGTTTCCAAATCCAGACCCCGCACTGAGCAGGATCCTGCACTCTGCAGGCCATGGGAATGGCCTGGAGGAGCCTTTTCCCAAAGGGAATGTTCCTCCCTTGCCTGGAGAGAGTTTTTCCCCCAAAAGAGCCACAATCCATGATTTTCTCCCTCGGCGTTGCTGTCTCACTGCCGTGTCCCTCTGCTGCTGCTCCTCACATGCAGGAAGCGCTCCCTGGGCTGAGGGATGGAATTGCGGGAAGGAAATCCCAGCGTCGCCATCCCGGCCCCTTTCCTCCAATTCCCGTTAGCTGAGACCCCGTTCGTTCCCTGCCGGCAGATAAATCCCAGCCTCCCCTGTCCAGGGAGCTCTTCCCTGCCCTTCCAGGCTCGGTGATTTCCGTGCTAAAACACTTTAAAAGCATTTCTGTCGTATCCATAAAATCTTCAGCCGTGCGTTCACTGGAATTCGGGAAAAGGGGAGAATTTAGGAAAAGCAGAGGGAGACTCTTTGAGAAAACAGATTTTCAGCTCTGCCTCCACGTGGATCCCTGGACGGGCTCCGGGATGCGGCGGCTGCTCCCAGGAGCCGGAGCTGCCGAGCCCATCCATCCCTTCCGACCCCCGCTCGCTCCTCCTCCCTGCTCATTAACAGCCCGGCGCTAATTGCCCGGCTGTTTGTCCTGCACAAAGCCGGGGTGCAGAGAGCCCCGAGCCCCCTCTCCTGCCGGGAGCAGCTCCCTGCCCTTGATCCTGGGCTCATCCCGGGGGAGGGAGCCGCTCTGCTTCCCCGGGATGCGCGGCAACATCTGGCAGGAGCCGCGACCTCGGCGCGGCCCAAGACGCCGCACATCTGGGCGCGATTTGTCCTGTCACCTCAGGACACATCTGGGCGCGATTTGTCCTGTCACCTCAGGACACATCTGGGCGCGATTTGTCCTGTCACCTCAGGACACGCACGTGGGAAGCGCCACGGGATGGGCGGGATGCGGGGGAGCCGGCCCGGAGAGGGACCAGGATCGAGGACACGCCAAGGGAACGGCGGGACAGCAGCGGGACCTCGGTTAGGGAAACAGCTCCTGGGGGCACGCTGGGAATTCCAGGGAATCCTCTGTGAGGACAGGCTGGGAATGGGAGTGGGAATGGGAATGGGAATGGGATTGGGAATGGGAGTGGGAATGGGAATGGGAATGGGATTGGGAATGGGAGTGGGAATGGGAATGGGAATGGGATTGGGAATGGGAGTGGGAATGGGAATGGGAATGGGATTGGGAATGGGAGTGGGAATGGGAATGGGAATGGGAGCACTGCCTGCTCCACGCCTGGGCTCTGCTGGATCTGATCTTTCCTGAGGGAACTGGGGAGCTTATCCCAGTGTGAGGGCTGCGTCACAAGAATAACACAACTCACACACGGTGTTCCAGCATCCCAACAGGAACAGGAAAAGAGCACCTTATTTTTCAGACCTCAGCATTTGTAGAATTCCAAAAGTGACAGTGGATTGGAGGATGGCATTGCCACCTTTCCAATCACACTGGTCAGACCAACAGGCCATCAAACTTCTCCTCCTACAGAGAAGAATGCAAACAATCATTATTGACATGAAAGTGTGTGAGAAACTCCATTACAAAAATGTAAACATCAGAAAGCTTAGAACATCTCAAAAGACAAAGACAACATCCCAGAAAAAAAGGGGGATCAGGAGGGACCCTCTCATTCCATAATTCCAAATTCCCTGGGGACAGCCAGGGGGGGTCGGGCTCTGCTCCCAGGGAACAGGGACAGGAGGAGAGGGAACGGCCTCAGGCTGTGGAGGTTTTGTTGGATATTGGGGAAATTCCTTCATGGAAAGGGTTTCCTAGCCCTGGCACAGCTGCCCAGGGCAGTGGTGGATTCCCCATCCCTGGAATTGTTCAAAACCTGTGGATGTGGCACTTGGGGACGAGGGGCAGTGGTGACCATGGTGGTGCTGGGTTGGACTCGATGATCTCCAAGGTCTTTTCCAACCCAAACAATTCCATGGCTCCGTGTTCTCCTCAGCAGTGATGGACAAGCAGCCATTCCCACCACCATGGCTGGAAGCGAAATTCCATCCCAGAATGATCAATTCCCACCTTGGGACCGGTGTCCTGGGTAAACCATCAGTTTTCCCAATGTCCATCTGGGAATATTTGAGCCTACAACCTCAGACCAGGCTGGAATTGTCCAGTGGGAGAACCTGGAAGTGCCCACAAACGTTCCTCAAAAACTTTCTTAGGGCATCCACACCCCACTAGCCAAAGTCTTTGGAGTTAAGCCGTGTGGCCTCCAGCCAGATTGCACTTTGTGGATATAATTCCAAGAATTTCCCATCAGGGAAGGGTTCAGCCTCAGTGTGGAAGTGACAGAGGTCACTTCCCTGCTGGGTTTGTCCTTCCTTGCCACTGGAATAAAGAGCAGCATTGAGGCTCTCCCATAAATCCAATATTTTAGATCCCTTTAAAATTCCCTGGGGATGGAGCAGCTGGAGGAGAGCAGCTGTGGGCTCATCCCCACCAGTCCCAGGTTCCACAGAGGAATGTGGAGATCCCAGCGGTGTGGAGAGCTCAGGGTTTGCTCTCCCACCTTCATCTCCATGAGATGCACAAATCCTCCAATTAAGTTGGCACCTGCCAGGATTTTCATAAATTCCCTGCTCCTGAAGTTGAGAAAAACTTGGAGAATGGCTCCAAATTTGTGCCAGGCTGAGGGTGACAAGTGGGGCTGAAGGAGCAGCAGGGACAGAGGGAGCCACGAGCTGCTGCATGGGACAAAGTGCCAGGAAACCCATCCCAAATGCTACCACTGCCCTTGAAGTTGGCTGGAATTGCTGTTCCTGGCTGAAATCAGGGATTGGTTTGGGGTATCCCAAAGAAATGATGGCCTGAAAGGGATGCTCCAGTCCCAGCCCCGCTCTCCGGGCGGCTCGGCTGCTCCAGACATGAACTGTTAACCACAGGCCAGGGAGAATCCGTTTGATTCTTTGGATAATCTTCCAATAAAGCCCAGATTTGGCTGGGAGTGCTCTCACTTGGTAGCAGAGGCTCCTAATTTGTGGCTAAACCACTTTGGGAGGGATATTCATGGATATTCATCAGCGCTGGGATTATCCTGCATTTGTCCCTGCTCCATTGGCAGCTCCGCCTGAATCCCCAACAGGTTTCAGAGCAGTGTGAGCACAGAGCCTCCAGCCCATTCCTGGGAATACTGAGCATGGCACGCTCCCCATCCGCCTTTTCCACGCTCAGACTCTTCCTGAGAGCTCGGGAGAAGATGGGAAATGTGTGTGAGGGAAGAGGGGATGAAATGTCTCCGGGGAAAGTAAGGAGTGTGATGGGATGAGTTCCGCCAGGAACGACCCAGTCCTTTCCCAGCAGGGTCCTTTGAGCTGCTCCAAGGAGCAAGGATGGCAAATCCAGGGAAACACGGAGCTGGGTCCCTGCTGGGCTGCCCAAGCACCTGTTTATGCTCCAGAGGATCCCACAGTTCTGCAGGGATGTCAGTGGAGCCGTTCCCCAAGTGCCCTGATCATCAGGATGAGGAGGAACCTGGGAACCTTCTCCAGGCTCCTTCTCCCACAGCTGCGGTCCACAGAAATGAATATTCCTTGGAGACTGAATCCCAATGTTCTGCAAGGTGCAAATTCCCCTTTCCCAATGAAATCAGACACAACAATCCCAACAAAACACACGCTCCACCCCCAAGTTCTCCGTCCCCATCTACCACAAATCCAGGTTTGGGAATTTCCCCTCTGGCGCTCCCAGCTCTGGCCATGATGATCTCCCCATGGCTGGGGAGGTGATCCATGCCCTGCTCCAACGGGTGGAGATTCCCAGAATTCCAGATTCCCCTCCCAGCTCTGAAGCCCTGCAGCCACAGCCCTCAAGCACCCGGAGCCTGGGAGGCAGCGAGAGATCCCAGGAAGTCTGGGAATTCCTGGATGTGGCCCTGGGCTGGTTGGGATCGGTCACAGCTTGGACTTGGTGACCTTGGAGGGCTCTTCCAGCCTCAACAATTCCATGACTTTATGATTTTATGGGATGTAATCACCTTCATGCCTTATTAACTGCAACAAGGAAATTTGTTTTCCGATTTGTCGGAAAACAAATCCGTGAGGAACTTTACAATCCATTCCCACTTCAAAATTATTCATTTCCATAAGGAAACCCATAGGAATGGTGATTTCTGGGAGAGCTGGATCCCAGCAGGAGACTGTCACCGAGCCACCAGGTGTGAAAAGAACACCAGAGCACCTGCTCCAGAAAATTCCCAACTTTTCCTACAAAAAGCCTGGTCAGGATGCCCAGGGCCACTCTCTCCCAGTTTCATCAGTGTTTAAGAATCATTTTAATAAGGATTAATTTCAATTTCAATTTCAATTTTCGGTTTAGTTTTAATCTCATCCCAGAGATTGGACAGCATGGAATGGGCAGGAGATTCCCACAGGGATGGGAGAAATCTGGAAGGAACTCACTGGAATTGTTAAAGGGGTTTTGAGCTGCCTTATCATATAAAATCCAGCAATAATTAGTAAAATCAGAGCTCTAAATTAGGTAAAATCAGAGCTCTAATTAGGTAAAATCAGAGCTCTAATTAGTCACTCCTTTTAATGGATCTGCACTTTAGGTGGGCAGCATGTGAAACTTCCAGGAGAACTCAGTTTTAGGGCTTTTCTCCTGGAATTTCAGGCTGGTTTGGGTTGGAAGGGACCTTAAAATCCATCCCATTCCGAGCAAGGGACACCTTCCACTATCCCAGGTTGCTCCAAGCCCTGTCCAAAAAATTTTCATTTTCATTTTCATTTTCATTTTCATTTTCATTTTCATTTTCATTTTCATTTTCATTTTCATTTTCATTTT
>VZRH01003122.1:91321-104048 GCA_013397555.1 Urocynchramus pylzowi
TGGACAGCCTGGCACAGCCTGGCGCAGCTGGCAGTGCCAGCCTGGCAGTGCCAGCCTTGGAACGACAAGGGATAGTCAGCTATGGACAGCCTGGCACAGCCTGGCACAGCCTGGGCAGCTGATCCCAGCCCTGCTGCCATGGAATGACAAGGGACAGTGGGATATGGACAGCCTGGCACGGCCTGGCACAGCCTGGGCAGCTGATCCCAGCCCTGCTGCCATGGAATGACAAGGGACAGTGGGATATGGACAGCCAAGATCCCGTTTTTGGCGAGCTCCTGTGCCGAGCCAGGACGCTCATTCCCTTGAACCCTGCAGGGATCTCGCAGGAGGGCTGGGATTCTGGGGCTGTTTTTCCAGGAGCAGTTTCTGGGGGACAGCTCTCCCCACGCTCCCTGCAGGCCGTGGAGCCTCGATGAAGGCTGGCATCCATCACGGTGATGGAAGGGCATCCTCAGGGCTGCTTGCTCACTCCCGCGGAGAACAATCAGGGCCTGGAATTATGATCCCTCAATTAGCTCCAGGGATGATTCCTGATGGAAATGAGGCATCCAGAGAGCCTCGAACTGTGCTTAACGAGGCTTTTCCTGATGAATCTCCCGAGCTCTTGGGCTCCAGCAGAGCTGGGGCTGTGCTGAGCTGCAGGGTGCAAAGGGGGAGCTGGGCTTTGTAAATCCGAGCTCAGAGGAGCTGGGCTTTGCTTATGCTGTGGTGAAGCAGGGTTAGGTGGGATATTGGGAATGGGGAATTCCTGGCTGGGAGGGTGAGGAGGGGCTGGGCTGGAATTCCCAGAGCAGCTGTGGCTGCCCCTGGATCCCTGGAAGTGCCCAATGCCAGGCTGGGGCTTGGAGCAGCCTGGGACAGTGGGAGGTGTCCCTGCCATGGCAGGGGGGATTAGGAAATCTCTGAGGTCCCTTCCCACCCAAACCATTCCATGATTTGATGATTTTGTGCTTCAATGATCTTTGGGAAGTTCAAGGCACTGCAAATATTGAAGGATTTGTGATCCTTATGTCCCGTATGGTGCTATGGGAGCAGGGGATCCATGGATTTTCCTGCCCCAGGAGCACCACCTAATTTTGGAATCAGCCTCTGGAAGCCCCAGCTGAGCCTCACTCTGATCCCTGCCTGGATCCCAGGGGAGCAGATCCATCCCTGGCCCTTGCCCGAGGGCAGGAAGCTCCCTGGGCTGGAAAAAGGCCCAATCCTGAACCCATGGATGCCCTTGGCAAAGAAAGGGATTTTTGTGGGGCACCAGTGAGGACCAAAGAGAAACAAACCCAAACATTTCCCTTTGTTGTTTCCCAAGAAACGTTGGAGACACCATCCCTTGGTTTTTTTCTCTCCCATCCAGGCTGTTCCAAACCCAGCAGACCCCCAGGAGCAGCAGCTCCTGTTGTGCCCATAATTCCACCTCATTCCCAGGGAGATGTTCTGATGTGAAGAGCAGCTCTCAGGGCAGCCTTTATTCCCTACAAATAATTCCAACACAAAGCAACGTTGGTGTAAAACATCAGGACTCCAATTTATGAAATGCCTGTGGCCCGGATGAATCACTTTGCACATTAATTATGGTAATTTATGCAGATGAAAGGCCAGAACAAGAGAAGTTTCTATTTATTTAGACCAAAAGCACAAAAGACTCAGCAAATTGCATTTTAACCGGGGAGGAAAAAGGGTTTTCAGTCATTGCAGCCTCACAATGGAACTCGGGCCGAGCTGGCATTAAAAAGATAAGGAAGAAGGATTTTAATGGGGTTTTTAGCTGCTTTTTTGCCATTAGTTCCTTGAATCATCCCAGAATCCTGGATTTTTGGGTGGGAAGGGACCCTAAACCTCATCCACATCCACCCCCAGGGACACCTCCCACTGTCCCAGCTGCTCCAGCCTGGCCTTGGGCACTGCCAGGGATCCAGGGCAGCCCCAGCTGCTCTGGCAATCCCAGCCCAGCCAGGAATTCCCCATTCCCAATCTCCCACCCATCCCTGCCCTCTGGCACTGGGAGCCATTCCCTGGGTCCTGTCCCTCCATCCCTTGTCCCCAGTCCCTCTGCAGCTCTCCTGGAGCCCCTTCAGGCCCTGCCAGGGGCTCTGAGCTCTCCCTGGAGCCTTCCCTTCTCCAGGGGAGCATTCCCAGCTCTCCCAGCCTGGCTCCAGCCCTTGGATCATTGCACCAACATCATCAATTCTATTTATTTTTTCCCAAAAGCCAAAGGTTTTCCTGCTGCTGGGCACCTGTATCCACCTGTTGGGAGCAGGATAAGATTTCCATCTATCCCCCAGCACTGCCTTTCCCAATATCCTGCTTTTATTCAGGATTTTGCACTGGAATTGCCTGGCAATTTCCTTTATTGCCTAAAATTTCCTTTATTGCCTAAAAAATAACTCAGTCAGCGCCTCTAAATAAACCCCCACAACATTTCAGGGCTGAAAGTGGGAACAGGGGCCACCCCTTGGAAAAGCTGAAGGAACACGGAATTCTCAGCTCGTTTGCAGAGTTCTGTTGATGAATAAATTAACTAAAATAGCTTTTGCTTAAACTGCAGCTCTCCAGGACAATTTGTTTGTTGTCAGAAATTAACCCAAAAAAAAGGAATTAAACCAGGCCACAGGTCCTGTACCCAAGAGGAAAAAAACAACCCAGGTGAGTTTTAGGAATCCTACAATACCTAAAGGAACTGTACATTACAGGTAACAGTGTAAGAGGAATATTCTCCTGGAAAATCATTTGTTTTGCTCTCACACTTGGTTCTTTCCACAGGGTCCATCAGTGACTGACAACGAGTCAGTCAAGTTTGATCCCAGTCCATGGATTTATGGCAGCAGATTTTATGGAATTTAGTTATTATGACTTATGGAAGCCTGCAGTTATTAATGGTGCCACTGTTTTCCTTATTCTCCTTGTTCTTCTTTTATTCCTTTCCAAAATCCCTTCTTTGCAAGATTCATTATAATCCAAGGAGTGAACAGAAACTCAGTGAGCAGCAACAGGGCTGGGAAGGGGCTGGAGAATTCTTGAGGGGGCTGGGAAGGGGTTGGAGGATTCCTGAGGGAGCTGGGAAGGGGCTGGAGAATTCTTGAGGGGGCTGGGAAGGGGCTGGAGAATTCCTGAGGGAGCTGGGAAGGGCTGGAGGATTCCTGAGGGAGCTGGGAAGGGGCTGGAGGATTCCTGAGGGAGCTGGGAAGGGGCTCAGCCTGGAGCAAAGGAGGATCCAGAGGGATCTTTTCCCTCTCTGCAATTCCCTGCCAGGAGGGGACAGCCGGGGGGGTCGGGCTCTGCTCCCAGGGAACAGGGACAGGAGGAGAGGGAACGGCCTCGGGCTGGCCCAGGGGAGCTCAGGGTGGATTTGGGGGAAATTCCTTCAGGAAAAGGTGCTCAGCTGGAGTCCCCATCCCTGCAGGGATTTCAAGCCCTGGGGACAGGGGCAGTGCTGGCAATGGTTGGACTCAAAGATCTCAGAGGAGTTTTCCAGCTGAACCATTCCATGATTTTATCCTTGAGCATCATTCCTTCCATCACCTTTGCACCCCTCTGTCCCTCCTCCACCTCCTCCTCCATGGTCTCACCCCCCCTCCTGCAGCCCTTTCCCCAAAGGCAGCTGAGGCCAAGTGCCAGAAGGGGAGGAAGGATGGGATCAAAGGCTCAGGGTGGATTTCCAGAGCCTCTCCTGGATCTCTGGAGTGTGAGAGCAGCTGAATAATTCATCCTTGGGATGTCATCACCCGCCTTTTGTAGGTCACCGGTGGCAGTGACAGACGTCGAGCACAAACCAACGGCCTGAAATTGCTCCACGGGGGGAAATTTAATCCAAATCTGGGAATTATTTGGGAAAGCTAAAAATAACCTTTCAAAAAAAAAAATAAATAAAATCCCCTGGGGATGCTGGGTGTGCTCCAGGACTCAGACACTGGAATAAAGAAATTGTGAATCAGCTCCTCAGGGTGAAGGTTTTTGGGAGCCACCCAGGGGGATGAAGCTGCAGGGAATGACGAGGGCTGGAAGGTCAGATTTCAATCTGACGGGAGGAAAAAAGAAGGAGAAGGGATGAGGCCACTCGAGCCCAACTGTGGCAACTCTCAACACTCCCTCAGTGACACGGAATTGGATCTCAGGCACTGCCCTTGCCCTGTGCTTCCAGCCAGCAGTGCTGAGAGAAATCGGAAAGCTCTCGGGAAAATCTGATCCTGCTCGTGGAAAAGGTGCATGTCTGGGTCAGGGAGGGTTTGTCCATCAGGAACAGGCCAGGACCTGGCCCTTGGGAGGCTCCTCCAGGGCTGGGGACAGCTCTGGGACCCTCAGGACAAGGGAGACCCTGAGGGGCTGCAGCAGGGCCAGGGAAGGGAACAGAGCTGGGAAGGGCTGGAGAATTCCTGAGGGAGCTGGGAAGGGGCTGGAGAATTCCTGAGGGAGCTGGGAAGGGGCTGGAGGATTCCTGAGGGAGCTGGGAAGGGGCTGGAGAATTCCTGAGGGAGCTGGGAAGGGGCTGGAGAATTCCTGAGGGAGCTGGGAAGGGGCTGGAGAATCCCTGAGGGAGCTGGGAAGGGGCTCAGCCTGGAGCAAAGGAGGATCCAGAGGGATCTTTTCCCTCTCTGCAATTCCCTGCCAGGAGGGGACAGCCGGGGGGGTCGGGCTCTGCTCCCAGGGAACAGGGACAGGAGGAGAGGGAACGGCCTCGGGCTGGCCCAGGGGAGCTCAGGGTGGGCACAGCAGGAATTTCCCATGGAAAGGGTGCCCAGGCCTTGGCAGGGACTGCCCAGGGAGGTTTGGAGTGCCCATCCCTGGAGGTGTCCCAGGAATTCTGGAGGTGGCACTGAGGGCTCTGGGCTGGGGACAGGGTGGGGATGGGCACAGCTGGCACTCCATGGGCTGGGAGGGCTTTTCCAACCTCAGGGATCCTGGGATTCTGTGTTGGGAAGCTCCAGCTTTGCACTTGCAGACATGCAGATGGAAAGATGCTGTGCAGAGCTGGAATTCCCCTCCCATCCCTGGCACACCGGGGGAAATTCCAGCTCCATCCCAGGTGGAGAAATTCCAGCTCCATCCTCACTCCACCCCTCAGTTCTGCCCTGCTGGGTGGCAACAGCTGAGCTGCAAACCCATTTTATTGAATTATTTCAAACACCAAACCAGGCTCTGCAGACTCACCTTGCCTTTTAAATGCATTTATTTGAAATTCCTCAAATCTGGGGGTGAAGAGACTTGAAAGGAGAGCAGGAATTTGTTTTCCTGGTGTTTTGACACCAAGAGCTGGAGGAGGAAGGGGACAGGCCTGGTGTGAGTGCAACGAGCACAGAACCTGCTGAGCTCTCCCACAGACAGCACCTGCTTGAATAAAACACATTTTTAGACCAACCAAAATGTATTTTTATACATTTTTAATGGGGGCTGTCAGTCACACAAACACCTGCTGCCACTGCAGCTGTGGTTTCTAAGAGAATGGCTCATTCCCAGGCTTCTCTGGATAAATAATTCCTTAAAATGCTGCATTTCCTACAGGGAATGTTCCTCCACAATTTAATCCTGACACACAACCAGTTTATATTTCTCAGAGCCACATCTTTTCCCTGATGATTTATATGAAGGAAATTAAGTGAGACAAATGAAATTCCACACACGACTAGAGACTTGATTTTCCTGGGAAAAATACTGCTGGAAAAGTGGGTTTGTATCATTTGTAAGGACAAAACCTCTCCTCGTAATTCCTTCTGTAATTATTTAGTTTTTAAATCTGCAACTAAATTCTAAACAACGCTAAAATATATAAAATTTAAATGTACAATAACACAGCAGCAATTTTAGCCTTTGTCTGTTTGTCCAAACCCTTTTTTATAGTAGGTGCAATTAATTTTGGAATTTACTCCTGGCTGCAAATGTCTGGCATGGAATTACAACTCCAGGATTTATAAAAACCATAGGGAAGAGAAACTCCTAAAATCAGATCGAAAAGCAATCCTGTTTTCACTGAATCCAATAAAAAATTTTAAATAACTCAGTACCTGCGGGGTTAGAAAATAAAACAGTGCTGTACAAATATCACCGAGCCCAAGGGTTTGAATACAGGAACCCAAAATTGCTGATTTGTATCAGGTGGAAGTTAAACAGAAGGAGAACCGAGGAAAAATTACTGTATTTCAACACATTTTAATTGTAAATTGGTTTTGTCTGCTTTTCCCTTCATCTCCAAACCAGCATGAAAATAATATCAAGAAAATCAGAAAATATCCCAGGGGTTTGGAATCCTGTGTTGTGTGGAATATAAATATTCCAGTTTCGTGTTTAGACACTTCCACTGTCCCAGGCTGCTCCAGCCTGGCCTTGGGCACTGCCAGGGATCCAGGGCAGCCCCAGCTGCTCTGGGAATCCCAGCCCAGCCAGGAATTCCCCATTCCCAATCTCCCACCCATCCCTGCCCTCTGGCAGTGGGAGCCATTCCCTGGCTCCTGTCCCTCCAGGCCTTTCCAAAGTCAGCTCACGGGCACAGGCCCTGCCAGGATGGAAACACAACGGGCTGTAATTGCGTTTTGCATCCAAATTAAAAAATCCAATTATATCCAATGCCTTTAAACACGGTTAATGAATTGAAAACTTCCTCAGGAACTCGGCCTGGAGGAGAGGAGCTTGGGGGTGACCTAAATGTGACCTTGCAGGGCCTGAAGGGGCTCCAGGAGAGCTGCAGAGGGACTGGGGACAAGGCAGGGAGGGACAGGACCCAGGGAATGGCTCCCAGTGCCAGAGGGCAGGGATGGGTGGGAGATTGGGAATGGGGAATTCCTGGCTGGGCTGGGATTCCCAGAGCAGCTGGGGCTGCCCTGGATCCCTGGCAGTGCCCAAGGCCAGGCTGGACAGCTGGGACAGTGGGAGGGGTCCCTGCCATGTTCCACCCGTGGCAGGGGTGGAATAAATGGGATTTAAGTTCTTATCCCAAACCAGTCTGGGATTGCATGGAATGAACTCCAGGACTGGGATAAGGTTTAGTAAAAGAGGAAGAAGTAGAAGGGAAAAAAAGAAGAAATAAGCAGGGGGAAGAATTCCAGAGGATTATTCACTAAGAATTTGCCTTCCTGAGGGAGAGGCCACACATGGATGTGGAGGGAGCTGATGTCCACAGCTATTCCCAAATATCCCCCCTCAGGGTGTTTATTCCAACTCTCTGATCCCATTTGACATTCCCTGGAAAAGCTGCCTCTGTTTCCCTTCCTGCTGGGAGTGATCCCCTTCCCAGGATCAGGGAATGGCTGCTATCCCACTCCTCTGGACATTCCCTAGAAAAGCTGCCTCTGTTTCCCCTCCTGCTGGGAAGATCCCGTGCCCAGGAGCAGGAATGGCCGTTGTCCCACTCCTCTTCCCAGGGCTTGGGAATGAACTGCAGCTCCATTCCCCTTAAGCTCCGTTCCCCACACTTTTATCTTCGGCTCATGAGGCTCCTTAGAGCACATCCCAGCCAGCTCCAAACTGGGAAAACAACAGTTCCAGCTCGTCCAGAGCTGTTGTATCTGGATTTCCCCACACGCTGCTCCCCCACCTCTTGCCCACTTTTATTTCCCGTATCCAAGGGCTCCCAAGTGCCGCTGGAGAGCTGGATTCTGGGAAGCAGCTGCCACCACTCTCCCAGCTTTTGAACATTTCTCTGGAGAGATTTTTTATCTTTCCAATTTTAATCCTCTCTTACGACTCCGGGATTTGTTTTTCCACCAATAGTCCGGAGCCCGTTTTTATTTCTGGCACTTGCTGGTAATGAAATCAGGATTATTTGCCCTAAATCCATGAATTCATCAGCTACGCAGCAGCGGGATCAAGGCAGAAATATTACTGATCTCTGCTCCAGGGAGTGATTTTTATGGAAAACAACAAGCAGATGGAAACAATAAGGTGGGAGCCACGATTCTTTAGGATCAAATCCCTTGTTAACCACTGAAATCTGGGATTAGGCACGTGAGGTCCAGCAGGGTTTAACTGGGATTCTCCTGGAGGGCAAATCAGGTGGGAAAAGTCCAACATTTATTACACAAAGGCCAAATGATCCCTCTTGGAGTGAGAACTCCTGTAAGCCAGGAGGTATCCAAGGGGTCCTTCATTTATTTTTGGAATTCTCACATCTTTTCCTTTGCATTTTGCCCTGGCTTTGCTCCACCCGCCTCCCATCCTTCCTCTGGCTCTGGATTTGGGATGTGATGCTCCTCATGGTGCCCGTCCCTCAAATTCTCACTTTGTGAGCTGTTAAAAAGAGGGATTCCCAGATCCTGAGTTTTCCAGGCTCCCAAACTCCCTCAGATGGATCCCCTGAATGGACACCTCCATGCTCGAGCTGCTCCAGGGACATTCCAGACCCCTCCAGAGGTGACACCTCATTTCCAGAGGAATTCCCACTGTTTCCATCACATGAAACATTCCCTAGGAATTATTAATCCTCAGATTCAGACTTTCTTTCCAGGAAAAGAAGTTGGATTTAATCTTTTAACTTTCCCCTACATTGGGCTGGTGACAATCCAGCTGTGGCCTGATGTTTTCTGGGATGAAAAGTGGGAGCAGGACATGCTTGGGATAACACATAGGGAATACTGTAGCATCCAGAAAACCCAATTCCACAGGAAATTTATAAGGAAAATTCAGATTTATAAGGAAAATTCACTGCTGGGAAATTTGATTTTCATGGACTAAAGAATGAAAACCAAGTTTATCAGAGGAAGAAATAACAGCAAAAAATACTTGAGGGATATGGGGAAAAGCTCCCTGCAGCTGCTTTCCACAGGGTGATGTGCTGAATCCATGGATTCAGACATCCTGACACTCCTTGGATATGGGGAAAAGCTCCCTGCATCTGCTTTCCACAGGGTGATGTGCTGAATCCATGGATTCAGACATCCTGACACTCCTTGGAAGGAAAACAGAGCCCCACCCTCACCACAGAACCACTTTAAAACCCCAAATCGCTGCAATTCTTAAATAACTTATGAGCTCTAATGGAAAAAAAAAAATAAAAAAACCAACCAACAAAAACCACCAACCAAAAAACCAACCCGCTAAATCTGCCGGGGTGGAGCTGCCGGGAAAAGGCAGCCAGGGGAAGGCAGCCACAGCTCCCTGCTGGATCCCACTGCATGGAGTCCTGCTGCATGGAATCCTGCTGGATCCCACTGCATGGAGTCCTGCTGCATGGAATCCTGCTGGATCCCACTGCATGGAGTCCTGCTGCATGGAATCCTGCTGGATCCCACTGCATGGAGTCCTGCTGCATGGAATCCTGCTGGATGGAATCCTGCTGGATCCCATGATTGAATCCCACTGGATCCCACTGGATTGAATCCTATTGGATCCCACTGGATTGAATTCTGCTGGATACCATTGGATGGAATCCCACTGGATGGAACCCCGCTGGATCCCNCGCTGCATGGAGTCCTGCTGCATGGAATCCTGCTGGATCCCACTGCATGGAATCCTGCTGGATGGAATCCTGCTGGATCCCATTGGATGGAATCTTGCTGGATCCTATTTCATGGAATCCTGCTAGATGGAATCCTGCTGGATCCCATGATTGAATCCCACTGGATCCCACTGGATTGAATCCTATTGGATCCCACTGGATTGAATTCTGCTGGATACCATTGGATGGAATCCCACTGGATGGAACCCCGCTGGATCCCACTGGATTGAATCCTGCTGGATCCCATTGGATGGAATCCTACTGGATCCCACTGGATTGAATCCTACTGGATCGAATCCTACTGGATCCCGCTGGATGGGATCCCGCTGGATGGGATGCCATGGATGGGATCCTGTGGATAGGATCCCGCTGGATGGGATCCCGCGGCTGGGATCCTGCTGGATGGGATCCCACGGATGGGCTGCCGTGGATGGGATCCTGCTGGATGGGATCCCACAGATGGGCTGCCGTGGATGGGATCCCGCTGGATGGGATCCCGCGCTGGGATCCCGGGATCGGTTCGGCGCAGAGCGAGGCTGCAGCGCGGGGCGGGCCCGGCAGCTCCGGCCCTCCCGGGTGGGACGCGGCCCCTGCGGAGCCCCCGGCGCCGAGAAACCACAAATCCGCGTTTTCCCTGGAAAAACCCCATCCGGAATTCCCAAGGGTTGGAAACGAAAAGCCTCTCTCGCAGTCCTGCGTCCCTGCCTCGCGCAGCCGCGTTGGTTCGGGATCCCGGGGCCCGCGGCGCGATCCCGCCCGGCCATTCCGCGGGCGAGCCCTCTCCCTGCCGGCCGCTCCGGGAATTCCCTGGGAATGCTCTGCCTTCCCAAGAAACCCCTCTCCCGGTGCCCGGGAAACACCCGAGAGCGATTTTATACTGCGTTCACAGGAAAGAAAAGAGTTCTTCCGAAAGAAAAAAAAAATCACTGGCTAAATACATTCCAGCGAACAGCTACGGTTCCATGGAAAAGGAATTCCAGGGCTCATCGTCCCAAATATTTTGTATTCCAGAATTCCATATTTCAGAATTTGCATTGCAGAATTTAAATTTCAGAGGTTTTATATCAAAATTTGAAATTAAAAGATTCCCTCTCTTTTTTGAAATTCCCATATATTTTAATTTCAATTTATTTTGAAATTCCCAAAATATTTTGAAATTCCCATATTTTTATTTCAGATTTTTTACTTCATTTACTTCATTTTTACTTCATTCAAATTCTGAATTTGTATTCCTGAATTTGTGTCTCAGGGTTTTTATTTCAGAGTCTGTATTTCCAAATTTCTATTTCAAAGTTCTCTGTTTTAAAATTTTTCAGCTCAGATTTTTTACTTCAGAATTTTTATTTCAGAATTTCTATTTCAGAATCTGCAATTCAGAATTTGTATTTCAGAATCTGCAATTCAGAATTTGTATTTCAGAATCTTTATTTCAAAATTCTCTATTCCAGAATTTGCATTACAATTTTTTAAATTTTGGAATTCTGTATTTCCTTCAAATCCTGTCTGAAAATCCAGATTAAAAACATGGAGTTTCCTCCAGGATCAGGAAGAAGAGTGAAAGAGTGGATGCTCTATCAAAATTTCTGTAAAACCACAAAAACAGTTTAAAAAAATCAGAAAAATTTAAATAAATTCATTTGATTTGGACTAATTTTAGGCAGCTGTGCTTAAAAATAAAGACATTAAAATACTCCAAGTACTAAAGTTACACCTCAGGCTGACAAAAGCAACTGTGCCCCACTGGAGCTCTGCTCGCTGCACACCAGGAGAGATTGAAATGAGATTTCAAGATTTAATTAAAAATCAATTTAAGTTTTAATTTCACT
The DNA here is from genome assembly GCA_013397555.1 of Urocynchramus pylzowi. NCBI lineage: Eukaryota > Metazoa > Chordata > Aves > Passeriformes > Fringillidae > Urocynchramus > Urocynchramus pylzowi. Next base: position 102,569 of record VZRH01003122.1, read on the forward strand.
GCTTGATCGTGGCAGAAAAATCTGATTAATCAAGGCCTTTTTGGGTGGATTTAGAGAATTCTTTAGGCTCAGGGGGCTGAGGGTTGGTGTTTATTCCAGAGTCCAAGGCCAGGCTGGAAGGACCTGGCATGGTGGGAGGTGTCCCTGCCCAGGGAAGGGTGGGACTGCAAAAGGAATTTTTGTCCTTTCTGTCCCAACCATTCCATATTCCCATGAGCCAAACCAGCCCCTGCCTCACTGCAGCCAAGGGACTGGTTAAATATCTGTACATTAAAGTGTAAAATCAGGTGTTTGATAACCATGGAGGCGTGTGGAAATCAAACAATACTATGGAAAAATCAGATCCACATCCCTGAAAATCCCTCTGCTGAGGACAACAATGAGACACGGGCCATGCAATGCTGGGCACAGGAAAATATTCCAAGTTGTGCAACTCCAGGAAGAGAAACACGGATAAATAAACACGCCAAGGGAGCAGAGATCACTCCCTGCATCCCCGAGTCGTTCCCCTTTGGAGTCCCCACTTAAATTCATTTATCCAGCAGAATTCCCAGCCCTCTCCCCCTCTGCTGCGTGAGGCAGACTCCATGCAGATAAACTTGGTGTGAAGTGGCACAAGACCAAATTAGAAATTATTGGGAATTTTTTCCCAACTTTCCCAGCCCTTCTCCCACTTTTTTTCTGGGTGGATTTTGGCTATTAAACCAAGATTATCAAATATATCAAGTGAATCTCTCCCAGTGATTTGATTGAGGGGCAGGAATTTTCGGTCATACACAATTTTACCTTGATTTACTCAATTAACTCCTCCCTCCACACCAAAACCTCGGCAGGAGGGCTTTGTGCAAGGAGAACAGCGGGACTTGAACCTCTCCTGGAAAAGCAGAGTTACATTTTAGACACCTCCGGCTGAAGTTACATTGAGCTTTAACATTGTTTGTTTCCAGTTCTCCTTTCCCGGCCTTTTTCCGAGGCCCTGGAGGGACAGGGCAGGACAGAGGGAATGGGTTCCCTCGGTGCCAGGGCAGGGATGGATGGGACACTGGGAATTCCTGGCTGGGAGGGAGGGTGGGCACGCGCGGCATGGAATTCCCGTTCCCGGATCCCGGGCAGTGCCGCCATTCCCGTTCCCGGATCCGGGCCGTGCCGCGGCCTCACGGCTGCCACAGCTCCCGGAGAGGACTCGNCAGTGCCGCGATTCCCGTTCCCGGATCCCGGGCAGTGCCGCCATTCCCGTTCCCGGATCCCGGGCAGTGCCGCCATTCCCGTTCCCGGATCCGGGCCGTGCCGCGGCCTCACGGCTGCCACAGCTCCCGGAGAGGACTCGCGGGGACGGGGGGACCGTGGGGCTGTGCAGGTGCAGGAGCGGGCCGGGCGGATCCCTGAGGGTGCCCTTCCAGCGGGGTATTCCCTCCCCGCTCCCAGCGGGATATTCCACCCCCGATCCCGCCGGGATATTCCCTCCCCGATCCCACCGGGA